>CAHIKZ030005529.1:2542500-2625000 GCA_903632075.3 Acanthosepion pharaonis | reverse complement strand
TCATCGATTGTCTAGGGTTTAGAATCTCCAACGGATACCAAATCGGTCCGGTTTCAGTTCCTGCCAGTGCTGTGATACAGCGAAACTGTGTGTTGGAGAAACCACATTAAATTTTTTTTAGAAAAAAATACATAAATAAAATCAGTATATTTAAGTAATATCATTAAAAACCTCAATCAACTCATTTTTGTGCAAAACAGGCTCTGATTTTAATTTCCTCATTCGCATTTATAACCCAACAGCGACGTTATGATAAAAAAAAAACAACAACAACAAAAAAACATCAAACCACCAGATTTATTGTCTAAGAAATTTGAGGGATCACTCCAGAAAATTATCAATATTTTCTCTCCTAAAAATATTGATTTAAAAATTTTAAAAATATTTATGAAGCAATACACGTCTGACATTAGTAAGTTATATTTTATCGAGTAACTTATTACAAAATGCTAGCAATTTTAAAAGCAAATCAAGCACATTTGAAACAAACGAACGTAGATATGTAAACAATATTTTATTAGCTATAACACAGCTTCGCCTGCTCACTACTAGTAAATTGCACGCATTCATAAAACAACGTAAATATGTGACTCCTTATGTGGACACTGTTTCTTCTATCATACTAACGCAATTGATTTGGTTGTATTCTAAATTGAGAAAATATTTTTGTACGAATTTGTTTTTCCGCAAGGATCACTGTAATTCGTTTCTTTCAATTTGAAAGAAAATACTCAAAATTTATTTACATTTGTAGATGTATTTGAAGAATGTTTATTTTTTTTTCGCCTTTCGCGCGCTATGCGTACGCACGCACATAAATATTTCTTAATTTTAACCATTAATCTTGTTTGTAAGTCAATAAATATTGATTTTATTTTCATTTAAAAAGATAAAGTACATTTTTGTATATTCTGTATGTAGGTGTTTGACTTCCTAAGAAGATTAATACTTTACATGAGTGAAATTAAATTAAGTACGGTGGAGTAATGGATAACTGTCGGATTGAGGAATCAGAGAGCCGAGTTCGAATTCTAGTCGAATCCCTTACATACGTTTTTTTTTCTAGCAATCACTGCCACATAGGCGGAAGAATATTAAAATAATCCAATGCTCTCTTCTATGTTTCTGGCAATTTTTTTCTGTTAATACTTAGATTTTGGAAGGTATTTTTTTTAGCTATCTCAATACGCCTTCAGATTACGGCGTCACATTTTCCTTCCACTATTAAAACAATTCCCAGATATTCAATTTTTATTTTCATTGCTATCGAAGTTTTTAGCGGGGCTTGTCTAATTGACCATTAATATTGAGTAGAGAGTTCAATCCATACTGAGTGCATCTATAGATAAAATATAAAATTTCAATTAATACAAAAAATATAAAATTAACAATCCAAAACAGATCCCAGTTTTCTTCACTTTTTTTTGCGTTTTTATTTTAACTATTTTTTCATCATTATATTTTACAGTGGTAATTACAGAAACAATTTATGGAATCTAATTGCTTTATTAATTGGAATCAAATAAAATGATCTTGATTAAAACAAAATCTTCTGTTTGATTTAATGTTCAATTAAATTAAAACTTGACCTTTTTGATTTAAAAGGTCAAATATTTCCTGCCTGAGAATTTCTTTCCTCGATTTCTGTCATGTTCATTCAAACCGTAACTAGTTATGTTGTGAGTGAGATCAATATCAGAGATAGAGCGTTATATATATATATATATATATATATATATATATATTACACACTGCCGTTCAAAAATTTGGGACCACCTTGAATTGTTTCTCTAAATTCATAAAAAAAAAAAAAAGAAGTCTAATTTTGCATATTTGGAAAAATAAATTTACCTATCGTGTATAAATGCATCCCTTATACAAAATTCATACATTTTTACCCAGGCATTATAATTTTATTTGCATAAGGTTTGGAAAAGTTTTTTTTAACAACCTGGTACCTTTTCTGAACTGTAGAGTAGAAATTTACAAATATTTCAACTCCACTGTTTGGTAGAGGTTCAACTTCAAGATTAATACGCGATTGAAATTAATTTTCAGAAACCGTTAAAATGCCAAGAACTAAACAGATTAGTATTGAAAAAAGATCCCAAGTTGAAATTCTTTTTATAGAAGTGCATTCCGAATGTCAGATTGTTAGAAAATTACAGATATTAAAAAATGGGGTGCATTATTGCCCGCAGCCACTTGCAGATGCCGATGCAAATGTTGACAGATGAAAAAATCTAGGAGGCTCAGAGTAATATCTATTGCGGAGTACAGCCATTTGATCGTGTCTAGCAAAAGGAACAGAAGAAAAATAATTCTACACATCAACATCCAATATCTGTTATGACTTAAGAGAAGACTTCTTTCAATTGGTCTTAAAGGATGTGTATCAATTAAGTAACCTCTATTAAAAAAAAGGACAATAAATTGAAGACTCAAATGGGCAAAACCGTATTGGACTTTAGAAAGACTGGAAAAAAAAGTACTATGGACTGATGCGTCCAAATTTGAGCTTTCTGGAAATGAAGTGTTTGTCAGACAAAATCCTTCCAAACCAATGAGCTAAAATTGTATTCTTCCAACTGTTAAGCATGATGGGGATGTTTGAGAGGTGAGATTGCTGGAGACTTTGCAGTATTTAATGATACTCTTTCTTTCGCATAACGCCGTTAACCCTAGAACACTAAGCATAGGTATAGAGTACCCAACGCAAACTTTCCTATTTTTAATTACAATTTTCAGTACCTGATTTTCTTACCTAAATAATGTTTTTCAGTTCCTATAAATCTTAACTCAAAGTACAAAGTCTGAAGTGATTGCATGTAAAATATTTCAAATAAAGATTTATATTTAATTTTTCTTTTGATATTATGGTTAGTAGTGGTGTAACTTTAATTGATGGTTAGTGTTCTAGGGTTAATTTGAACAGAGGCATGCAATTCCTTCGGGCTGACGCATTATTGGACAACATTTTGTTTTTCAACAAGATAATTTTATCTAAAAAATCAAAGGAAGATGAAGGAATTTTGCAAATCATAACATGACCCCCTTAGTCTCCAGATCTTTCACCGACTGAATTAGTCTGGGACGAAATTGATTGTAAAGTTCGAAATGAACTGACTATGAATAAGCAAGAACATTTACACAATGATTTTCAACATACTTTTAAAGCTACTAGAAAAGTTGCCAAGATTTTGCTCTGCAGTAATAAACGCTGGTGGTTGATTTTTTGATGAAAAGAAAATATAAATTTACTTTAATTGAAATTATAATTATTTTATATTCATTTTCACTTAAATTATGGCATAATTGCATGCAAACATTGAAAAAAAATAAATTTATTTCTTTAAAGACATGAAACTTGATTCATTTTTTACGTTTAGAGGAAAACGAGTAATCAATACGGTTCCAGACTTTAGGTCGGTAGCAAATATATATATATATATATATATATTTTGTGGGGATAGAAATTATTAATAACGATCTTTCTTGGTCTGATGATGAGAGAAAAAATGTGAAACATACACATCATCCATCTATACATGCAGACACCATACCTACATAAGCTTAAAATCACCCTATCGGGCGGCATTTAAACTAGGCCTTGTGGAGGGCTCTTAATTGGGCCTTCTTCACAATAGGTAGTGAGAAATAGATGCGATTATCAAGAATAAACTACAGAAGAACTCAAAATTGATCGCTGCATTTAAGTATTGCATTAATATTTAAATTTGTTTTTTAAAAGTTCAACGATAAGTTTTGTGGCCTCACTTAATTTAAAAACAATTTGATGCACGTAGGTCTTTACTTTGCATGATCCAGCAGCCCACCGAACTATTAACACTTGGAATTATGGTCATGTGTGACGTCACGAGCTGCGACGCGATTTTCGCTTCCGCGTCTCGTATACACGAGTTTGTCGTTGCTTTGAAATTTTTCATGCAGCAAGGGCGGACTATCATCGTTTCCTCCGTGTGTTGTTTGATATATTGAAATTGTCATCTTTGATAATTGCTTATGTAAGCCGAAAGCTTAGATTGGATTTAAACATGTATCAATATGGTGTTTTCCTTTCATCTTTCAATGATAATGTGAATAAGCTTATCAGACAATATGAAAGGAACTTACTTAAAATAGACAAAACTTGTCTATATTATTTAATGAAACATGCATTAATATATATATATATATATATATATAATTTTGGGCTTTCATTATCATACAGATTTCATCGCATTAAAATTTCTAATTGGTCCCAAGATCAGAGCTTTTTTGCAAAACGTACAGCTTTTTCAACGCTAACAAAAATTAAACCTTTGATGAAACGGATTTAAAAAGTATTGGAAAGTGTTCGGTTCGACTCGCTTCTTAAATCTGACAAAACGACCTCGTCGTCCGGGTAA
Organism: Acanthosepion pharaonis; assembly: GCA_903632075.3. Classification (NCBI taxonomy): domain Eukaryota; kingdom Metazoa; phylum Mollusca; class Cephalopoda; order Sepiida; family Sepiidae; genus Acanthosepion; species Acanthosepion pharaonis. The sequence continues at coordinate 2,620,591 of CAHIKZ030005529.1, read as the reverse complement.
CATTTTCGACATCCTTATGTGGCTAAAAATTCAACGTAACACTTATTGCAATATACATACAATAATAAAATTATTATATGCAGCGCGTGTAGATTAACAACACATCTTTTAACGAATGGCATTGGAATAAAAAACACACATTATATATATATATATATATATATATATAATATAAAGAGAAAGTCCGAATAGTGCTTCTTTGATTAGAGGTTTCTACGTGGCCAAAGGCACGTCAGATATAATGACAGTTCTACTCCTACGGGAACGCGCATATTTGTCGATCTCGAATATTCAGGTATTAGATGTAAAAAAAAAAGAAGAAAAGAAATATACTGTTTAATAGATAAATCAAAGCATCAAATATGAGCATGCTTTCAAAATAACGTTTAAATTAATAAATTAAAAAATGTGTCAACCCATTTCCTATATATAATAAATACGAATGTCAATGTGTCACATTTTCAACTCCTCGTGTCTAATAACTGGACCAATTATATCATGTTACGTTAAAAAAAAAAAAAAAAAAAAAAAAAAAAATTGTGAAATTGACATTCAAAAATATTCTCACTTAAAATATTCAAAATACAACTCTAGCATTGCGACACTGTACGCTATAAAATTTGTAACTTAATACACTTAAAAATAAAATCTTTCGACCTTCAGTATCTGTTTATATTTCTGAGATGAGGTATTATGTACACTATTTACATTATTCGGACTATTGTCCTCATCTTTGTCCGAATAATGTAAATAGTGTATCTTTCGACCTGTATTATATGTGTCTTGGAAGTTACCTGAAAATGAAAAAAAAAATAATATCCATGCCTGATGATGATAATAGAATTATCGAAATAGAAAATTGACGGAACATTTAATGCATTTTACAAATTTTTAAAAACAAGGATCCCGTCGTTCAACGAGTGTTTAGTAAGTTAATGCTTTATTAAATCTGTTAGCGAATTGAATTAGTCATTGATTACAATTACACTAATTTATTATTTGTATGACTACTTATATATACGAGAGAAAAATGCTATGATATATTTGGAATTTTTTCGTTTTGTTTTTAGACACTCCAGAAAAGAAAAATACTTTTACGAATTAAATAAAAATTTAAAAAAAATAACTTTTAATGGCAAAGTTTTCAAAAGTCTTTAGTAAAAAGTGTATAAAAGAGATTGCCTCCTAAATACACACTATATTACACACACTTTCATTCAGAAAGTCACATGGTGATAGGACACGTTCTAAATGCAAGTAAAATATTAATGCAAGTTACATCCAGCCAGCTTTAATCTACAGAAATCTAAATGCAATGCCAATGGCTATCTACTGTCTACTCTTTTCTCTTCCCGCTCATTAATGCTTTTTTTCCTCATTCTTACAAATCCTGTAACTCCTTTTGCCTGGGTACGTTTACTGCCTTGCACGGGGTGATACCAGTTAAAGAAAAAACAAAGTATCTTCGATTATAAAAATGACAGATTACTAAATATATTTTTTACATACTGATATACAAGAGTTCATCATATCTAAGATCTAGCTATTCCCTACAGGTATCTCATATCATTTATGCTGATAGTGGACTCTCAATGTCGAGGACTCCAAAAGAAATTGCATACGTAATGGAAGCATACTTCACTAGCCAAAGGTCTATCGTTGCAGCCCAAAGGAAATTCAGATAGCATTTTGAAAAGCGAACTCTTGTCTATCAATTGTGTAATAAATACATTTGGTACTGTCTTTTTTTTTAATCCAAGGTACCTACATTTAAAATATTCCCCATCTTTATGGGGTACCCTGTATATATCATGACTACAATTAAAGTTGTCAATTGGGTAACTAAGTTCTGCCATTTCTCTTGATTGCGTACATTTTTCCATTTGCTCATTTAACCACTCTCCTTCATAAAATGTGGTGGCATTCCGTCAAGCAGAGGTTTTCTGGTTGGTTAATATTTTAATATTGGGCTCATGATGCTTGAGGTACCCGAGTATTTACTTAGACATTAGTACCATCCTGGTTTTCATTCACACGATGAGGAGCTGCCATCGTCTAAGCTGACATAACAGCGATTGTGACGCTTTTAGGATTGCCTTACAGTTCGGCATAGACAGTGTTAAATCCATGGCAACTTTGTCAGCTACATTGAGTGAATTATTCGTTTTTATATTGTCAATCGTTTTGCATTTATAAACGTGTTTTGAGTGTATCAGCAATTTTATTTGTTAACCATAGCGCTATGATAGGGTGGCAAGCTCTGTTTAGTGTGTCCCAATGCTGTAATATTAACTATATAAAATACATTTACTGTACAAGATCATTGGTTAAAAATGTCTTTAAGCTAGTGAAGTCTATGGATATGGCGAAGAATACCTCTTTTTCGAACACTGGAGTGAGGATAAAAAATAACAAAGAAAGAAGTATACAAAATAATAGAAAAAAAAAGTTTAGGAAGATAATGCCCCCGGCATTAATACTGGAAAGAACGCTAACAGGTATAAGACTTGAGGAAACCATTTTCTTGAAAACTACCATAACAGTGGATTTTAAAACGACCTAGCCTGAAATCGCGTTTTGTAGACGAGTTCTGGTTTGGTTTACGGCATATCAACCTCAATGGGTCATTTAATGCCGACAAAAATTTTATTGCTGGTAATATATTTTTTCCTTCAAAAATCCATTTTTGGTAATACTTTTTTTTTTTCAAAAATGTATAGCTGATAATATTTTATTCAACAAAGTATTTCTGGTATTAAAACCTATTTTTACACTTTTATAGTGTTTTGACCTCAGTTTGGAGGTTAACTATTTGCCCATAGCTGGGACCCTAACAGGTGCTACCATCCCGGGTCAGGGTGGACTAGAGAACACAGCAATTAACAGGTGGTTCTACGCTGCTGAAAAGCTCCTGATCAGAGGCCTGGATGCTGGAGGCAGTTTATCGTCATGCCCAGGATGCTGGAGGCAGTTTATCGTCATGCCCAGGACAGACACGAATTCTGTTTTTTTTTTCTATTATGTGCCGTATTCCTTCGGGACGTTGAAAATCATGGTTCTCCACAACTTTCTATGATTTCCAATGTTCCTTTAATGCATCTTCTACTCCCCGAATTCTTCATTTGTCCTGGTAATGTGTTCTAGAAATTTTAACCCCAATCTTCCTCATTGCTCACATGTTTCGTCTATGGTATTCAAAACAATGTTATTGGGTGCACCAAGTGAGCATTGAACTCCATATGGAGGGGGTTAGTGCTGCAGCAGCTGAAGCGTTAGCTTTCATTGGAGTACTGTTGTTGTTGTTTTACGGGTGGTAGAAAATGATCTCTTCGATTAGACCGGAATTATAAAAAAGTTTGACTGAAACAAACCTATTACTGAGACGAGGTGCACTGGGATTTGGTTTTTTTTTTTTTTTACGGGATAACCTTTTGGGGCTATTTAAAGCCGAAGCATATTTCAAGTGAATATTTGATTAGTCTTTGAGAAATACCCGTCCAATTATTTAACCCATAGCAGGGGAGAAGGTGTTGATTTATACCTTTCCCAAAAATATCCGTTAAAGAAAACTAATTACCATGCTTTGTTATCGTATTTTATTGTGCATGAACAAAGTGGTACCAAGATATTTAACGTTTGAAACAAGATAATGTTTTTAGTCGCGAGATCAGGTGAAATCATTTTCCCTATGTCGATATAAACGTCATTCGGTACAGACTAATTAAAAGAAGCTTCGCTAAATTGATTAAGTGAAGTTTGATAAGGAATCGTATCAGAGGACATACGACAAATATGATTGTATTTGAATCGGTCATAATGGCAAAAGGGGAGATACGTTCGTTTAATATTAAATAAAGAAAAAAAGAAAAACGAAAACAACGAAAATGATTTATTCGGATATGAAGTAATTTATCTTATATATTTCTAAGTGTAGATGGGTTTGCCTATCGTCTGATTCACCCTCCTTCCTGGTCTTTGAACAAAAATAGATATTTATCCCTTGTTTCTTGTTTAGGATTGGGTTTCCGGTTCCTAATAAAGTTTGCTTCAGCTCTGTAATCCTACTCTCCACCACAAATAGGAATAAATAGGTTTGCCTATCATCCGCTTCACACTCCTCCGTCGACTTCTAAACAGGAGTAGATGTTTATCCTTTGTTTCGTGTTTAGGATCGGTTTTCGGTTCCTTCTAAAATCTACTTCAGTTTTATACTCCCAATGCTTATCCTTTTCTACGGTAAAAGAATTCTACGCAGTAAACCTAGACACAGAGGAAAAAAAAAAAGACGCACAGAGGGGAAAAAAAAAAAAAAAAAAAAGACGCACAGAGGGGGAAAAGAAAAAAAAAAAAAAAAAAAAAAAAAAAGAAAGACGCACAGAGGAAAAGAAAAAAAAAAAAAAAAAAAAAAAAAAAAAAAAAGACACAGAGGGAAAAAGAAAAAAAAGAAAAAAAAAAAAAAAAAAAAAAAAAAAAGAAAAAAAAAAAAAAAAAAAAGACGCACAGAGGAAAAAAAAAAAAAAAGAAAGACGCACAGAGGAAAAGAAAAAAAAAAGAAAGACGCACAGAGGAAAAGAAAAAAAAAAGAAAGACACACAGAGGAAAAGAAAAAAAAAAAAGAAAAAGACGCACAGAGAAAAGAAAAAAAGAAAAAGAAAGACACACAGAGGAAAAAGAAAAAGAAAGACACACAGAGGAAAAAGAAAAAGAAAGACACACAGAGGAAAAAGAAAAAGAAAGACACACAGAGGAAAAAAAAAAAGAAAGAAAAAGAAAAAAGACAGAGGAAAAAGAAAAAAAAAAAAAAAAAACGCACAGAGGAAAAGAAAAAAAAAAAAGAAAAAGAAAAGACACAGAGGAAAAAAAAAAAAAGAAAAGACAAAAGAGAAAAAAAAAAAGAAAGACGCACAGAGGAAAAGAAAAAAAAAAGAAAGACGCACAGAGGAAAAGAAAAAAAAAAGAAAGACGCACAGAGGAAAAGAAAAAGAAAAAAAGGAAAAGAAAAGAAAAGACACACAGAGAAAAAAAAAAAAAAAAAGACACACAGAGGAAAAAAAAAAAAAGAAACAGACACAAAGAAAAAAAAAAAAAGAAAAGACACACAGAGGGGAAAAAAAAAAGAAAGACACACAGAGGGGAAAAAGAAAAGAAAGACACACAGAGGGAAAAAGAAAAGAAAGACACAGAGGGGGGAAAAAGAAAAGAAAGAAAAAAGACACACAGAGGGGAAAAAGAAAAGAAAGACACACAGAGGGGAAAAAGAAAAGAAAGACACACAGAGGGGAAAAAGAAAAGAAAGACACACACAGGGGAAAGAAAAGGGAAAAAAAAAAAAAAGAAAAGACACACAGAGGGAAAAGAAAAGAAAAGACACACAGAGGGGACAAAAGGAAAAAAAAAGAAAAGACACAGGGGAAAAAGAAAAGAAAGACACACAGAGGGAAAAAAAAAGAAAGACACACAGAGGGGAAAAAAAAAGAAAGACACACAGAGGGGAAAAAAAGAGAAAGACACACAGAGGGGAAAAAAAGAGAAAGACACACAGAGGGGAAAAAAAAAGAAAGACACACAGAGGGAAAAAAGAAAAGACACACAGAAAAAAGAAAGACACACAGAGGGGAAAAAGAAAAGAAAGACACACAGAGGGGAAAAAGAAAAGAAAGACACACAGAGGGGAAAAAGAAAAGAAAGACACACAGAGGGGAAAAAGAAAAGAAAGACACACAGAGGGAAAAAGAAAAAAAAACACACAGAGAGGGGAAAAAAAGAAAAAAAAAAAGAACACAGCGGAAAAGAAAAGAAAGACACACAGCGGAAAAAGACGAAAAAAGAAAAGAAAAGAAACAAGCAAAAATAAAATAATACAAAAGAAATATATAACCAGATAAATTTAAAAACAAGAAATTAACATCGAAATCGCAAAAAAAAAAAAAAAAAAGAAAGAAAGAAAGAGTAAGTGAATATTAGCACAAGCAGAGCCCGATTCACTCTATCGATTCATTTATTCAAACTATTGAATTGATTGTACACACTGACCTTTGCGTCGTAGATGAGCAGTTATCTTTAAATTCGAATTTTTGAAAGGCGTAATTTAAACCGTTTTACAATATATAAAAAAAATAATGTAAAACACCAGAAATCAATAAATCAATTTGACAAATTGATAACAGCCACAAAGTATCCAGATGTAGAGATATATATTTGAGTAAATTGGGTTCGGTATTTTTTTTTTTTTAATTTTTATTTTATCTTTACGTAGATAAATCAAATTAGGAGAGTTTGTTAAGAGTTCGATAACTGTTTCCCAGGTTTTCATTATCAGATATAGTGTTCAATCTTGAAATAAATCAAAGGTCTGACTGAAAAATCACTTACAGATACGTAGGTAATCACTTCGCCGCACTAACAAACACAGTCTTATGCGTGAGCGCCGGCTGCCAACACGTTGTCGAGTATGACCTCAGTGAGATATCGTTACGACACCAAGCAATACCTGTGCAGGAAATTTTACAAGTGGAGAAAGACGTTGCATTAGATCAATCTTACTCACTAAGAAAGAACAGCATGTATCCAAAAGGAAGTACTTGTCAACATCATTAGATGCTCTCAAGCTGCAGTTTCCCTCCTCCGTGTCAGATGTCTAAACGAAATCAAAGGAACCTAACTCCCCCTGTGGGGTTTCGGCGCACCTGGACACAAACCAGAGTAATTCTACATACTCGCGTCTTTGCTAGAGGGCCGTTTGGTGATCTGATAAACACGCGCGCATTTTATATATATATATATATATATATATATATATATATATATATATATATATATATATATATATATATTAGTATAGAAACAGATACTCGTTTTAATTTATTGTATTTCCAACTAATGAATAAACATACTTTTCATATAATGAACTGTAGAGATGCATAATAACTAAATATGCCTAGAAAACAGAAAAAATAGAAATAGATCCCATTTATCAATTTTAATCGTAAAATGCAATGTGTACAGTTATTAGGTTGGTGCAAAAATAATGAAGTAATAATGTCGTTTTTGGACGTATTTTTTAACGTCAAAAAACGACATCATTACGTCATTATTTTTGCACCAACCTAATATATGAAAAGTATCTTTATACATTAGTTGGAGTAACAATAAATTTTAAAAAAATTCATGTGTACGAATAATTTGTTCCCCTCCAATGTATATTGATTTTCTAAGCGTAGCTTAGATGAGACAAGGCCGAAAGTATGGGGCACCCAGTGAGGATCGAACTTACTATTCAGTCGTAACTGTTTTAGCGAGACAAGTTTGTTAACCATTACACCACGCCGAGGTTCCCATCCTCGCAAATGTATATATTACTTCAAACGTTATAGTGAACGCTTTATTTGAAATAGACTCTCCACATTTAATAAATTAAATACTTTACTAAATAAAATGGGACCTCGAGTTCAAATTCGATGTGTCCAGTATGACATTTGAAGTAATGAAAATATTGCATTAAAAATAAATCCATCAATTCTTTAGAAATTAATATTTTATTACTATTTTTACGTTATTTTTTACTTGCCAGCCATATTTGAGAAGGCGATCCTTTTATTTTAAACAGTATTTTATTTCGTCTACCGACCTGAGTAGTTGAAAATCTTATAAAAGAAAATGCCCCCACCCTGAGCATGATTCGAACCTACGTCCCCGTTTGCAAGAGCAATCAAAGTTATATTCGATGTGATGTAACAGACTCCGAAAAGCGTCGCAATTAAGCAAAGCTGTATGTTCAGGCCGGTAGTCGAAATAAAGTACAGTTTAACGGAGTGCGTACTCAAATAAAGCTATCCACTAAAAATAACGTTTAAAGTGATGAAAGTCTGTCGGATTAATAAATAAGAAAAAATTACTTTAGAAATAATATAAATACATACGGGCACACAGTCAGAAAAAAATTCTGTCATTTAATATTAACGAAATGTAGCCTACCATAGGCAATTATTCAGAGTTATTCCCCTTGGGTCTTCAAGTAATTATTCGAGGGTTCCTTACTTTTAAATCAGTCTGAAATACTCTTTCGGAATAGCTGTCACCTGGCTCTAAATAGTGTAATTAATCCTGTCCATAATGAGAAATCTCCATTCCAGCAGCTATTTTAGATTTGGGAAAAAAGCCAGAACTATAGAAGAATCAAATATATATATATATATATATATACCATGGAATAGAACTCAATGTCTAAGGACAGAGTTTAATAAAAGGCCAAATTTTCAATATATATATATATAATATTATATATATATATATATATATATATATATATATATATATATATATTTCACATTTAGGATTCATCAAATCCAAAAAAAAGTTTATTTTTTTCCCAGCGTTTTTTTATCGAACTAAAGATAAATCCTGATTTCATTTTCAGAATGAGTTGAAAGTAACATGTGTTTTTAGGCCTATCCATGCGTTTTCTGTGTCGACAATGTGTTTAAAATGGAAATCTATATCCGATTTTAAAACAAACACACACACTGTACACATCTAATACCCTTACCAAGGATTTTAGCACGTAAGTGAATGTAATGTATTCGAATGGAATTTGAACTCGGCACTCCGATTCCTTAATCCGAACCGCTATCCATTACTCCCCCAGTTATGAGTAAATAGCAGGACAGATTGAGTTCTATAGCCTTGAATGGCAACTGGTCTAGGAGAAGGACAATTCTGAATTCAAAACCTGCGGAAGGGCGTTTGGGGACCTTGTGGCACTAGGTCTCTGTAGTTGGCACTTCAAACCTTCACCATTATAATCAAATCATATGTGCAGGTTATCTGACTGTCGGTTCCTAGGAACTGAATGGCGCGCGTCGATCAACGACGAGAGAGTTCACTATCTAAACTTGTAATTTTATATATATAAATTACCTGTGTGTGTATAAACTTATATATATATATATATATATATATATATATATATATACACACACACACTCACTCATCCCTAATGAGCCAAACATAACCAGTGCTTGATTCAAGAAAAATCGTACGACTCATAAACGGCAATCGCTATCAAACGTCAGACTTGAAATATTTTGCCCTTCCTTGCCTTTAAAAAGGAATGTTAAAAAAGATCTTTGGGGCTAATGTTGCTCCATCATGCCTTACTTCTTGCCTATCTCACGCTGATGAATTTTTTCTAAGCTCTATACTAAACATTAAATCTGTTAAAGAAAAAGAACTAAACAAAGTGAACACAAACGATCAAAATCGTACGCTTTAAAAAAGGACTCGTTTAAACGAGTGCTGGAAAATCTCACCGAATGAAAAACATTAAATGTTAACAACAAATACTTTTTCAAAAAACGAATGAAAAAGAATGTTAACAACTTTTCACACCCCCAGTTCTGCGGAATCTGAATCAACGTTGAGTTTAAGCAAGCGAATGGGCCAATTGGAGTAAAGTGCCATGCAGATTTAAATTTTTCCCCACTTGTGACGAATGATGCAGCTATCGATTTTTTTTGCATGCTAGCAAGCTAGTTAACATTCGTGTCAGTCAGCTGTTGGCTCTCATGCTGACCAATAGAATCTTCCTGCCTATTCGTGGCAGCCAGCTATAGGCTCTCACTCTGTCCAGTACAAAATGACCGCAGACTACATGAAAAGTGCCGTAGAAGCATGAAAAAATCGATTATTTCCACTATCGATGGGAGTTGGGAAATGCAAAGTCGGTCTTGTCCTTCCCGCTAACTTGGAGCATGTGCATGTAAATTTTGGTGCAAATCCGTCGAAAATTGCGGCCGTGCATTCGTTACACACACACATCCTGCCTTTTATAGATAGAGATAAATTACCTCCGTGTGTGTATAAACTTGTATATATATATATAATTATATAAGAATATATATATATTTAGAGCAATCATATATAGTAATCCCTATTTTGGACTCATTAAAGCACCCACTACCAAGAATCGAACAACGCAAACGTCATACCAACTGTGCCACGGCCTCGGTGATGAAGAAGAAACTAACTAAACTTGATATAGCGCCGCTACACTCAGTTCCTTAATGATACGCCCCCAAGTATGCGAATATATAATTACACACACAAATCGTGGCTATATAAATAGTGAGTCACTATGTCATGATAAATACAGCGATTACAGTAAAACTATTTCAGTGCCACATCTCTGAAGACTATGTAACACAAAGTAGAGAATCTATAGAACCATGTGGGTTGTTAAGAAAATTATGTTCAGGTCGCGCAACCGGTTATTAAAATTTCACATATTTTATATGATAATTCCCTAATGTAGAACTGTCGCTGGGATCGAATTTATTTCTGAAAGCGATAAAACTAAATTTATAAATTAACGTAAACTGCATCTTTTTTTTTTTGTTTTGCAACTTGTTTTATGATTTATGGGATATAAAATGAAAATATTTTATTAAATTTTCAGAAATTTAATTCTGGCTTGACTGTTTCTGACCTTGATCACGCCTGGAACAGTCATTAAAGATAAAAAAAAATGGTAGTTAAAAAGACGTGACTCAGCAATAATCATTATAATAGTCGATGTTATTTTATGAGCCCTTTCGCTTAATGAGAATATGCAATTTTTTTTTTTTTTTTTTTTTTTAAAAACACGCACAGTGGGCCGGTTACCTAATAACACACCCATTTTCCCGGTGACGTCCACAAATTGTCAATGCTGCTCTTAACACTTGACTTGTTCAGTCATAATAAATAGAAAGTTAGATCTGCTTGTGAATGTCTGTTGCAATCTGCGAAATTATATATATATATATATATATATATATAGATGTGTGTGTGTTTTAAAAATAAAAAGGCGTTTCAGCCAATACTTCGTCAGATGGAAAACGTTGGCAAAACTTAAGAACAAAGAAATGAACAATTCACAGTAAACGGGGGGGGATGAGGAAAGAAATTTTGGAACAACGATTAATATAATTTTACTGTAAAATGATTTGAGAATAGAATATATAGTTCAAGTGTAATATAATATATATATATATATAATATATATATATATATATATATATATATATATATATATAAATATTTTTTTATACAATATTTGACTCATCAGCCCTTATCAAAACATTTTTGTGAATTAAATCGGTTGTATAACAAAGAAAACAGTACTGAGCTGCTACGTGACATCTGTCCTTCTTTAAGGCAGGGAATGTTGGACGTTCTCTTCAAAGATGTAGAGGACTCTAGGCAATGGCGGTATGGTTCTACAGAAAGATGCTAAGGATATCATGGATCGAGCGTGTGAGCAACGATGAGGTTTTCGAGAAGATGCAAACGAAGAGGAAGCTTATACTTAACATTAGGAAGAAGCAGATGAAATTTCTGGGACACGTAATGAGAAAGGAGAGCTTGGAGAATCTGATACTCACAGGTCGAATAGAGGTACAAAGGAAAGCAGCGCATGACAGAACATGGCCTAGGGAAGTAGCAAAGAGACAAAACATACTAAGAGCTGCGATGGATGGGGGGGGAGTAAGGAGCCATGATCGCCAACGTCCTGAAGGGACACGGCACATAAAGAATTAAATGTAGTTCTTTAGTGGGTTTTAAGGATATGTGCCCTGTGAATGTGGAGTATTTTTTATAACTGAAATATTCAATAAATTAGTTCGTAAATTTAAAAATAAATAAAATATGTTTGTCAGTTTGTTTGTTCAATCAAATTTGCATAAATGATTTTTATTGTGGGTTATACAACAGCAATGCTGAGCGGACTTTTGTTAAGTTTCTGGGAGAGCGTGCATAATCCGGCCTGATCAATAACATAACTGACGCGTTAAAACCCTCGGTCACGATGACTTGTGAAAACGCAATCATTGACTGTCTACGAACGGTTCTGTCTACTCTATTTCACTGCCAAGGCTTGAATGAAACCGTGCTAAGTTTTCAGGTGAATACATCGACCGTAATTAGATTTAAACGCTCTCACCACTCGGCCATGCGCCTATATATATATATATATATATATATATATATGTGTGTGTGTGTGTGTGACAGACAGACATTACGGTTATGCTTTTTTGTGAAATAATTTATTTCCTGAATCATAATTCGACGAAACTTTGTTTAAAGAAATAAAAAGTTAAATCCAGTTTATTTTAAAAAAAAAAAAAAGTCATCCTCAGCCGTAAATTTCAAAAATCGTATACAAGTATAGCATTACTGAAACCTAATAGAACTTTATGATGTGCATTTTGTGGGACTATATAAGCGTGAGGACTGGTTGGGTCGTCATTTAGATAAGTGTGTTGTGACTAAATAATTTTCTTGATTTAGTAACGCTGATCAATCAGCAGAAAGATCTCCAAAAAGTCATTTTTTAACTTTGATATCTGTTTCTACCACTGAAAAAAACAAAAAAACAAAAAAAGAACAAAGATTTACACAAAGAATCTCATCAGATTTCAAGAATATCACAAAAAAAAACAAAAACCAACTATTCCACATGAAGAACATTCACTGAAAACAAACACAGGACACTACTCAAAATCCAAATTATTCACTGTCCGTTCCTTGAAGCCTCCCTCAAAGAAAGGGAAGGAAATCACTAAATTTGCAATTTTTGTTTATTTGTAAGGGCGTTTGTTATTCAATAGCAAGAAACTTAAATGCCTTAAAACATTCACAAGTGCTATCCAATTACATCATTAGGAAATTGAAAAATAAAGCTTCAGATATTTTGACTTAACCTTATTGCGCAAATGTTAAAATCGAATTTTCGGTGTGGGGCGATCCTTTTCAAGAACTAAAACAAATTAATGCCTAAACCATTACATTTGAAAAAAAGTTCATCGATTTGTGACAAGTTGCAAGTCGTAACTCTAGAGTGTGTGTGTGTGTATATATATATATATATATATATATATATATATATATATATATATATATATATATATATACCTCCTATAGGAAGCACGGTGGAATAATGGATAGCGTGCTAATACCCTTGTGAATCCTCTTCTCCCTCCAGCTATAGGTATAACAGCAGGACAGACTGGGTTCTATAGCCTTGGGTGGCAACTGGTCTAGGAGAAGGACAACTCTGAATTCAAAATCTGCGGCGGGTCGTTTGGGGATCTTGTGGCACTTACTGCACCAGGTCTGTATTCAACCCTTCAAAAAGTGTGGATGGTCCTGCACGAAACCTTCACCACTATAATCAAATCTCATGTGCCGGGCTGTCGGTTTCCTTGGAACTGATCTGCTTGACCCTCATACTATATATATATATATATATATATATATATATATATATAATATAAAAATATTTGCAGTGAAATCAAAATCGAGGTCCTTTTTCACGCCTGCTAGAAAAAACACATCCTGATTGACCGTGTCTTCACAACTGTTGTCATACTCAGCACACTCGGCTAACTGTGTGCTGGGGAGGTTATTTAACGTGTGTGTGTGTGTGTGTGTGTGTGTGTGTGTGTGTGTGTATGTATGTATCTATATACATGTATAATAATTTACAGAGTCTAGAAGAATTCTCAACAGAATGCAGAAAGCACTGGACGGCCGTTTCGTCCTATATTTGGGACTCATCAGCAGTACGCATCCACTACCGAGAACCGAACCAGGACCGTTATTTTAAATTGGGTTATGAATACTTGGATGAGTATCACCACGGAATTTGTGAGTAGAGGCGCTATATCGAGTCTATTCAATTTCTTCTTAGTCACCGAGGCCCATTGTTATGAATCACACACGCATTATATATTAGTTGGATAGGCTTTGATTATGGAATTAATCCAGCTTTTAACACACCTTGCTCTTTGTGATGCTGGGGTTCCATTTACCGTCATGTGGGAGCCAGATTAGTCATCGACCACTCAGACTTTGATTTCTGATTTGTCCTTCTCCATGACTAGTTGACAGCCAAGCCCAATCTGTCCGGTTATTTATCCATATTCGGAGTGAGGAGAAGAGATGTGTTCAATGCCTTCATAATAATATATGCATCTAAGAGAATTACTTGGCTTTCAGATTCCTCAATTTGCACCGGTATTCATTATTACACCAGAAAGATGATAATGATGATAAAAAGCAGTATTAAATGTGCAGTCGGTATTTAAAAAAATAACTTTAGGAAAAATTTTCATGCAATTGCTTCACATTTTTTTTCTCATTTCTTTCTTTTTATGTACAGTGTCCTTTCAGGATGTAGGCGATCATGGCTCTCCACTTACCCCTTATAGTTCTCAATAAGTTTCGTCTCTCTGCCACCTCCCCCAGACCACGTTCTGTCATCTACTTGCTCAAGCCCGCTAGGTATGTCATGCGTTGCTTTCCCCTGTCTCTCTTTCCCTCTATTCGACATGTGAGGGTCAGATTCTCCAGGCCTACCTTTCTCATTACGTGTCCCAGAAACTTCAGCTGCCTCTTCCAGATGTTAAGTATAAACCTCCTCCATGTTTGCCTCCTCCCCAAGACTTCACCGTTGCTCACACGCTCGGTCGATATCCTCAGCATCCTTCTGTAGAACTACATCTCCGTCGCCTCGTGTCGCTTCTTCATCTTTGAGGAGACCGTTTAACGTTCGCTGCCGTAAAGCAGAACAGATGTCACGTAAAAGCTCAGTACTCTTTTCTTTGTTACCAATGAAATCCTCCTGTCTCGCAATACTCTGCCCAACTTGCATCCTTGGCCATTTCATGCGTCTACGGATCTCAGTGTCGCACTTACCGACCTCTGTCAAAACACTTCCCAGATATTTAAACTTCTGCACCTGCCTGATTTTAGTGTCCCGAACTGCAAATCGCATTTTGGGCTCATCCTTTACCTGATGACCATACATTCTATCTTGTAGTTTATGCTTAGTCCCTTCTTCTCGCTCTCCTTACTTCTGTAGGAAGTTTTGTAATTTCTTTTCCGTGTCTGCTATCAGCACTGTGTCATCTGCGTACCTTATGTTGTTAAGATTGTGGCCGCCAATGCTGAATAGCGGTAAGATTTCCAATTCTCTCAGGTGGTTCATAATTATCATCTTATTCCAAACATAGCAAGAAACGTGAATAACAATTTGTTTCCATTTCAAACCGTCGACTTATGCAGAGGTATTAGTAAGACCACTCAGGTTTATATCCCCACGTGTAGTACAAATTTACAGGGTAGCAGTAAAAGCAAATAATAAAAAAAAAGACAGACATAGGATTTCTCACGATTCAGTGTCGGTAATAGGATGGAAAAGGAAGGAATCTTTACAAGAAGAAAGGTGAATATATTAACAACTCGCAAAGATAAGCATAGTGACGACATCACTGAATTGTCTTGTCGGTTTCGTGAAGTGGGGAGATTTCCTTTTAAGTAAGGGGATGTGGAAACGGTGGCCATGCTGCGTTTCCTTTCCGTTGATAGAGATACGGCCTTCGAGGCTAGGTCTGTCTGTCGTCTGATTGTCAAACAATTGAAACTCACGATCCAATAAATACAGAACAACTGCAAAAAGGACATAACTCTTTGCCAAATGTCGAAGGCCATTGCTGCTGGATGATTAGAGTAGAAGCAGACACGCCCAGACACTTTAGCAGCGCACACAGGTCAATATACAATGCGCTTTGAAAAGCCTATTTCCCCACAAGGAAATGCCAAACATCTTTTAATTTCACATTATGTCAACTGCTGACCATTCTCGGCGTGTCGAAGGGAACGAAGCAGTTAATGAAAAATCTGAAGATGCCAGATTTGGCAAATGAGCCTAGATAATTTCCCACCCATACAACCCATTTTCCACAAACGAAAAGTCGCCAGATTTTGGCTTTCCATAAAAATAGCGAGAATTCTATGGACAATTCTTAGACGAACTACATTCTGTTCCACAGGTTCTAACCTTCAAGGTTAAGAACCGTCATGCTACGCCACTGTAGCGAATAACCTTCCTTCCCTTCGTATACCATTGAAGAGTTCCACTTGAGCAGCTTCTTCCCACGAGCCGTTGCTCTTTTGAGCCGATTCCCAAGAGGGTTTTTTTCCGATCAGTAGAATCTGTTCAAGTCTATGGTTAACCGTCATCTTCCCCACGTATTCGCAAGTTCTTTTTCTCTATCAAAGCGTAATTCAAACAAGCCAATTGCACAAAATGGTATTATGGAATAATAACTTGACCAGATTCCAGCAGTTCGCAATAAAGTATTTCCTTTGAATATCGCTACTCAGAAGGAATGCGACATTGTATAGGGTGGAATGGTTGTCAGTGCGGAACGGGACATAGGCGAACAGAGTTCGGAATCAGGTTGAGTTCGTTACATTCTTTTTTGAAAATATACCATCTTTGCAAATATGGATCTCTCTCATCTCCCCCTATCTATGGGTTAAATAGTAGAGGATAATGAACTCTGTAGCCGTAGCTAGTACCCAGTCCTGATTTCAAAACCATCTGTTTCTCTGGCGGAGCACAGATGCAATAATGGATTTTTTTTTTTTTTTAATTCTATTTATTTTTTTTTTAAGAGTTCCACCCGCGGTAAATGCGATAAACAAAAATCAAGTATTTCTCCAGTAGTTCCTGTTCAAATTGAGATATTCCTTTTCCATCCCCAGTTAGTCTCCGTTAAGCCACACATACATTTTTCACTCTAGTCTCTCTCCTTACAATGTTTTGTGAGTATTAAAAGTTAGAGCAGGCGGGGGAGGGCGACGTGGATTCATAACTTACCCAACGGTATTTGCGCGTAAGTGAATATTACAAACTTGACTCGCCGATTTCCAGTTCCAAACCTTTATCCATTACATCACCAGCATATTCAAGTTTACAGCACTTGCCATTCTCAGGCTGTCACACAGCTAATTACTGACCAGCCGCGACTTGGATGATCGTACGATCACTGAAGTGGCGTTTCAATATGACATGACCGTAAGCAAAAGGTAGCAAGAAGGAAGAATATATCGTCACTGATATTGTATTTATTCTATAACTATTGCAATCGTTGGTCTTTCTTTACTAATAACTAATAGTAAATGGCTAGTTACTTACCAAATAAACTGCATAAAGCTTACTAATGGCATTTTATTGAGAGTTAAAAATGTGGACATTTATAGTGAAGAATAATGTTTTGTCCATATTTTCTTTACACAAACATTTAGTTGCTTGCATTATTAACATTATTCGGACTGTTACCCCATCTTCATTACCATATTCACAACGTTTCGGCCGTTGCACGCTTCTTTAAGTGATTAGAATTTCGAACCGAACCCTTTATTTCATTCACCGGGGTAGATTCTAGTTCCACGTGCCACGCTTCTTCCAGATATCTCAGTTATTTCCCTTTAGCGCCGCTCTCTAAGCTTTGGTTCACCACTGCTACAGCCGGATATTGAACTGGTATGGTTCCCATATTGTATTCATTTCTATGCTTGATCGGCTTAGATTTTTGTTGCGTGAATGTTGTGAATATGGAAATAAAGATGAGGATATCAGTCCAAATAATGTCAATAATGCAACTAATAATACCTCATCTCAGAGATATAGACAAACACTTAGTTGAATATCCGTTTAAACTGAATTATCTAAAATACTTCGTCTAAAGAAATTATTTTATTACTTATTTGTTTCGCTCTAAGAAGAGAGAGAAGGAAGGCTTCGGCTAGCTGGTCACTTCTGGAGAAGTGAGTCAGAGCTTGTGAGTGACACCTTCCTAGGGAACCCATTGCGTGGCAAGAGATCGATTGGAAGACCTCATCACACCTGGAAGACATGTCGGCGGCGATGTCTGGCAGAGATGGTTCGAAGGAACGAGTCAAGAGAATCCAAAAAGAATTCTTGACCTGATGATGAAGGAGAGTGTGTGAGGTAGCATACTACTCTCGATGAAAACTGACGGTTCTGAGTATTGTACATATTGTCTAACAGGTCCTTCGCATATTCGAGCTACGCCTCCCAACAAAAAAGAAAGAGAAAACTGCTTCTGTGTGGTGGAATTTCATAACTGATACATTAAAGTAGAAACGGAATGCGTATGCCGCGTTTGAAGAAACGCACCCATTCGTAAAAGAATCTTCTTTTTTTTTTAATTTTTCATGAAAGAAGTTTTTGGTAGGTGGTCAAGAAATTAAAGACACGCCACTCTCGATGAACATCTTGGAATCATTACGAAGAAAATTGTTGAAGGCCTAAAAGGCAGCGAACATTTAACATGAGTGAACGGTGAAGTTTTGGAGAAATTAAAAAGAGAACGGTACAATTCATGAACCGGTTTCATGAGAGGATCTGATGAAAAAAAAACAAAAAAACAAAAAAACAAAGGATATTGATTTTTGTTTTTGTAAAAAGCAATTGTCATGAGTCACACTTTGACATTTTTCATGAATAAATATTTTAAAAATAAATTTTTCAATTATTTAAAAAATATAAATATTTAAATTACAAATATTTCCAATCCCTGTCTATATTTTCTGATGTCAACGAACACTCGTCGCCACTTTTGTAATGCTCGTTGTAGTAGAGACTTCGGCATCGCCGATACAACTATAATATGCCGTTGAACAATGCTGGTGTCAGACGCCTTCGAAAGCGGTCCGTATACTAATAGAGGATAGAATAGAAATAGCGATCAATTAGACGTCACGCGACTTCTAATCTGATCCACTTAATTCAATAATGGGATTGTCTGTGTTTGCTCACTGGCGATCTATGTTCAAACTCAAATGAAGGCAGCGACAATTTATATATAACACCATATTTCTGAGATGAGGCATTGGAATTAATTACATCGTTCGAACTGTTCTCATCTTTATTGACATATTTGCGACAACGGGAAAATGGCAATAAGGATGAGGATAATAGTCCAAACGATGTAAATAATTACAATGCCTCATCTCAGAAATATAGACAGATCCTGAAGAAAACCGGAGCGTACAATGGCTGAAACGTCGTGAATATGGCAATAAAGATAAGGACAACAGTCCGAATAATGTAAATATTTCTAATACGTATGTAAGGAACACAAATTCATCAAAGATTCACCGGATCCTTTTTAATTTCTTATGATATATTATTTAGAAGGATGTTTGGGCAGTTAAATGATATAATTCGCATGGTGGGTATAGGCACGAGTTAAATGAATCAGTTTGTCGGTTCGTCTTGCGTCCCTTCTCTAGGTCAAGCAGTGGAATTTATATGAACTAATTAAACGCAATGAAAAGAAGTAGCAATAAAATGAATTGCTACTTCTATCAATTGAACTCTCGTTCATCTGATAGACTGGTTATCAAGCAAAGCTTAAGAACCCACAGTTCCCTGGTATCAATGCTTAGGTGTGAGAGTGGTGGTAAGCAGATTAATATATTTCCAAGAAAGTGAAAGCGAACACAACTGTCTCAGTTGGAATTTGAACGTGTCATGTCAAGCTAACTTTTAACCTCGGTAACTACACTACGTGAACATTCTAACAATAGTTACCCGAGAAATGTCGGAGGGTCCCCCGATAAATACTGTGACCGTAAAATGACAATTAACATCTGCTTCCTAAGCTCATTGAATACTGACGTTATATCTAGTAAGATTTTATAATTCTATGAATGTTGAACGCTTATGGTATGTATATATTAAAACTTCATTAGCGCTCTCACAATTGTAGCCTTGTATGAAGACAATCACACACACACATATATATATATATATATATATATATATGCGTGTGCTAGAAAGAAAAGGTAGAAAATATTGACTGGAAAAATTGAAAACTTCTCACGGTAATAGAAACATTTGTCTGCACAAAATCGTTCTTCAAAGCTTCTTTAGATAAACACACGTACTATTTCTAAACAGTCCTTAGGCAAATGCCACAGTAAATTTAAATTATATATATATATATATATATATATATTCATGATTTCCATTAACTGTCTCAGATTGCTATCTTCAAAATAGCGAGAAGAGTATAAATAAGTGCGAGGAAGAAAACTGTAAAGGAATAAATTGCAAATAAAAATATTGATAGAGAAATTTTCAGAAGAATGTGTTCTTAATCAGAAAAAAATATTCCAAAGTTTACTAGGAAAAAATGCGAATATATTCGTAACAAAGTAAAAAAACAAATTAATAAAAAAAAAAACAAACAAACAAAAAGGCCACAAAAACCTACAAGAAAAAAATGATAAATGCCAAAATGAGTAACAAAACCCAACAAAAACACAAAAACCAACAAAAACACAAAAACCAACAAAAACACAAAACACAAAACCAACAAAACACACAAAAAAACCAAACAAAAAAACACAAAACCAACAAAAAAACACAAAACCAACAAAAACACAAAAACCAACAAAAACACAAAAACCAACAAAAACACAAAAACCAACAAAAACACAAAAACCAACAAAAACACAAAAACCAACAAAAACACAAAAACCAACAAAAACACAAAAACCAACAAAAAAACACAAAACCAACAAAAACACAAAACCAACAAAACACAAAAAAACCAACAAAAAACACAAAACCAACAAAAACACAAAAACCAACAAAAACACAAAAACCAACAAAAACACAAAAACCAACAAAAACACAAAAACCAACAAAAACACAAAAACCAACAAAAACACAAAAACCAACAAAAACACAAAAAC
This sequence comes from Acanthosepion pharaonis, assembly GCA_903632075.3. Taxonomy (NCBI): domain Eukaryota; kingdom Metazoa; phylum Mollusca; class Cephalopoda; order Sepiida; family Sepiidae; genus Acanthosepion; species Acanthosepion pharaonis. The sequence continues at coordinate 2,599,975 of CAHIKZ030005529.1, read as the reverse complement.
CAACAAAAACACAAAAACCAACAAAAACACAAAAACCAACAAAAACACAAAAACCAACAAAAACACAAAAACCAACAAAAACACAAAAACCAACAAAAACACAAAAACCAACAAAAACACAGCTACTTGATGTGATGAAGTACCGTCTTAGCTCGACAGTTACGTTCTGCCAATATCACAAGGAACTATCCAATTTTCAGAGGAAAGATTGAAAAGAAACTATTTGGTTTTAGTGAAAAAAATGAAAGAAAGGAATGACAGAAAATGTTTAACATCTTTCAGTAAAACGGAAATTTGTCAATTACAATTTTTTCATTTGTACCCCCTTACTTCTTAAAATAAATATCACTACTCATATTTGCGATTGTTATTGTAATATTTATTAAAGTTGTTAAGCTCAAATATATAACGATGCAATAGGGAAATTTCTACGGATATTTTAGTGTCGTAGAAATCGCCACGAGCATTAATTTAAAAAGTTTCATCAGAAAATTCAAATAGTAAAATTATGAAATTCCACGGGTATTTCCAGTCAATTTGTTTTCAGCTGATGATGACCAGAAGGTACTTGGTCGAAACGTTAGTTCTATAATTACATCTATGTCAACGGAGATGAGAATAAGAGGTCGAGATAAAACAACACTTGATAATTACATGTCATAAATGAAATAAACTTTGAAAAAAGTGGTACGAAACCGTCATAACCAAATATCAAAAAAAAAAAAAAAAATCTGACATTGAATATAAAAGGCGCCAAAAACACCAGTAATGTCCATCGGGACAGTGGCGTAGTGGACATTGGAGTTGGTTATTGTCATCTAGTGGTCAGGAGTTCAATCTTTCTCAGATAGTGAAGCACCAATTCCACCGGAACGAATAACATATCAAGGAACAAAATATTAATAATCGACAGATACACTTTATCATCTAATCAAAGGACACCTGATGAGAACTAGAGTGGCCCTGCTCGAAACGTCGTGGTTCTATAACATCTGTATCAACCAAGATGAGACAATACTTTGAAATAATACAAAAATATTGACAATCCCTGAAATGAAATACGAAAAGGAGAGAAAAAGCAGGTGTGTGATATATATATATATATATATATATATATATATATATATATATATATATATATATATGTGTGTATAAATGGAAAGAACAGGAGCAAAGAAAGACAAGCGTCTTGGTTGGCCATGAGATACAAAGCGAAATATAGAACATTGAAATACATAGTATCATTGACCTTATCTAGTAAGAAATTTTAATAATCATTTTATTAAGTGTTATTGCTGTTCATCTATTATTGCTCTTAATTTAGAAATTAAAATTTGTGATATGCATGTAGGTACAGAAAAAGCAGAAAATATAGTCGGCAATATCAGAGCATTCAGGAATCCCGTGTGGTTCCTGAGATATTCAAGAATAGACGCATAAACAGGGGTCTACAATAAAAGAGAACTACAAACCACGATAATTGGAGGAATACTTTGAGTTACGACAACATTAGACCAATTCCGGAACCACAAGATTTCAGATTACACATAGCACATGTCACTTGAAAAATATTTGCTTGCAATCCCACTGCAGTGGCCTAGTTATTTAATCCGCCAAGCTCGTTATAGAAACAAAAAAGAATTCTAAGCATAATCTGGAGCCGACCAGGCTATATATATATATATATATATATATATATATATATATAGGTACCCGAGTCAGATCGCTAAAAAAAAGAGATGAAAAAGACGCTAAATTTGACGAAAACAAAATTTTATCGTCTAAATGTTTATATTATTATTAAGACGAAGGGAAAGATCAAAGTTTAAAATAAAAATTATAAAGTTTTGAAAATAAGATTTTTAAAATAATTAAAATTATTTTTTAAAAAATTTTTCCTTCTTTTTAAACATTCTGAATTTCGATTAGAAAAACCTTGTTTCTATTTCTGTCACCAGAACTATTAAAATAACAGACAATTTTTAGCACGCGTTTTTGGTATGACACACATTAATTTGGAAAATCTTGCAAAATAAAAATAATTGTCGGATGTTAATGAAACTTTCAAAAACTATTCACAAATGTACATTATTTACATTATCACCAGCAATGGCGAATATATACATGGAAAACTTTGAGGAAATGGTATTAGAATCTATATCTCTAAAGCCAACTATATGGTTAAGGTACGTAGACACCTTCATACTCTGGCCACACCAGGAAGATGTTCAGGTTCTACTGGACCATGTGAACTCAGTAAGACCTTCGATACAGTTCACAATGGAAAAAGAGAGTAACAACACACTCCCATTCCTGGATGTTCTAATATCCCGAACAGAGCATGGGTTTAAGACATCCATATACCGTAAACCGACATTCACCGGACGGTACCTCAATTTCGACTCCCACCATCCATACAGCATAAAGAAAGGGATCGTCCGTTGCTTACAACACCTAGCAAAAGTCATAAGTGGCGACCCAGAGACGTTAGATAAAGAATTGGTCAGTATAAGTAGTACTCTACAACGTAACAACTACTCTGGGTACATGGCAGCAGCCCCCAAAAACTGGGATAGGCGGGTACAAGAGGAGGACAACAACACTCAGAAAACAGTCTGATGTGAAGGGGTTATCAGAGAAAATACAAAGGATCTGCGGTCCTTATAACATCAGGATACCTTCAAGAGCTTGACGACACTTCGCAGATATCTTTCCCGAGTAAGACCCCCCCCCCCATAGAGGAGAACATGACTAAAGTCTGTGTTCGCTATCCCGTGCAGTTGCGGAAAATAATATAAAGAACAAGCCACCTCCTCAAGGTAAGGCTTCAAGAACACTAGAAAGCTATAACATGAGGAGAAGTGGAAAAATCAGGCGTGGCTGACCACATATGGAGAGAAAAAGGAGATCACCGCCCTCTGTGGGATCATGTTGAGATCAAAGACAAGGAACACCATTGGAAAATTCGTAAACTTAAGGAATCAGCACATATGCTAGGCCACAAAAATCTCCTGAGCCGACCAAGCATAGAAATAAATACAATATGGGAACCAGTAATAAGGAGTGCCAGAGAAAAGTAATGATAACAAAAAAGTTGCAATATGAGCTCTGGTAAAAACATATGATAACAGCAAAAATTGCAATATGAGCACTGGTAAAAATGGTTGCTGAAGACATTAGGTTTATAATACCCAGATGTCCTCAAGGACTCATAGCACGTTGGATAAAGGCGTTGGTTAGATCCAGTGACAGGACCCAAAGAGTGTGAGTTCAATACCCGGTTAAGGCAGTGGAGAACTTTCAGAGGGGAATTAACAGGAGATAACTGATAACCGACATTAAACATGGCACGTGGAACTAGAACAATCTACCCCAGGGAGCAAAATAAAGGTATCAGTTCGACATTCCAACCACCTAAGAAGACCAGAGCGTACAACGGCCGAAACGTAATAAATATGGCGACAAAGATGAGGACAATAGTCCGAATAATGTAGTTAGTAATGTCATACATTTTATGCTATCATTTCACCCCTAAGCAAGGTTCACTAAAATTCAAGCAGTTATTGAGTATGAAAAAAAAAATGAAGAAAAAAAAAAAAAAACTAAAGAGAGCACAATAAATGAACAGAAATAAAAACGATTAACATTGCATTTAAAATTTTCAAGATCATAGTTAACTGGTGTGACGCTATTTAGGTTGCTGGAAAGAAAGAAGAAAAAAAAAAGAAAGTCGAGAATTAAATTTAGGTGATAAGAAGCCATCACGAAAAGGACACTAAGCGATGTTATTCTTTTTAAAAAAGAATAAAGGTTTTATTCTCATTAGCGAGGAAAGTAAGGTCGCGGATTTAATTTATGACGACGCACCGAATAAGATATATCCAATCTGCCCATGGCAATGGTAAAAATTTCAAGTTGGTCAAGCGACCTCCCGCAGAGTGCTGGGAGATAAAAATTAATTAGGTCAAGCTTGACCGAAACCAAAATGTCCGTTGAACCACCTCGAAGGTAGACTTATAAATGTGTAATATGATTTTATTTTCTTGTCAGAATCTATCTAGCACGACACAATGATCCAGCTTTCTAAGCAACAAACCTAGCAACTGATTCAATATAATCTTTCCACTTCATGTCAGCAGAAAAATTGAGTCCTCGGAAATGAAATCTTGCCTTGTCTGGGTAAGCTTTTTCAATATGTCCAAATCTATTTAATGCTTCCTTCTGTAGAACAGAGTTCACCGAGATCTTGGCTAAACCAATGAGGAATAAATACACATGCAGGCTGTCTTCGCAAATTCTGATGCTAAACATATGTTCAGTTTCATTTATGTCAACGTTACATAGACTTACGACACGTCGTAACGCGATTTTCCGTTTAAGTCGGAACGAACCTGCTATTTTCTGTGAATAAGCACTTACGTCACTCGTCTATGCAAACGCAATAGTAAAGTAATAATCTAAGAAAAAACATCTGACATCTCTTCATGCACCGTGTTCCCTCAAGACGTAGGCGATCATGACCCACCACAACTTCCTGTCCCCTGTAGGTCTTGTCTTTTTGCTATTCCCCCTAAATCTTGTTCCACCATCCATTTACTCAAACCCACCAAGTATGTTATGCGCCGTTTTCATCTGTCCCTCAATCTGCCCTGTGAGTATCAGGTTTTCCATGTCCTCTATCCTCATTACGTGCCCCAGAAATTTCAACTGTCTCTTCCTGATATTAATTATAAATTTCCTTTTTGTTCCTATTTTCTCTAAAACATTGACGTTGCTCACATGTTCAGTTCATGGTATCCTCAGCATCCTTCTGTAGAACCACATTTCTGTTGCTTCAAGTATGTAGGGCAAATATAATACATATAATGAAATTAAAATAATACATATAATGAAATGGTTTTGAGCTGCTTCTGTATTCATTGCCAGTGATGTCATTGGCTCTCGGTTGACGAAGCGTAAGATCTTGTCTCTCTTGCAGTACTCGGAAGCAGCAGGAGCAACTCCGGTGAAGAAAGAAAAACATGAATTTGTTTTTCTTCTTTTTCATAGTTGAACAATGTCCTTATCGTTTATAGGGAAATTCAATATGTATACACATACATACATGTTTTAAGCGACCGTTGAACGATTTGAACGAAGCAACTAGCCAATGTTCGCCGCTTTTTCTAATTTCACATCCATATTAATGGCTTTCCCCCATTTTTTTTCGAAACACCTCCATCAGAAGCGGTAAAACTACGCCTGGGGGCCATAATTAAGAACAATAAGTTTCCACAAACAACAAATAAAAAAGGAAAGAAAAAATAAATAAGATCTTGCTTCCCAATTAACAGCTCCATTTCCGGATCCAATCCCAAATCAGTCATCAGGAAGAACCATAACGGCCAGTTTCGGACCCTTTTCCGCCACTGCATTCTGCTATGGCGGAGTCATTGTGGAGGGTTTTTCTGGATTGGTGCTAACTGGTCTTTTCTGTCATCAATTATTCCTCAACCAACTGTCACCATAACGCTTTAACCAGACGAAGAGCGATGCTTTTTCCACTATCTCCTGAAGAACTGCTACCACGATTCTTATCTCCTTGTAGCCAAATCGTCTTCGGAGCAGACTGGCAACATCCTTTCCGACAAAGCCACGGCATCCCACAGCTAGATGGTAGAATTCAATCTATGCCTATTCCAAATTGTCTTCACAAGGGACCGTTAGTCCCAACAACAGTATTTTTTTTTGGTCATTTTCATTCCATAACACTAGGTCTGGCTATTGGCATGTTGCTACAAAAGGAAAGACAAGTACAGAATCGAGGTCTGCTTCTAATTTCCATTCTCCGGACCATCATTCAACCTCCATTGTTTTCATTTGAGATCCTCTTGTGGAGGCCTTTCTGCCTTCTTTGTGAAGCTGTACCTTTTGTCATCACTTGCTTGGTAGGTACCTTTCCTTCATTGATATCCTCAATATTCTTCCTGAAGGGGAGGTAAAACACCGTCAAGACTTCATTATGACGCCACGTGTATCTTTTTTATTCAGACCCAATGGGCAGGCAGAATGGATAAGTCTTATGGTACCATATTCACCGCACTTACACTTAGGTTCATCTGAAACTTTCCAACGAACAAGATTTGCTGGGGATGGCAAAATGTCATACGAGAGAGGAATTAGAAAAACAATCCAATACAGCGTACAACCAGAAATTTACCCACGCCGCCTGAAGTACAAGGCAAACGGCGTAAGTCGAAACAAGATTAATGGAGATTGTATCGTGACCATGAATTGTCGTAGGTTGAGACTGTCGTAAGCCGGAGACTTACTGCACTTTCCGTAGTAACTGAACATTAACACAAAGTGCAACATTTTAAATCTCTTGTGAATAAGATATGTCAGGTTATGACAAGCTTCTTCGTATTTTAGAACGCATATCCTTTGAATTTATCTCAACTTTCGTCTCATCGGAGAAGAGAACATTTAGTAAAAAAAAAAAAAAAAAAAAAAAAAAAAATCAGGTGAGTCACTTATCGAACAGCACTGTGTGTGTGTGTGTATATATATATATATATATATATATATATATGATTTAATTTCTATGTATGAACCTGGTGACGCCATGCGTTTTTTTTCCTATAAGACCTACCACTGTGGTTCATGAACGTTGTCCTTCTACAAGCTCTATATCGCAACTTGCCTTCATCACTATCCATTAAAGTCACTGACCAGCCGTCGTGACCCAAGTGACTATCTCTACGTAAGAGACATAATTGCATTTTGGATCCCTACACCTTGTATTTTTTTTGTGTGTGTGAGGGGGGATAATAAAAATGTAAAGAAAGAAAACTAGATTTGTTTGATAGTCAATTTAGATGTTGCAGTGAAGACGTTTGTTAAGATTACTACTTCTATTAATATAAAAGCAGCCATACATTTTTGTTTTAACTTTATATTTGACTGTTAAGGAAGGAAGGTTTTTATTATCTAGAATATGTAATTTCAGCTGATGAGATTCCTGGCATAATAGACTCATTACGAAGAGACTGTTCTGTGTTTTATGCAATGTCATCGACGCCATATCTAGCCGAAAGGGTTTTGTCATGTCCAAACCATGTCCTCGTGACAGGAATGGTAGGGGTTGGGTGGTTGGCCGGCCAAAAGTTTTTATGAACAAATAATGAGGATATCGTTATCGCCCTCAACAGGATAGCGTCATTGACGCAGACAATGTTTTCCTTATGCCGAATACTTAGAAGGAAAGAAAAAAAAAAAAGGACAACAAGTAAGGAAGTCAGTAGATATTGATTAGAAAAGTCGAACAGCTTTTTGCACCAACGAGTTGTCGATTTGTTCGCATCTCAGTTTACACGTATTATCTAGAAGAAAGAGATGGAAGGGTGGGGAAACGGAAGGCGAACGGTGTCGGGGTGGGGAAACGGAAGGCGAACGGTGTCAGGGTGGGGAAACGGAAGGCGAACGGTGTCGGGGTGGGGAACGGAAGGCGAACGGTGTCAGGGTGGTGTCGGGAACGGTGTCAGGGGTGGGAAACGGAAGGCGAACGGTGTCAGGGTGGGGAAACGGAAGGCGAACGGTGTGTCGGGGTGGGGGGGTGGGGAAGGCGAACGGTGTCGGGTGGGGAAACGGAAGGCGAACGGTGTCGGGGGTGGGGAAACGGAAGGCGAACGGTGTGGGAAACGGAAGGCGAACGGTGTCGGGGGAAACGGAAGGCGAACGGTGTCGGGGTGGGGAAACGGAAGGCGAACGGTGTCGGGGTGGGGAAACGGAAGGCGAACGGTGTCGGGGTGGGGAAACGGAAGGCGAACGGTGTCGGGGTGGGGAAACGAAGGCGAACGGTGTCGGGGTGGGGAAACGGAAGGCGAACGGTGTCGGGGTGGGGAAACGGAAGGCGAACGGTGTCGGGGTGGGGAAACGGAAGGCGAACGGTGTCAGGGTGGGGGAAACGGAAGGCGAACGGTGTCAGGGGTGGGGAAACGGAAGGCGAACGGTGTCGGGGGGGGGGAAACGGAAGCGAACGGTGTCGGGGTGGGGAAACGGAAGGCGAACGGTGTCAGGGTGGGAAACGGAAGGCGAACGGTGTCAGGGTGGGAAAACGGAAGGCGAACGGTGTCAGGGGTGGGGAAACGGAAGGCGAACGGTGTCGGGGTGGGAAACGGAAGGCGAACGGTGTCAGGGGTGGGGAAACGAAGGCGAACGGTGTCAGGGTGGGGGAAACGGAAGGCGAACGGTGTCAGGGTGGGGAAACGGAAGGCGAACGGTGTCGGGGTGGGGAAACGGAAGGCGAACGGTGTCGGGGTGGGGAAACGGAAAGCAAAGAGGAGGAGGAGGTGATTGAAGAGTCAGACTACCAAGATGGAAGAGCACATGGGATGTCCAGACCAGGGAAAGTGAAGGGATAGGGTTGACAGGAAAAAAGTAGCGTCGGACAAAACTGACAGAGAGAGAAAAGTTAATTTTTCTTTTATAGCCATCTCTTTCAGTAGAAGCTTATATCTGAATTGTACGTCGTTCCCTAAGCTTGGTGGCCTCAGTAGTTGATTATTTTATCTGACGTCAGATTCCTAAGGCACGTACACAAGGCAACATATCCACCTAAAAATGAAGGCAGAATTCACACTATTCAACGAGATATGATTTTATCTTCGCGCCCAAATATTTGAGAAGTCTGATGATGAAAATTGACACGAAATTTATCAGTTATCATGAATTATGTTGTCACAGTTCGACTTTGTCAAATTGGTCGCTACCCCACAAAGCAACGATTATATTATAAACTTGTTTGGGTAATTTGATAAGAAACATAATGTCTCTCCTCCACATCTATTATTGATAAAGATTCGCGCATCGCTTCAGTCTTGCTAATTAATTATTCTTCTCTGCGAGAAGAGTCAGTGGATGAACATTTCCAAAGAAAAAGAAATAACATTTTCGTTTTTAGGTTTTTCTTTAGTGCGCATGCCGATAAACCTAATACACAACGTTTAAAAAATAAACTGGTCGTTTATTTTAAACCCGAGTATCATCTAAGAATAACTTTTTAAGTAATAAAACAAATTCATACACCCTTGGTCAAAATCTTAAGACCAGATACAAAAGAGTTTACAAAAATATAAACTAACTGTTGTTTTAATCAAAATATATTTGCGAAACATTTACATTTAATTAGAAAATGTAGCTTATCAACAAACAAGTGAACATTTTAAGCTTTTAATTTATTAATTTATAAAAACATCGAAAAAAGTTTTTTTTGTACACTATTTACATTATTCGGACTGTTGTCATCATTGTCGTCTTATTTATTAAAACGTTTTGGCCGTTGTACGCTCCGGCCTTCTTCAGGTGGTTGGAATGTCGAACTGAACCCTTTATTTCGATCACTGGGGTAGACTGAAACGTTGAAATAACTCTGGCGACAGTGATGAGGACACTAGTTCGAATAATGTAAATAGTATCCATAATACCACATCTCAGAATATATAGACAGATACTGAAGTTTTTTTGGTTGGCCATAAAGACCATGTAAAAAAAAAAAAAAAAAAAAAAAAGAAACAAATACAGAACAAATAAGTCACAATTTAATTTTTCAGTATATCTTCCATTTTTGCGAATTACTTGGAAAATTCGCTTTGGCATACTTAACTTCTGCATGAGGGCGCTTGGGATGCTCGCCCAGGATGCATAAACTGCTGCACGAAAAGCACCCACAGTCTCAAATTGCGATCCATGTTTATAAAATTCCTTTGCCATCCATTCCCAAACATTCTCGATTGAGTTTCGATCTGGAGAGTCGTGGATTGCAGCAATTTCCTGCAGGAAAATCCTATTTTCTCCACGTAGATAGGGCCTTCAGTAATTAGCGATGCATTTGTTCACATGTCAATGTAACAAGCAGCTGTTTGAGGACCTTATACCTCCTGTAACTAAAGAGTTCCATTGTACGAAAATGAACCCCAGACCATTATTGATCCACCTTCACCGTGTAGTGTTGAGAAAATTTCTTTTGGGACATCTTTTGCATGCCAATAACGCTGAAAAACTGGTCTGGGCCATCAAGATAGAATTTTTTTCTCGTTTGAAAACATTACTTTCTTCCATTTATCCACATCTGAATTTTGATAATCGGAAGCAAATTGTAAACGGGTGGTTTTATGGCGAAGAAAAAGGCGTTGCCTCTGCAGTCGTTTCAAGTTCTTAAACTCCTATTTAAATGCCGTCGAATTGTTCGAGAGCTGCATTCAGCATCTCTATTCGCTTTTATCTGATTTGATGTTAGGCTTGAATCTCCTTTGACTTCTCGCCTAATGCGTCTTTCTAGAGATGGTGAGATTTTATTGGGGTGATTTCTTGATTGTTTAGAAGCATACGCTTCTGGATATTTAATGAAATTATAAATGACAGTTCTACTATGGCCAATTTCATTTGCAATAACTCGTTGAGAAAGACCACGTCTTTGAAGTTCAATAATCCTGCCCTTTTTGAACTTTAAAATTTTACCATTAGCCATTTTAAAATCTGAAATTTAATCCTGGAAATGAGCTACGTAAATGTCTACACGCCTGAAGCTGTGAGCAGATTGATTAATTCTAAAATTTTTGTCCAGTAGTTTTTTTTTTGTTTTTTTTTCACACACGGTCCTATTTTTATGACCAACCAAAAATCCTTTTTTAAATGTTTGTTTAAATTAGTAAATTAAAAGCTTAAAATTTGTTTGTTAATAAGCTACATTTTCTAGTTAAATGTAAATGTTTCGCAAATATATTTTGATTAAATAGTATTTTATATATTTTTTTAAAACACTTTTGTATCTGGTCTTAAGATTTTGACCAGGAGTGTCGTTACGATAAGAGACGGTCGAAATTTCTGGGACATATGAGGAAAAGAGGGCCTGGAGAACTTAACAGGGCTTAGTGAAGGCAAGAAAAGCAGAGTTAGACAGAATGTCCACTAATCAAGAAATTTAGACCATATATATAATTATAACAAATGTTATAAAATCACTAAATACCTTTATTCTACAATCTAAATTCAACATCATCACTTGATAAGACACCAGAGGTGTTGAAACAAAATGGCTATTTTGTAGTGATTTTATAACATTTATGTTATAATTTTTAAATAAATAATTATATTCGCTCTAATCTGTATTGAGTACTCTTAAGAATAGTAATTGTTGGTTATTGGAATTTATTCCATATACACAAATCATATACTATATATATATATATATATATATATATAAATGTTAGGATTACACGAATAAATGTTTTAATTAATTATATATATATATATATATATATATATATAGAGAGAGAGATGTATGTATGTAAATTTTAAAATATCAAGAACAGTTCTGGAAGAAAGATGTTTGACAAAGTGGGAAAAACTTCTCATATGAGGCGTATCGTCCCTTGGATTTCATCGGATTAGGTTTGGTTGCGTTAATCCGACTAAACATGCGCATGAACGAGATTCGCTGAAAATTTTAAGTTTAAAAGAATTTTTTTTTTCAATGTATTTTGGGTCTATCCTATTTTATTTAGATTGTGATCGCAAGATCTGTCAAGAATGGTGAAACTTAAGAACCTGGACTCAATATTCTCTAAATTACCAGCGTCTCTCGTTCGTGCGCATGTGTAGACGCATCAACGTAAAAAACGTAGCCCAATGAAATCCTAAGGAACGAAACGCGAAAAGTATATATATATATATATATATATATATATATATAAAAAGGTTCGTACACTAAATTTTCGATACCCAAGTTTTAAAATGAATTTTAAAGGTGAAAAAGCATTCTTGAAGATTTATTTTAGCTTTAATTTAAAGCTAAATAATTAAATTTCCAGCAATTAAAATATTCTGGTGTATTTCAAATAGAAATTATCTAGATAGGAATCTCAACTATTTGGTCGATGTCAGAAAATTTTACAGGTGGCCATTTTCCTAATTTTAAGAAATTTATAAACAAAATTATCAATAATGTCATAGTTTGATTACATTTTTTGTTTACCATTCGGAGCATATTTTCAGTACAAATAGTAAAAGTTTGAAGAAAATTGAATGATTTATATTCTCCAAGGAGTCTTACTTTTAATTAATAAAAAATATTCTGGAAAGAAAAATTAATTTCGCGAAATTTCATGAAATCAAGTCAGTGGGGGGTAACATATGTACGAAAAATATTTTTGTATTTACCAAGATTTTCTAAAACATTTCAAAAATAATTTAATTCATTTGTGAATAAGCCCTGAAAGTTTCATGAAAATCCAACAACAATTTGATTTCTGCATGAATTTCGAAATTCATGTGCTTTTCAGGGGGGGGGAGCAACAAACACCCACTATAAAAGTCAGGTCTCGTGCTGACGTTAGAAAAAAAAGTTTTTTTAGCCAAATTTCGAATTTGTTAGAAAGGTTTAAAAAAAATTTGTAAAAATAATACTTTGGTCTTTCCTCTTAATAAACATTTTGGCGATAAAACTGTGTTCTTAAGTTTGTGGCCTTTTTTCATCATACTATGCTGTTCTTCAATGAACTATTAGGGGTACCTAATATATGACAATTATTCTTGTAATTATGCCTTATGAAGAGAAGATATTTTAGAACTAAGTTTATGGATTTGTCAAAATTCATTCTTTAAGCTTGTATGGATAGTATCATTATTATTATAAATAAAAATAAAATATGAAAATTATAAATAATATAAAATAAAACAGTATAAAAAACGTAGTATAAAATAAATTATATAAAAATTTAAAATCATAAAAATACTCCCAGCATGCAACAAAAACTGTTCTGTCCGAAATACGGACATCCCGCCAAAACAGGTTAAATTCAATCTCTTTGCTACAAACCTTGGTACGAGCAACACGTGTAACCTCTCTCCATGTTATGGCTTGTAATACTACAGAGTAATTCTCCCTTTTATTACATGTATCAAAACAATTGTAACTTAAATTATACATACAATAATATAAATAAATTGTATGAAATTAGCATTTAATTTACCATGCTTTTCCTGTTATTTGGGTACGTTTTATTTCCTGTTAAGTATGCTTTCATCTCCGTGAACACTAATTTCTGTTGCAATGATGTGAGTGAACCCCACAACATTAAGGTGACCGCCAATGTGCATAAGAAAAACAGCCTAGTCACCCACAAGTTTTCGACTCGCCAGTCATCACGAATGAAAGTTCAAAAGGAGAATAAAATAAAGTGTATTTTAAGTAGCAGATTGTTTTAAAAAGTGATTTCTTTTAAAGCTAAAACCATTAGAACAGTCATAATGGTAAACATTAAAGAGCACGAATAAAATTAATTTATATATTTCTGGTTTTTGTCTATTTTAGACCTCAACATCAGCCAAATCAGAAGAATGTTATTCGCACACTAGGACAAAAACGTAGAAGAAATTTAATAGGCTTGTAAATGATAATGACTCCAAAACGAAACTGCTGTCATTTAATCACGACAGAGAACCTTTACTGTCTGCCATCAGCATTGGCTGATGCTAAACTCCATGAGTGCAACACTACCCCCGTGGAAGGCAACACTACCCCCGTGCCTCCGCAATTTGATTTTTTAAGTGGCTAATTCAAGAAGGAGTTATTAACAGTGAATTTTCTTCTAGTGAGTGAGTATGAGACTGTTAGTTAATACATATGGTGCATAAAATGTGTATCTATGTATGCAGATGTGTATTTACGTAAATACTAAATACGTGAATTACTTCGGCGTATGGATCAGTCGTAAAAGATTTTGTACAAGAGAAAGGGAAATTGAATGAAGACGTTGCACTGGAGCTACTTTCTACTTCAAATAACAAATCAGGAAGGACCATTCCCCCGCCCCACCTACTCCCGCATCAATACTGGAAAGAGCGATAACAGCTTCTGGATTTGAAAAATCCATTCTCCTGAAATAAATTCGCCTAAGGGTAACGTCGGTTGAAATTTATAAAACCATTCTGTTAAATCTTAGCCATAGGCGAATTTATAAACGATTACAAGTATATATATATATATATATATATATATATATATATATATATGGTCAATATATCCATATACTTTACAAACGTTCTTAAAGAAACGCTAAACAGAAACCAGACGATTTTTCCATGGCTGGTGCCAAAAGAAAACGCCAATTCATTCGTTTTCATACTTATGTTTTTCCTCCTATAATTTCAACTGATTAGTCGAGGGCTACATTCAACTTTTTTTTTTATAGTGTTTCTTCGATCAATACCTATTCATATCAGCAATAATTTCTTTTAACTTACCGATTCGTCTTACATCAGGAAGTCGCCGTGGGTGGCATGATAACGCAGAGTATCAAACACATAATTGCCAAGTTATTTGAAACACGTTTATTTGGTCGTTTTCACAACGCTAGATGTTTTATTTTATTCGCGTTAATGATAAATACGCTGAAAAAGAGAAACAAAAGAGGTATTAAAATCACAAAGAAGAAAAACATTATAAGGTCTTTCTATTGATAAATAGAACAAGAGGTGGTTAGCATATATATATATATATATATATATATATATATATATATATATATATATATAGTGTATCACAAAATTGAGTACACCCCTCACCTTTCTTCAAATATTTAAGTATATCTCTTCATGGGACAACACTGACAAAATGACACTTTGACACAGTGAAAAGTAGCCTTTCTGCAGCATATATAACAGTGTTAATTTATTTTTCCCTCAAAATAACTCAAAATATAGCCATTAAAAGCTAAATCCCTGGCAACAAAAGTGAGTACACTCCTTAGGAAAAGTTGTCAATATTAATATACAACATGTCAGCTGTCAATATTTTGTGTAGCCACCATCATTAACCAAAACTGCCTTTACTCTCCTGGGCATGGAGTTTACCAGAGCTTTACAGGTAGTCACTGGAATGCTCTTCCACTCCTCAATGACGACGTCATGGAGCTGGCGGATATTTGAGACTTTGCGCACATCCACCTTCTGCTTGAGGATGTTCTATTGGGTTCAAGTCTGGAGACATGCTTGGCCAGTCCATCACCTTTACCCTCAGCCTCTTCAGTAAATCAGTGGTTGTCTTGGATGTGTGTTTGGGGTCATTGTCATGCTGGAACACTGCTCTGCGACCCAGTTTCTGGAGGAAGGGGATCATGTTCTGCTGCAGTATTTCACAGTATATGTTGGAGTTCATGTTTCCCTCAATAAAATGTAACTCTCCAATACCTGCAGCACTCATGCAGCCCCAGACCATGACATTCCCACCACCATGCTTGACTGTAGGCATGACACACTTATCTTTGTACTCCCTCACCTGGTCGCCGCCACACATGCTTAAGGCCATCAGAACCAAACAAATTAAATTTCGTCTCATCAGACCATAGGACATGGTTCCAGTAATCTATGGGCTTTGTTGACATGTCTTCAGCAAACTGTTTGCGGGCTTTCTTGTGTATTGCCTTCAGAAGAGGCTTCCTCCTGGGGTGACAGCCATGCACACCAATTTGATGTAGTGTGCGGTGTATGGTCTGAACACTAACAGGCTGAATCCCAATCTCTGCAGCAATGCTAACAGCACTCCTATGCCAATCTTTCAAAGAAAGCATTTGGATGTGACGCTCAGCATGTGCGCTCAGTTTCTTTGGACGACCTACCCGAGGCCTGTTCTGAGTGGACCCTGCTCTTTTAAAATGCTGGATGATCTTAGCCACTGTGCTGCAGCTCAGTTTCAGGGTGGTGGCAATCTTCTTGTAGCCTTGGCCATCTTTATGTAGTGCAACAATACGTTTTTTAAGATCCTCAGAGAGTTCTTTGCAATTTGGTGCCATGTTGGAACTTTCAGTGACTAGTAAGAGAGAGTGTTAGAACTGCACTACAAATTTGAATACACCTGCTCCCCATGAACACATGGACATAGTTACACTAATGAGTCACATGACATTTTGGAGGGAAAATGAAAAGCAGTACTCACTTTAAACATTTAGGGGTGTAGTTTCATAGGGGTGTACTCACTTTTGTTGCCAGGGATTTAGCTTTTAATGTCTATATTTTGAGGGGAAAAGAAATTAACTCTGTTATATATGCTGCAGACAGACTACTTTTTATTGTGTCAAAAGGTAATTTTTTCAGTGCTGTCCCATGAAGAGATATACTTAAATATTTGAAGAAATGTGAGGAGTGTACTCACTTTTGTGATCCACTATATATATATGCTAACCATATATATATATATATATATATATATATATATATATATATATATATATATATATATATATATATATAACCATATATATATATATATAGCTAATATTAGTGGTAAATATACACATACATAAGTATATATACACATAGGTACATACATGTATTTTTTTTTTTTTTTTTTTTTATAAAAAATTCCAAGAGGATAGAATCCAGGTAGAACTCAATTCCCAGGACAGAGTAAGGATATAATAAAAAGGCTTAAACACTAATATTCAATTGGAATCGTAAATACGATTCAATTCATCAGGCCTTCAAATTAAAAAAAAACAAAACAAAAAACCCAAAAAAACAGCTTTTTTTTTTTTTAATTTGTAGGTATGATGGATTGGATCATTTACGATTCCAATGGAATAAATTATGACCATGGAATATTGGTGTTTATGCCTTTTTATTATATATATATATATATATATATATATATATATATATATATATATAGATAGAGAGAGAGAGAGAGAGAGAGAGAGGTTATAGTTGTTCCAACAAGAGAAAAGTGTACATTTTAAAGAGAAGAGAAAACGTTTTTTTTGAAAATGTTTTTGTTTTAATGTAATTTAAAATATATATATATATATAATATTTTTTTTTACTACAGGAGGTAATTTTTTTGTGTTTTCTCATTGTTTGGTGTGTAGTAGAAACCCCAATTTTCTTGTACTTGGAGATTATAGATCACATGTAATTCCTAGAGATACGAGTATAATATCTTCTAAAACCAAACAAATAACTCAAAACACATCTCAAATCAATGGGAGTATTTCCTCCCGGTTCGTAGCCTCTAAAATTAAGCCATATTTTCCTAAAAGTCATCCCTATTTTTGTATTTGTGACTTTCTTACAAGCAAAAACGTGTGAATAAGCAAGAGATGTATTTTAAAAACAAAAAGATGAGAAAAAAATTGCAAAGAAATTGTTCAAGAGCACGAAGTTCAGACGGGTCATAGTGGAAGAGAACAACAGATATCCTAGCTAGCCGAGCTGATACTAATGATTAAGTTATCACTTAATCTGAATATTTAAAGCATTTACATTTTTATCCATTACTTTAAGTAATTTAAAAAAAAAAACGAAAAAAAACAAAAAAAACAAAAAAACAAAACATTTTTTTGTTATTTATTCTCAATTTAGAACGCTCATCTCGCTAAACCCATTACTCGTACGACCTCATTTTTATTTTATTTTTAAATAATTTCCCGCTTTCCCCTTAAGCGAAATCATACGTTTCGGCTTTTCACCTCTCCTCTTTACACTTATTTTCTTGGGGCCCATGGTGTCACTAATGGAATTTTGCAAAATAACAAATGACAACACAATGGAGATCTTTTCAGAGTGAGGTGAACACGTATACTGCGAGCGGAAATACTCTAGAAGCTTGGCGCTCGCTACGCCAACTCGAGGATGCTTATTTGAAACTCGTTTGTATCTTAAGGCAAAACTACATTTTATGAGCGGAATATTTTTTTACGTTGAATAATTTCGGATGTTGCTACATTAATTCTAAATATATATATATATATATTAGAGAGAGAGAGAGAGAATTAATAGAAGTAATTGGCTGTTTATATTTCTCGATTTTTTTATATGCAGTTTCCATTGGTGCATTATTTTTCATAATCTGTGTGCGCACCCGTTTAGAATGTCCGGTTGATTTGTGCTTTTTTTTTTCGTAGCTATTTTTACCTCATTTTACATTCAATATTTCTCCACTTTTCTTTAAATTGTTGTCAGTTGACGACCGAATTTTATACACACGCTCTCGTTACAAGCACTTCTTTAAAAAAAAGAAAAAAGATAAAAAAAAAAAGAAAGAAGATCTCAGCTGCTTCTCAGTTTTTATTGATATATATATATATATATATATAAATGAGAGAGAGAGAGAGAGAGAGAGAGAGAGAGAGAGAGAGAGAGAGAGAGAGAGAGAGAGAGAGAGAGAGAGAGAGAGAGAGAGAGAGACACGAGAGAGAGAGAGAGAGCGACACGAGAGAGAGAGAGAGAGCGACACGAGAGAGAGAGAGAGAGAGACACGAGAGAGAGAGAGAGAGACACACCGTTTTCATTATGCTATACTCATTTTTCGCGATCTCATTGACGTACCTAAAATATACATATATACAGACAAAAAAAAAAAAAAAAAAAAAAAAAAAAAAAACAAAAGTATTTATTGTCCATAGTATGCTTATTTCTCCGGTGAATATTATTCCTATAGGTCAAACATTATACAATGAAAATTGGTCATTCAGCAAATTAGAAATGAGCCTTTTATCAATCTATTTTTCATGCATGCAATTTCTATTTACTTTTCTTCTTAGATATTTTATATTATTTTCTGTCTATATCTCAGAGAGAAGGTATTATGATTAATTGTATTAATTCCGACCTTCTTCAGGTGATTATCCACTTGGCCATGTGTCCTTGGACAAAGACGTTGGCTTGACCCAAAGACTTGTGAGTTCCTTACTAGGCTACAGCAATGGAGAAACAAATACTTGGAGATTCTAGTTAAAGGAAAATAACTGACATCCTGAAGAGGAATGGCACGTGCAACTAGAACAATCTACCCCGGTGGACGAAATAAATGGTTCAGTTCGAAATTTCAATTACCTGAAGGACGGAGCGTACAACGGTCGAAACGTTGTGAATATGGCAATGAAAAGGATAACAGTCCGAGTAATGCAAATAATACAAGTAGTCATATTATTGACTAGCAGTATGGCCCGGCGTTGCCCGTGCTTGATTCAAAAATCGTACGACTCATACAGCAATCGCTATCACTTGACTTAAAATATTTTTTGCCCTTCTTTTCCTTTAAAGGAGTGCCCTTTGCCGTGATGATGTTGCTACATGCCTTACTTCTTGCCTATCTCACACTGCGAATTTTTTCTAAGCTCTATACTAAACATTAAATCTGTTACGAAAAAAGAACTAAACAAAATGAACACAAAACGATCAGCTTTAAAAAAAAAAAAAAAAAAAAAAAAAAAGGACTCGTAACTGCAAAAACCGAATGAAAAAAAAAACATACTTTTTCACACCCAACCCAGTTCTGCGGAATCAGAATCAACGTTGAGTTTAAGCATGCGAACGAGCCAATTGGACTAAAGTACCATGCAGATTTAAATTTTTCCCACTTGTGACAAGTGCAGCTATCGATTTTTTTTGCATGCTAGTTAACATTCGTGTCAGTCAGTTGTTGGCTCTCACGCTGGCCAATAAAATATTCCTGCCTATTCGTGGCAGCCAGCACAAAATGGCCGCAAACTACATGAAAACTACCGTAGAAGAATGAAAAAATCGATTATTTCCACTATCGATGGGAGTTGGGAAATGCAAAGTCGGTCTTAGCCTTCCCGCTAACTTGGAGCATGTGCATGCAAATTTTTGTGCAATTCCGTCGAAAATTGTGGCCGTGCACTCGTTACACAAGCACACACACTGCCTTTTATAGAGAGATAAAAGAAGATAACTTTTTTTAAGCATCTCACCCCAAGCAAGGCGGAAGTGCCATTAGCACGCAGAAGTTTACAGAGAGTGAACGTGAGAGAAAAGACTTGGTATAAGGGGATTGATGAAAGGTTAAAGGTCAACAGGGCTCAAGACAACAGTCAGTCATGCTACACGCTTAGGCGATAATGTATCTTTCGATATATGACTAACGAGGGAGATTTTTCCCCCGCAGTAGGTTGCCACTTCTTTCTGCGGTAGACCAGTTGCCAGCCAAGAATATAGAACCAGGTATGTCCTGCTATTTACCCGTAACTGGATGAGAAGAAGAGGATTCATTCCTTTCCCTTAGCACATAATTGAACGTAATGGACTCGACTGGAATTCGAACGCGTCTCTCCGATTCCTCAATCCGAGCCGCTATCCATTATTCCACCGTAGCAAAATTTGGGATAGCCACTTTCACACTATAGAGTTGGGAATGGAGACGAAGGGGTTAGGCTGTACAGTATTAACACACCTTTCTTTGCGGAGGAGGGACTACAATTACATTTTCTTTTAAGGAGGAAGAAAAGAGAACTACCAACTCTTTCAAAATGCGTAAGCTTATCCCCAGACAGTTTGTTTGAAAGAAAATAAGTGTTTATAAATCCACGTCCGTCATAACTATATATCTGTCACTATTTCATCAAATTCGTTGTTTTATCAATGTTATCTAGCAGGTGTTAGCCGACAAAGTTGACTAATCCGAAAACATGATAGATAAAACTTCGCTTTGATCTGTCTATATTTCTGAGATGAGGTATTATGTACACTATTTACATTATTCAGAATATTGTCCTTATCTGTCGCCATATTTATTACAGCGTTTTGGCTGTCCTACGCTCCGGCCTTCTTCAGGTGGTTGGAATGTCGAACTGAACCCTTTATTTCGCTCACTGAGGTACACGGTTCTCGTTCCATGTATAATGGATATCAGTTATCTATAATAAAGGGTTCAGTTCGACATTCCAACTACCTGAAGAAGGCCGAAACGTTATAATAAATATGGCAACAAAGATGAGGACTAGACCTAATAATGTAAATAGGTACAGTTTATGATTGTTTAAAACTGTAACTTTTTTTTTTCTCCGCAGAAACTCGTATGGCATGGAGTATTAAAGTTAGGCGAAACAAATATTTCCTTTATGATCTTTCATACATGTTAATTACATAATTACAATTTAGGAGAAATGTCCGCTTAATGGAATTTTGTTAAAAGTTTAGGTTTTCTGATTTTCATTTAAATATCGTTTCAGATGCAAAGATGAAGAAAATGGTAACATTCAACAATTTATTTTTTTTTTCAAATCTAAATTCAGATACGGCAACTGTGAAGTTTCAAATAAAACTTCAATTTAATTTTTTCGCGATCTCTGCAAATCCGAGTATTTTATTGGAATTTTAAGAAATCGAATCAAGGACGCTCTCATTGATTCCCCTCCTCCCACAAACCTTCATTACAAAATATCTTTTCCGTAACACGATGCTTTAAGTTTTTGAAATCCGATAATAAATTTATAGTTATTAGTTGATGAAATTTTCCCATACGATTTATTAGGTGTGTGTGTGTGTGTGTGTGTATATATAATTCTTAACTAACTAAAAGCCCGCCATATCGGGCGGCAATTAACATACCTATTGAAGAGAGCTCTTGACTGGGTATCCAGCTTGTTCAGAAGTGTGAGTCCCTAAGTTTCTGCATATTCTCAGCATTGGAAGCTCTCTTGGCTGACGTTTGATCCGACTTTTCCGACTTTTCGTTTTCACGGGACTTTTCGTCACGACTTTTTCCCCCCTCTCGCTGCAGTCTTGGCTCTTGATTGTAATCTGAACCCCTGTGGGCGGAGGTTTCGTTTTAGGAGGCATACTGTCGCCGTATTCGATAAGCAACAATAAACTACAGAACTCAGAATTGGTCACTTCATGTAAGCATTGCATTAATATTTAAGCTTGGCTTTTTAAAAGTTCAACGATATTTATTCTGCCACCACTTAAAGACAATTCGATGTACATAAGTCCTTACTTTCCGTACAAGCAAGTATTTATTTTTTTATTTCCTGGGTGATTTTCGTGATCAAATTCAATTATCCCCAAAATTATTTCCAGGTTATAAAAATTATAAAAATTGTCGTCGCAAAAAAAAAAAAAAAAAAAAAAAAAAAAAAAAAAAAAAAAAAAGAAAAGTCACTTAAAAAATCGAATTTAAAGCTTATGAATTAGCTATTGAAATTTACAGTTGTCCCTAGAAAAGTGTGACAGTGACATTCGCGCATGTATGTATATATTAGGTTGGTGCAAAAATAATGACGTAACAATGTCGTTTTTGACGTATTTTTAACGTCAAAAACGACATTACGTCATTATTTTTGCACCAACATCTATATATATATAAAACGGCGTTGTGTCGATTAATGTTGATCAACTTTTCCAAATTACGGATAACCCTTTTTAGACAAGGAAGACATTCCGTCACAAATTGACTAAAGTTTATTTCTGGAGAAAAATACAAGATATGTAGTCTAAGCTCTCGACAACGGAGAAGTCAAGAGGGGAAAGTAGAGGAAAGTTTCGTCAGAATTCTGAGTGTTGTGATGATATTCACTAACCGCCCCACGCGGTCGGATGTGGCACAAAGCAGAGTTTATTGTGGGGTATCCGAGCCCGTAAACTCGGGCAAAGATTCCCCGTAGACCCCGTAAATAACGGGGTCGGGTAGCTGTCTACCACCCCAGACGAGACTTTGCCCTTTGGCATAGCCTCGTCTGGGTTCCTTTCTGCCCAAAAGCAGAGAGTTCGACAAGCACACCTCCGAAGTAATTCGGAGAGTGTTGTGATGTAGGCAAAGAGTGCTGAGGCGTAAGCAATAATAATAATAATAATAATAATAATATTTCTGTAGATAAAAACCACCAGATGCCTTACATAGAATATCCCTCAACGACACTGGGACTCACCTGGTCACATAGTGGACCACAGCTGCCGAATTCTTTGTACAGTGTCCCACTCAGGACGCAAGTGATCATGGCTCTCTACAATTTCCTTTCCAGTTCTTGATAGTTTCCTCGGTCCATTTACTGAAGCTCACCAACTATGTTATGAGTTGTTTTCCTCTTGCTTTCGATCTGTCCTGTGATTGTCAATTTTTCCAAGCCTTCTTTTCTCATGTTCCCCAGAAATTTCAACTGTTTCTTACTGATGTTAATTATAAGTTTCCTTTTTGCTTCTCTTTCTTATAAAACTTCGTCATTGGATAAATGTTCGGCCAGGGTATGCTCAGCATCCTTCTTTATAATCACATTTCTGTTGCTTCAACTCATCTTTGTGGAAATTGTACAGCACTCACTGGCATATTGGGGGACAAATATTACGTAACAATTTAGTACTCTTCTTTGTTTCTAGGAAAGTTTTTTCTTCTCTTAATTATCCAAATGCGCCTTCGGGTTTCAGTGCCACACTTCTCCACAGATATTACACTCCACAGATATTACACTCCACAGATATTACACTCCACAGATATTACACTCCACAGATATTACACTCCACAGATATTACACTCCACAGATATTACACTCCACAGATATTACACTCCACAGATATTACACTCCACAGATATTACACTCCACAGATATTACACTCCACAGATATTACACTCCACAGATATTACACTCCACAGATATTACACTCCACAGATATTACACTCCACAGATATTACACTCCACAGATATTACACTCCACAGATATTACACTCCACAGATATTACACTCCACAGATATTACACTCCCAGATATTACACAGATATTACACTCCACAGATATTACACTCCCAGATATTACACTCCACAGATATTACACTCCACAGATATTACACTCCACAGATATTACACTCCACAGATATTACACTCCACAGATATTACACTCCACAGATATTACAATTTTTTTACTAGTTTCATATCTCAGATTTGTAATTCACATTTGAGACTCATCTTTATGTTAACAACCATGCATTCTGTCTTCCTGCACTTGATGTTTAATCCTTTCTTCTCGCTTTCCTTCATTACTTTCTGTAGGAGCTTTCGTACTTTTCTTTCAGTGTCTTCTATAAAAACTGCATCATCTACATGTTATTCTTCTAAGGTTGTTTCTCCCGTCTCCATAATGCATTCTGGTAAGACTTGATTTTCTCGGAAACTTACCGTTGTATAGCTTGAATAATTCCAGTGACAAGCATAAATATCATAGTAGCATTAGACAGCTATTCGGAAATAATACTGATGATCCTTGGAACAATATTCGTACAACAAAAATAACCATCAATAAATAAAAATCAATTATAACTTAAGAGCTGACATGATTAAATGTGCACAATACAAACAAAAACATGTTACACTTCATTATGTCAGAACACTCTTTACAAACGCGTCCCGGGTGTGACGATAAACTGCGTCCAACAGATAGGCCTCTGATCAGGAGGTTTTGAGGAGCGTGGAACCACCTCTTAATTGTTAGTGTTCCCAGGTCCATCCTTACCGGGGTGGTAGCACTTGTTAGGGTCCCAAGTTATGGGCAAATAGTTGACCCCACAACCTGACTCAAAACACTATGAAAGTGTAAAAACAGATTTTAATACCAGAAATACTTTTAAAAAAAATAGTATCAATAAATATTTGAAAAAAAGAAAATATTACCAGAAATAAAAATCTTGTCAGCATTAAACCCATTGAGGTTAATATGCCACATAACAAAACAAGCCTCTCTACAGTGTCACGAAATTATATCACATTTCTTGTACTTTCTTTTCTTTCGTAATGAACTTTGGAATTTTCTTTGTCCGAGAAGTGTTATTCGTAATTTGGGAAAGCACCTCATTTAAAATAACAGTCACAAAATATCTAGCGTTTTTAATTGCATTTGCCGTCAGGAACAATTGTTGCAGCAATGCACAGAAATATATAAATCCGAAATTATTTCTTATGATGAACGTTATTTTTGCTTGGTACGTGCTTGCTTTGCGATACCTTTTTTACTTTCTTAGATGTTCTATTCCTGTCGGAGGTAAAAAAATTTTCTTGATTAAGAAAATAAGAATGATAGCTATTCAAAGTCGCATACCCACTAAAAATAGCGTTTATACACCATTCGTAACATACTTGTTGACAACACTAATATAATAGCATCATCTACACGCAAAAAAAAAAAAGGGTAAAAATAATGGAAGCCTTATTAATAAAAACAAACACTTAATAATGTCAACTTTGAACATAATATTTTGACCGTGTTTAAAAAAAAAAAAAAAAAAAAAAAAAACATTTTATAAAACATACAAATTATTTCTTATTTTAACAGTTAAAATATAATCCTTGAAAATGTCTAAATTTATAGCCGAAAGCGCTCGGATAAAAGAACATTCGGACAGTTTTTATATAATTTATCATCCGAAAAAAAAAAAAAAAAAAAAAAAAAAAAAAAAAAGAAATTAGATCGCATGAGAAATTGTATAAAAAACTAAAAAGCACCTTGTCTGTCGTTTTCAATGAAATGTTTGAACGAAGGATTGCTTCCTAAATATATACACACACACATATATATATATATATATATATCTCTATCTCGGAGAGCTCGCTCGTAATCATCTTGGAAGATCGTCATCATTGGTAAAAGAAAGCTGTTGTAATTGGGTGGGTTTGTGCCCTGCACAATTTTTATGTGGAATGCTTTGGTTTGCCTATCAGTTAAATTTTGCGTCCGTGAATTACGAATGGCAAATAAGGACAGCCGTGTTCGCTAGCTCAGTCACATTCTGCGATGACCTCATGACCAGACCAGCAGAGTCATCTAGCAGTTCGACCCGCCATCTGCAAACTAGCGACGACCACGCGACCGCTGGAAGGACATCGTCCGCCAGGACCTACAGAAGATTAATCTAGTGCTGGAGGATCTTCCGAGGCTCTACCAAGACTGTTAAAGCTTGAGGGAAAATGTGACTCGAGGCCTCAACGCCTTCATGGCATGAGATTTAGCAGCTACAGAAAATAAATGTAAACTCATAATAGTATTTCATTTTAAACTAGTGTCATTTTCTAAAAACGAAAAAAGACACCCAACCAACCAAAAAAAAACAAAAAAAACACCCAACCAACCAACCAAAAAAAAAAAAAAAAAAAAAAAAAAAAACATCCAACCAACCAAACAAAAAACCAAACAAACTTGTAGTAATGCTTGCTGATGATGTTAACAATATATCGTCCACATTGTTATATTGACTCGTTAACAAAGCAGTTGATTTAATTAAATACTGAGTTGGGTTGTGACACAAGGTCAGTTTTTAACGTTGGGACCCACTGGTCTTTGCTGGTCATCGCTTGTCATAGCTGTGATACTCTCAGCGCAGGGACTGGTCCCTGTTACCAGCAAGTATCAGAATTCGTATACCACTCGAGAGAGCGGTTTACGCACTTCACTCGTTAACAAAGTACTTCAGTTAATCTATGCGAAATTTCTGGTCGAATAGCACTCGCTTGACAGCCGACCTATTTGTGTAACATGTTCTAAGTCCTGATTGGACAACCATGCTTTTAATTTTAATAGAAAAACTTCCAGGAAAATTAATACGGAACATTTTATCATCTATTTGCATCTATTTTCATTTTGCAGCACAAAATGATTTCCCAGGTGATGAAAAACACTGCCACATTACCAATTTTGTGCGTACGTCAGGGAAGAGGGGGAAATGAATGTTTAATTTAATAATGGGGTCAATATTCAGTATTTCTTTTATTAAAGTTAGGTATTCTTTGTGTCCTGTATCTTCAAATCACAGTCGATCATGGCTCTCCACAATTTCCTGTTCATTTCTGGCTCTTACTTGTATTGTTAGATTAATCCACGTTCTAACAACCACCTGCACAAATTCATGAGATAAGATATTCGCTGCTTTTCTCTCTTACCATCAAGATGTGCAGTGTCAGATTTTCTAAGCAGCCATTCCCCCATTATGTGCCCTAGAAATTTAGATGCTATCATTCCGATTTTAAGCAAAAGTTGCCTTTTTTGTTTCCATGGTATTCTCAGTATCCTACTGTAGAACTATATTCCATTGCCTTAAGTTTCTTCACCTGTGAGTTTTATAAAACGACTAATATTACATAAAAGTTCGTACTCATTTCTTTGTTTCTTACGAAATATTCTGGTTTCTGAATACTTTGCTTAGCTTTTGAAAGGTATCTTTCGCTATTCCATTGCGCCTTCGGATTTCAGCGTCTCGTTTTCCGTCCTCTATTTTCCTAGGAAGTATCTTTTTGCAAGGGTTTTATTTCGGCATTCTTTTTTTTTTAAATTAGCATCTTGAGCTGTTGTTCCTAGCAGAGTTATCTATCAGTTCGACCTACCTATCTGCAAACTGTCGACGACCTCGCGACAGACTACGAGAGCTGGGGGTGACAAGATAGCTCAACGCTTAGGGACACTCCCAATTTTTAATTCTGATCTTGAGTTGTTCTATTTTGTTTTACCCATATTTAGGTGTCAAAATAGAATTCGACTGTCAAGCAGTATTTTTAGCCCAATATTTTCTAATCTTGATTTGACGGAATGAAGTTAGAGTAGGATACAATTCTAGCTTACTGAGAAGGGATTGTGAGTTGTGTATTTTCTTAAATGGCATGTTCCTTCAAGTCGTACGAGACCATGACTATATGCCTTTTATTATGGGTGAATTGCCGTAATTTCTGTAGAAACAGTGGATCAGTCTTGAACCCAGAGCATCCTGCCATCCAAGGTTACATAACTCTTTTACTGCACCCAAAGCTGAGAGACGAGATTAATTCTTTACTTTCCAAACATCTGTGAAACGAAGTCTGATTTGGTAGAAAATTGAACTAGTATCTTCAATAATAGTTACACTGCCCACACCTAAATATATATTAAATACTTTATTAAATAAAAAAAATATTTGTGCAGACATCTTTCGGTCTTCT
Organism: Acanthosepion pharaonis; assembly: GCA_903632075.3. Taxonomy (NCBI): domain Eukaryota; kingdom Metazoa; phylum Mollusca; class Cephalopoda; order Sepiida; family Sepiidae; genus Acanthosepion; species Acanthosepion pharaonis. Next base: position 2,572,254 of record CAHIKZ030005529.1, on the reverse strand, counting down.
CGTAAATATCAAGACAGGTTTTCCCAAACTGTCACAAATTTTATCCCCGATTCGATTCGTGTACTTGTAAAATATCTATTTGATCATTTATCATTTCAGTCCAATAGTTGATGTAGAATTAAGTTTTGTTTCCGTCTCATACCCTCCATTGTTAAAGATAATGCTAGAATATTGAATACAGATTTTCAAAGCACATACTCTTAAATCCACATTTAAGTCTTGGCTTTTAATTTTAGCAGCGTTTGAACAATCTAGATGTATTTCTTTAGTATACTCGATGGTTGGTTGATTTAGTCTAGTAACATAACATCACTATGGGTTATTTAATGCCGAAATTTAAATATTTTGAACGCAATTTTATGCTTTCAAGTACAGATAAAATGCATTTTTGGTCGTTTTACTGTTAATATATTGCGTGGCTCATTTTTATGAAAATTTTTCTTCTTCACTTAGTTTAAATTGAACGTAGGTTGTATTCGATAGATTGATCAGGGTAAAGCCTCCAAGTCTCATAACTTGGAAAGAAAATATATTTTGTTTCTGAAATCAAATTAATTTTTCAATCGCCTGATGAGATGCACATGTCGAAACATGACTGCATTTCTGTTGCGATTTTACATGCTTTAAAACAAAAAGACAAAGAAATAATATATATATATATATATATATATATAAGAAAGAGTAAGAGAGCTGATAATCGAAAATGAAACGACTGAGACATGTATGACTAAACATGACAAATACTTGGAATTCAGACAAAAACCAGTTTTGAAATCGTCTGTCTCCCGCATATATCACTTGAGGAATATTACATGAATGCCAAATGTCCGCTTCGTAGTCCACTGTGTAGCGTGTGGAGAAACTTTTGAGAGACGCTCAACAACGGCCCTTGAATTTCAATCACATTATGGAGTTTTCTTGATATGGTAAGCATTTAACCCACAATCTAACTCTGAAAATGAATTTAGCTAATAATGACATTGGTAAAAATGGTAAAAAAAAAAGTTGGTTTTGAATGAAATCTAATTTTTCTTAATATATAACCTTTTATTTTTTAATATTAGCAAAAAAAAAAAAAAAAAAAAAAAAACAAACAAACAAAAAAAAATTACCTCAATTTGTAAATATAAATTTATACGCATCCCCGTCAACTGAAACAAAGTAAATAGGTAGCTATCCTGACTAGAAATTTAACTTCAAAAAGCTTAAAATTAAACAGCTACTTGCTCGTGTTCAATTCTAAGCCGTTTAAAATGTCTGTTTTTCACTTGTACAATTTTTCTTATGTCATTATTACTGTTTACCCTGAAAAGTACAGACACGTTCTTATTTATCACGTCATTTCTGGAAACCGTTTGATTTTTGAACATGATAAATTCTTACCTAAGCATACCAAGGAAACCGACCAACATATTCATAAATTTTTGTCCAATAACAGAATTTGTAAAACTATTTAAAAGAATAATGACCAATCGACCTATCTTCTGTTGGATATGAAAACTTACGTTTTAAATAAATCGGAAAAGAAAAAAAAAGCCCCCAATATATATATATATATATATATATATATATGATGACTCGATTGCTATAAATATCATCCCCGTCGCCTTTTTATAATTCCCTAGCAACGATCCAATTTTTGTCTTAGAGAAACAACTGAATATCTGCGGAATATGCTTTTATCTAAATATGTATATTTCAAGGAAATCGTGGTATTGTAACTAAATTCACGAACGCCGCCATTTTTTTTTTCTTCTACGCACGAAACATTAAGTATTATTGGTCAGAGAAGTTGAAATCTGTTTTACTAATGGAATCGAAAATGACTGATCAGAAAATGAGATTAAGTTTATGTAACACGAAAGAAAATGGCTTACCTCCAGGCAGAAAACGGATTCGGACGTGTCTCGCGTATTAAATATCCCAAAAAGAAAATGGTGGATTTACTAGTCGTCTTTTTAAGAAAATAGATATCCTGGAGTCGGATACTTTCGTGAGTTTCTTTTCTGCACCTATGTAAATTTGACCTGCCACTCAATCTATAAAGTGTTTAACGGTGCGACTGTAGTAGCAAAGAAAAGACATTCGTATTGGATTACTTGACTTACGCTACGCTGCTTGGGGGACGTACAAGACGAATTAGGGAAATTTTTTTTCCAAGCAAGAAGAACCGGACTACAGTTTAATTTAAAGAATTCGGTATTTGTGAAGTTTTAGAATAGGCACTTGTGACCAGAAGAAATTTTTCTTCATGTTACTATAAAATATGAACTCCTGATCAAATAAATTTTAATTAAACTTTATGAAAGTTAAGTTAGCACACCGTCCTACGTATACAGAGTGCGATGGGTAAATTGTCTAAATAATGCAAAAATTAAAAATAAGATCTCATTTTAACATATTTCCCAAAATAACACAATATCTTGAAATACTAAAGAGTAAATTTATTTCATAAAATTCTCATTTAGCTTCAGCCACGGCCGCCAGACAACTTTGGAATCTCCTGCAACTCTTCTGTACCATCTATATATTTAAGTTGGTGAATGTTGCCATAATCCTTGCCTTTAGTTCATCTTTGGTGTTACAAGAAGTTTTTTGCCTCTCGCTCAACTGCGCCAATAATCAAAGAGGTTTTCAAATGTAAGGGGGTGGGTGGCCGAAGAAATTCCTTGACTGCCATGATTTCAACAATCACCCTCTTCAACTCTTGAAGCAGGCAGTATTACCTCTGTGTTGAGTCTGAAACCTCGTGGGGAAAATGGAGGCATAACTTCGGCTTCACGAGTGATCACTCCAAACACCTTTGTAATCACCATTAGACTCATCCAACTCTTTCCTAATCCTTTGCACTGTCCCCAGATTGACACCCAAGTCATCTGAAATGTTTGTTTGGAGCTTCCGGTGTTAATGCCAAGCAATATAGCATCCAGTTTCCAAATTTCTGACGGAGTCAGTCGAGACATTGTGCTCGTTTTCTCAAAGACGAGGCCCAACTGACCAGTCGACAAAACAAATACGCGCATGCGCGAATTTAATATAAAATAATGACAGTTTACTCATCGCAAAACTCTCCCCCGACCCGACGAAAGCCAAAAGAAAATATGCTCACACGATACGATTTCTTATAAGAAATTGAATTTCATATATTACTATCGATGAAGCATAGGTACCTCCACGAGATCGCTTAAAAAGATGAAAAAGACGCCAAACTTGATAAAATTTAATCGTCTAAATGTTTATGTTATTAGGAGAAAAGATCAAAGTATTTTTGGGATATTATTTTACACTTTTTATTCGTTCCTAGCACGTCCGAAATTTTCGTTAAAAATCTTGTTTCGAGTCAACAAAATTGACAGAATCGATCATGGCAACCATTTTTTCCATTTTATATATATATATATATATATATATAAAAAAAAAAAAAAAAAAAAAAATCTCAGTTTAAAGTTTTTAAAAACCAATTATCATTTTCAAAACTTATTTTAAGAAAATCAGAAATTATGTTTATTTAAAATATTTTGAACCAAGCTTAACAGCTTCTGCGCCGAAAAGATGAAATTTGAAAATAAAACAAAGCAAGTCATAACCTTTCGCGCTACTTGACAGGTGATGAATGACATATTGACGGATTACGTGAGGATAATTTGTTCTACGTAAGGAGAAAAGTGAAATTATTTGGATTTAAGTGAACAAATTATTTACCTCATTATTTTTGAGGAAAACTTTCAGCGCTCTATTTTTTTTTGTTTTTTAGCTTTCACCTTTAAGTTTACGATGCTTTATGGAAAATATTATAAAGAAATTAAAATAAGACTTAAGTATGAGATTAAATTTCATAAAAAAAAGTATCTAATTAATTTATAGGTAGCTTTCTTATGAAATTTTATCAGAATTGTACATAAAATACTATAATTTTATGTACATTTATTACATTTTACTGTGTTATTTGTATTTGCATTCATTTTATTAATTTTGATATTTCATTTATGGAAAAATGTCATAACTGAGATTAATATAAAAATAAGGTCATAAATTTCATAAGATGATACTTGTAGATAGCCTTCTCAATTGAAACTGAAAAATCAAATTAACTTCTCCACACGTGTTTCGCAAAAGTAAAGGCCTTAACAGCGGAGAACAATGCTTAACTCAAATAACGCAACTTAATTGTATTCTGGTTGGTCTTCCGTACTTTATAATTACAGCCCGATTATAAACACAAAATTACATTTAATTACTGCGGGTCTTCTGATTAGTCAAAACGATACAATTTACAACGCGCTAAAATGATCTATCTCATAAGGACACTTACAAAAGTGGATGCGACTTTTAACTAATTTTATATATTTTAACAACTTAAATGTAAAAATCTATTATAATTAAAGAAATAACAAATAATTGTATTAAAAGTTCATTTTTCATCGAAAAAATTTTGCTTTCAGAAAATATTGTCCATATTCATAAGAACAACTAAAAGCAAATAAAAGTATTTGAAATTAAATATATTTGTTTTAAGTTTTGAATGTTACAATTCAGAGCTGATTTTTCAGCTGGTGGGGTCCAATTAAAAAACAAAAAAAAACAAAAAAAAAACATGATTTGCATTCCTCAAAGCCTTGTGCTTTTAACTACTGTAATTACTGAAGTGGACTCGATTGAATTTCTGGAGTTTTCATAAAATTAGTTATTGGGTGGGGGTAATAAATACAAAAAAATATTTCTGCCATTACTTTAATAAAAAAGATATTCATAATAATTTCAATCATCTGCGAATAGTTTCTGAAAGTTTCATTAACATCAGAATTTTTATTTTTGCAAGATTTTCCAAATTAATGTGTCAAAAAAAAAAAAAAAAAAAAAAAAAAAAGCTAAAAATTGTATGGTTTTTTTTTTTTACTATTTCCGGTGATACAAAGAGAAACAAGGTTTTTGTTTTTTTTAAATCAAAATTTAGAATGTTCTAAAAAGGAAAAAATTAAAAAAATATTTAATTATTTTAAAAAATTTTTATATTTTTTGTTTTAGACTTTGATCTTTCCTCTTAATAAACATTTAGACGATAAAATTTTGTTTTCGTCAAGTTTGGCGTCTTTCTCATGTTATGCTTTTTTTTTTTAGTGATCTCATGGAGCTACCTAATGAACCACGAGGTAAAGTAATTGATTTGGGGGAGGGGGAGATTTTTTTTAAATTTTACGAATCACGTCGTATGGGTACATTTGTTTGCGCTTCCGTAGAAGGACCAATTTATAACGGAGTTACATTTAAAACTGGAACCGATATTAACTTTTATAAAATTAACAAAATAAATAGCATGTCATGAATCTAGTCGGCATGCCTATTGGTTAGGTACCTCTATGAGATCGCTCAAGAAGAGCATGATGAAAAAGACGTCAAACTTGACGAAAACACAATTTTATCGTCTAAAATGTTTAAGAGGAAAGATCACAGTATTGTAGGAAAATAGACGATAGAACATCTTAATTTTTTAAGAAAAAAAATTAATGTAACAATCTAAGGTAAGTAATTCAGTGTTTGACATGGCAAAAGACATTTGACGAGAAGACGATACGCTTTTTTGTCAATATTTAAACCATTAATACTATAAAGCTAATATTTCCTGAAGTGGCTAAGGTTTCATAGATAGACGTGTACAAGAATTTTCAGCTCAGACATTAAACTTAACTGGTGTAATCTTAGGTACCTCCACGAGATCGCTAAAAAAAGAGCATAGCATGATGAAAAAGACGCCAAACTTGACGAAAACAAAATTTTATCGTCTAAATGTTTGTTATTATTAAGAGGAAAGGTCAAAGTATTTTGGGGGTATTTTTTTCCATTTTTTAATCGTTCCTAGCACGTCCGAAATTTTCGTTAAAAATCTAGTTTTTTTTTTTGAGTCAGCATTTTTTTTTCATTTTAAAAAAAAACTGGAAATCTGATTTTGAAATTTTTTTAAATATCAATTATTTTTTTCAAAACTTTATTTAAAATATTTTGAACCAAACTTAACTTAGCTTTTGTGCCAAAAAGATGTAATTTGAAAATAAAACAAAGGTCAAACTTTCGTGTCTCTTGACATGTGATGAATGATATATTTACGAATTCCATGAGGCTAATTTGTTCTACGGAAGGAGAAAAGTGAAATAATTTACATTTACGTGAACAAATTATTTACCCCCGTTATTTTTAACGAAAACTTTCAGCGGTCTAATTTTTTTTTTTTGTACTTAGCTTTCACCTTTACGTTTATGATTCTTTATGGGAAATATATTGTAAAGAAATTAAAATAAAACTGTTAAGAGTGACATTAAATTTCATATTTCTTAAGAAAGGTATCTAATTAATTTATAGGTAACTTTCTTATGAAATTTTATCAGAATTGTACATAAAATACTATAATTCTATGTACATTTATTACATTCTACTGTTATTTGTATTTGCATTCATTTTATTATTAATTTTGATATTTCATTTATGGAAAAATGTAACAGATTAATATAAAAATAAGATCATAAATTTCATAAGATGATACTGATACTTGTAGGTACCCTTCTCAGTTGAAATTGAAAAATCAAATTAACTTCTCCACACGTGTTTCGCAAAAGTAAAGGCCTTAACAGCGGAGAACAATGCTTAACTCAAATAACACAACTTAATTATATTCTGTTGGTCTTCCGTATTTTATGATTACAGCTCGATTATAAGCACAAAATTACATTTCTTAATTACTGGGGATCTTCTGATCCGTCAAAATGATACAATTTACAACGCGCTAAAAAAAAGATCTATCTCATAAGGACACTTATGAAAGCCGATGCGGCTTTTAACTAATTTTATAATATTTTAACAACTAAATGTAAAATCTATTATAATTAATGAAATAACAAATTGTATTAAAAATTCATTTTTCATGGGAAAAAAATTTTTGCTTTCAGAAAATATTGTCCATATTCATAAAAACAACTAAAAGCAAATAAAAGCATTTGAAATTAAATAATATCTTTGTTTTATTGAGTTTTGTATGTTACAATTCAGAGCTGATTTTCAGGTACTGCTTATCCAATTAACAAAAAAAAAAAATGATTTGCATTCTTCAAAGCCCTGTGCTTTTAATTATTGTAATCACTAAAACCGATGCGATCGAATTTCTAGCGTTTTCATAAAATTAGTTATGGGGGGGTAATAAATATTTTAAAAAATATTTCTACCATGACTTTCATAAAAAACATTTATAATAATTTCGATCATCTGTGAATAGTTCCTGAAAGTTTCATTAACATCCGATAATTGTTTATTTTTGCACGATTTTTCAAATTAATGTGTGTCATACGAAAAAAACGTGCTAAAAATTGTCTATGTTATTTACTAGTTCCGCTGATACAAATAGAAAAGTTGTTTTTAATCAAAATTTAGAATGTTCTAAAAAGGAACATTTTTTTAACAAGCATTTAGACAATAAAATTTTGTTTTCGGCAAGGTTGGCGTCTTTTTCATCAAGCTATGCTCTTTTTTTAGCGATTTCGTGGAGGTACCTATGTAATCTTAGTATTCTAATAGTTGACGGATTTTTGAAGGGTTTGTTTGTATATAATTAGCTCTTGAATAAACGTGGGTATCAAATTAGACAACACAATGTGGAAACTAGCGTACACAATCCAGATTAAGAAAATGTTTTTCATTATATTCATTGCTTTCTGTAATATAATTTTAATTGGATCATTGAGAAAAATCTTGGGCATCAAGAAAAAGTTAAACACGCATAAAGAAAACTTCAAAATTTAACAAAACCCCATTTTCAGTGAATTCAAGTTCTTACATTTGTCCAACTGTGGTTGATAGCGAGAGGGGGGTGGCTGACATAGGTTTTGTATTACCAGGGACTAAAAACAACATCCCATCCATGCACTTAATCTCTGAATTAGCATTTTTTGAAAAAAAAAAAAAAAAAAAAAAAAGTCTTAATCTAATCTGTACGAAGAAGAAATATTTCCGTGAGTAAATAACATTTTTTAAGCATTTTAAAGTATTGGTACGTTGACGGAAACATTTTAAAATATATGTCTGAGAGATAGGTTTCACATAATTTAAAGTTTAATTGGACTTTGTAAAAATAATGCTAACTTTTTTTAAAAAAAAAAAAAAAAAATGGTAATAATATCTATGAAGAGTAGCAAGTAGTAGCCTAATTCTATTAGACTTCAAAAGCGCGCGAAAAAAAGATGGATCAGCACAAATGTAATAAACCGATATTTGTGTTCAAAAAATAATCTTTCAAATTTAATTTTTTCTATACGGTTTCATGAAGCTAAAAAGAAAATAGTTGGAAAGTGTATCACAAAAAAAAAAAAAAAAAAAAAAAAATCATTTCTTCAAACATGCATTTAACTAATAAAAATAAGTCCTGTAATAAACACCTACAAAATGAATTTCAAAATCATAAAAATTAAAAATAATTTAAAAAAAGAAAAAAGTTTTATTCAATTCTGCAAGCACTGGTTTTGAAAAAGAAATTATTTCTTGGATTTTATGGAGTTATTGAGAAAGTTCAGGAGAGAATTATTACTAGGCTCAGTCTTTTTAATATTACACTAGTTTTCCTTCAGAAGTGAAATCTGTTTTTCCCTATGGTCTTTGGAGTGATTTGAATGTATCCGATCTTCAAAACCGTCGGAAATGACGGTTTTTAGTTTACCCCCGTCTCCAGTATGGGGGTTCCTGCTGAGAGACTGAAGTTCTCGGCGGGGGTGGATGGATGGAACAAAAACAAAAAAAAACAATTAACGGTTTTGAATGTCAGATCTGTACAAAAAAAAAAAAAAAAATAGGAAGTCAGATTTCTCAAACTTTTCTCAGCAATAAAAACTGTTAATGCCACAAGTCGACCGTTCAATACCACCAAATAATCACTTAAGGCACAGAATATGACCTCCATAGTGAGGTTATGTGGTTGCCTTACGCGGGATTTCCATATTTTAAATGGGATAATTTCCTGAATTTTTTTTTAAATGCATTGGGCAGCGATTTTTTGATTTCATCTCGGAAAAAAAAGAAAGGTATCCGTTTTGGAGGTACCTATCAACAGTCAAGTTATAAAGTAGTAAAAACACTATAAATATTATTCACTTAAATCCTGCCGACACATTTTTTTTAACACTTACAAAGGTCAAGAATAACAAGATTTAAATAAAATATTGGCAACTAAATATAGAATATCGTCAACAGAACTAAAAACATTGAGTATGTTTATTGTGTCTTCAACTGTATCCATCTCTGCTAAGTGGAATTTTATGATTAGAATAAAAATATATTCTTGCTGCCAGTTTTAATTTTGCTGAAATAAAAGAAATGATTACTTAAGGCTTTTCTGTTACACTTTCGTGTATTTTAAAACTTTCCTTTTGTGAATAAAAGCTAGAAATTAAAGCAATCGTTAACGGACACATTTTCAGATTTTACTGCACGTATTAATAAAAACAAGATAATTCTAAAATGGTAATATTTTAACATGACGGATACAACTAACAAAAGAACAATAAAATTTAAAAAAAAAAGATTGTACTTACCTTATAACTCCAAAGATGTGCGCGTTTGTTTTTTTTTTCTTCTTTTTGTTAAAAACCCGGCAGATAGTAAAATCCAAGATTTTAACGTTCGCACAGAAAGACAGACATCTTAATTTACCGCCTTTAACAAATGGTCACGTGCATAAGTTGTGCGCATGCGTACTTTGCATTTTTGAACAGGAAATCTAAAGGCCACGTGACTTGGTTATTTATGCTTGTAAATATCACATAAAAAATGACATGTGGCCTAAAATTGGATTTCTCTTTGATACATGTGGGATGACGTTTGAGTTTTCGTATTTTTTTTTATGTCTCAATGCGTGCATATCTCTGTGATTAATTTATGTTACTGATTAAATCCTGCATTTTTCAGCTAGTTAAGCAAAGGAGAGGCATTACTCACTTTGAATTGTCATTTCTACTCAGTAAGACATTACATAATTTTTAAACTAATTCTCCCTCTGTACAAGACCCAAATGGCCACACAAGTTAGAGAATTACGGAAGGCGCTTCGGCTTATAATATGGCCGATAATAATAAGGTTTGCAGTTTATGCCATTAATTATACAACATTATATATCGTTATATATATATATATATATATATATATATATAAGAAAAAATTTGTTATTAATTTATTATGAAGTAATTATTCCGTCAGTTACATGACGGAGTATTAATATAGTCTTCATCTTCTGTTTCTTACTAATGTTTAGGCTATACAAGGCCGAACAGCCACTCAATGCAAATGTTGTTGTATGAGCGGTAAAACTAATAGTTAAGATGCGCAGTTTATGAGGATATGTCAGAAAGATAAAGGTTAATGCTAGACTTAAAGAGAAAGCATCCTCTTGGGATCCTTGGGAAGAAGCTATCCGAGTAGAATTTACTCATTGCTGAAGGATATGAGGTTGTTTCGTTTCAATATACGCCGGTGTGGTGGGTCTTAGCTGAGAGGTTTAGAATTGCGGGAACGAAGTTGTTTTAACATTTTTTATGGAAATAGTGATAGAGTAGCAAGAGGCGTGCAATGTTTGTAAGATGGACAACTATTCATTCCTCACAACGATGCTTATACGCTTTTGGACTCAATATTGGAAAGTGAAGACGGTTTGGTTTGGTTTATTTTGTTTTACGGCTTATCAACCTCAATGGGTTATTTAATGCCGACAACATTTTTAGGATAGATTCGTTTCAATAGAGTACGTATTCTTTGGTTTAGATTAGTTTGGTTTATTTTGTTTTACGGCATATCAACCACAATGGTTTATTTAATGCCGACAGCATTTTTAGGATAGATTCGTATGAATAGAATATATATTCTTTGGTTTAGATTGGTTTGGTTTATTTTGTTTTACGGCATATCAACATCAATGGGTTATTTAATGCCGACAGAATTTTCAGAATGGATTCGAATGAATAGAGTATGTATACTTTGGTTTAGATTGGTTTGGTTTATTTTGTTTTACGCCATATCAACCTCAATGGGTTATTTAATGCCGAAAAAATGTTATTGCTGGTAATATTTTTCCTTGAAGAACTCTATAGCTGGTCATATGTTTTCCAAAGAATGTATAGCTGTTTGTATTACTGGTATTTTTTTAACGTATTGCTGATAATAATTTTTCTTTCAAAAATTATTGCTTGTAATAATGTTTTTTATTACAAAGCATTTCTGGTATTAAAACCTATTTTTACACAAGTTTGGGTGACAACTATTTGCCCATCGCTGGAAGCCTAACAGGCGCTACCACCCCGGTCAGGGTGGACCTGGGAACACCAGCAATTAAGAGGGGGTTCCACGCTCCTCAGAACCTCCTGATCAGAGGCCTTGCTATTGGGCGTAGTTTATCGTCTTACCCAGGACGCGGATGTTGTTTATCGTCATACCCCGGACTGGAAAGTGAAGACGGAGTAGCTCCAACCCATATACGAAGGCATCACTCCATATTTGGACTAATCTAGCTCTTGTAAAGAGGAATCAGGTATTTACAGAAGTCGTACAGTGAGTCAACCATTTTTACAGTACAGTATATCCCCAGTTCTCGAACGTCTCATATGTCGAACAAATCAGTTTTCGGACCGACAATTCGAGATGAAAATACCTCGGTTGTCGAATAAAATTTCGGTTCTCGAAAAACATTGCCAAACCTATTTAACCTGAACGGAATAATCTCTAAGTCGACCACCGTGTTGTATACATTCGTATGTTGTGGCATTTTTCTTTTCTAATTTTATTCTACTGTGACTTCTTTCTCCACATTGATTCCTATTGAAAAAAATAGTTTCGGTTTACGAAAATTTCGGGTTACGAACGGCCTTTGGGAACGAATTAAATTCCTGAACCGAGGTTACACTGTATCGTTAACGATGGATTGTATATACAAGTTCAACTTGAGGACTGGGGTGATCTTATGCCCCAATAATCGTTCAAAGCAAGGAGTTTCCTTGAGAGAACATCTTGGTGGCTCCATCGCCTTGCTAAGAGTGAAACTATTAAAAAAATCTATGGGGTTCTGGATGGCCAGGGAAGTAGATCTTTATCTGTACATCTGTGTCGAACCAAATATTTTACTTGGCCGAGTTTGAAATGGATTGGTAGCTATGTACTCAGCGGACAGATTTTGGGGTTACCTTAGGCGTCAGGTAATGATTCTGCCCTGCTCATGAAGGTGATGTATTGCTAGAGAGGTTGGCTCAGCACATAATATTCATTTTTCTTCCTTCGGTTTAGTTGGGTCAATTAAGTATGTACAGGGAGAGATGGATAAATTGTCGTCTAAATTAAGCAAAAATGGCAATAACACTGACATCTCATTATAACGGATATATTTACCACAACTGTACTAAAATATCTTGAAATACTAAAGAGTAAATTTATTCAATAAAATCACCTTGGTTCCCAGACGACCTCGGAATCTCCTGCATCTCTTCTGGTCGTCTGTTATTGAAGTTATTGAATGCTGCCATAATCCTTGCCTTCAGTTCATCTTTGATGTTACAAGGAGTTTTGTGGTCTCTCACTCAACTGTACCCCATACATAAGAGGTCTAGGGAGTTAGGTGGCCAGATGTAAGGGGTGATATGGTCGCGGAAATTGTCTGATAGCCATGACTGTGTTCTTATTGTGTAGAAGGGTGCAGAGTCCTGTTGCCAGACATACGGTCTTTCGGCAACCACCCTTTTTGTAACTTTGGCTACCTTAGCTCCTTTAGTCTCTCTCTCTCTCTCTCTCTCTCTCTCTCTCTATATATATATATATATATATATATATATATATATATATATATATATATATATATATATATAAATACAAAGGTTGCCATTGGAAAAGGCAATACCTCAGCAATATAAACACTTGCTAAACAAAGAGAATAAATTTAGGCGACAAAAGGGAATATACGTAGGAGGCTGGCCCAGGGTAAATGAGCTACCTTAGTGTTGTGAGACCGTTACATACCTACAACATGGACTCTTCCAGGACTATATAAAGTATGCGATATAACACTCTAAGAGAGGAGGATGCGTGCGACCGACCGACCGCGTACGACAACCAATATTGGACACTAGCACATAGTAAGCTCCGCTTACATTTACCCTATCTTTGTAATCTTTTTGTTTAATAAACCTTTCTTACCTCTAATCCGTGTTCTCCTTCCGTGGTCCCAACTTTGGGCCCACATCACTTAGTCAGGTATGTACGAAATCAAAAGTACGGTATTTAAATTTTAGTATCAGATATTTCACGTTAAGTGGGTTTTCTCACCATTTGGGGTCAGCTTTATACAAAATAAAGGAATGAAGACCATTTATTTGAAGATGAAAATGAACAAGAAATTTAAAGCAACAGAAACGCTCTTCTACAGAAGGATGGTGAGACTACCATGTACCGAAAATGTGAGTAACGACTTATATCTGAAAATCTGAAGATTACTTAAATACCTTGTGAAAATAATTCGTAACACTGTTATAAATTAACGTACAATTATCATAGCATTTATCAAACACGTACAGGGAATATGGCATAAGGCCAAGTTTAAATAGGAGATTAACTCCACTACCCCAAAAATGTACGCGAATACAAATATATTAAAACAAATCGAAGAGATAAAGGAGAATAAGAAAAATATATTACTAACCGTAAAATAGAGAACATAAGAAAAAAAAAAAAAAAAAAACCGAAAAAGAAGCTAACCGGTCAACATTCCTCGCTCTTCGGAGCTCAATCGAGAACAAAAGATGTACATATGTGCACAAATACTAAAGAAAAAAATTCCAGACAGATTACATTAAGACAAAGTCACCATTTCTTCTGTTTCCAGAGGGAAGATTGTCAAGTCTTAATCTACAAGCTTTTAAGTAATTTCAAATGATATTATGAATGTTCTCTACTGACGAATGTGAAAACATCTCATATCGTTGGTACGGTATTAAGTGCAAACTGGATTATTTATCAGATCTTCTGCAGGTGTATTTAAAAACGTTTGCAAATTTTTATCCTGCCTTTTAGCTCGTACGTGCTGAACAATTCTGATCGCCAACCTCTGATTGCTTCTGCAAATATATTATGCATTAAACTGACATTTAAAATCATAAATCGCTAACATGATGGGTGTCAGAACGTCTTTACGAATAGATCTTGTAATAGTGTGGGAAGTGAAAACAAGCTGTGGATTAGCAGAAAAATAACGAAGCTACCCACTTTGAGAGATTTGCCTCGAAAATCGAGTGCTTACTTGACCAATACAAGGTAATCAAAAAGAGGCCGGCTGCTTTTCCGGAATATACAATTTAGGATTTATTAACTTTTACAATTTTAGCATGAATATTGAATTTCAAAGTATCAAGATGTTATCCATTTTCAATTAAACTTTCATAATAAATTCAGAATAAATTTCAAAATTTAAATTGGTTTTAGAACAAATTATTAGTTCAGGATGAACCAAAAACCTTGATCAAATTCGATTATTTGTTTTTAATTATTTCACCCATATAAGGCAATAAAGCCGTTAAAACGTAAGAGGCTACTGAGTGTAAAAGATAAAAAACTTTATTAACAACATGAGTTAAGAAGGTAGAGGATAACATTGCATTTAAATTTTTGAAGATCAAATTTGACTGGAAACCAAGCGGCCGGAAGTGAGTCCATTAAGTTCTTCCGCTCTTTCTTCAGTGATTAATTTCTTAATTTTCTTCAATATTTTCTACCTCTTAATTTCTTCTTTACTTCCGCTTCGTTCACTTTATGTTTTTACTTAATTATTTCCCCCCAAGAAAGAGAATCGAACCTCTAAGAAGAAAGAGGTTAAATGAGCATAAAAGAATAGGAGACAAAGAAAAAACGTTACTGACAATTCGAAACAAAAAAGAGGCCCAACTAGTGGACATTTTGAAAAAAGAAAATTTCGCTGATTAAAATCTTCGTACAATTTATAATATCGACTTCTTTGATTTTTGGTTCGTTCTTTATTTTATGAGAATATATGGCCGAGTGAATGTTTAAACAGATACGTAGTTAAGAGAGAAAGTGGCGGTTTCTATTCTTAAATTATATTCCTTGGCACATCTCTTTTGGAACGCTTCAGGCTCGTGAGATTGACCCTAACGTAGCTCCTTTTAATAAAATGGGTGAAATGCTGACAGCCGGAGCGACTTCGTGGAGCTAAACCCATTAGCAAACGCCGTGGAAGACATTCAGTTTTCAGGATTTTACCGTGCACCCATTCAAAAGGAATATGACACGAGGCCAAGTTTAAAGAGAGAATCCCCCGCGTACATGCAACAAAATGCCAAAAATAGTCCTGTCCCCACGACATTTTTTTCTTTTAGGGACACCTCTGGCGCTAGGTATTAACCCTAGAAATCTCTTAAAGAAGAGACATTGCTTTGGGAGATGGCCCACTTGCAGTGAATTTAATAATATGGATCGCATAAGAAATGTGTTTTTTTATCTATCTGTGTGGCCTTTTGGATGCGATATGGCATAAGGCAGTTTAAAGTGGGTGTTCCTTGAGTACTTAGAACTAGAGTCGAAAATCTGTCCACGTCTCTCAGCATTCCTCTTTTAGTGACGCTTCAAGCGTCATGGCCTTCCTCTGTGTGATGGGGTATTACTGGGGGGGGGTGTTATGACAATGATAATATATCCGTTTCCTTATAAGGAAACAGTCGGCATTCATTGACCGAACAGCCAGTGCCACTGTCAGTTGAACATTATAATGTCTTTCTACTAAAACATTTTTTCAGGTAAATCGGTTTCTCTAATCCAGAACTGTTATCGATCTTCTCAATACCCTTCCTATATTTTTGTTTAAAGTAGTGTGGAATATCATCATCTTTGTTATATTACTATTTTCTCTTTGTGTTACATGTACCATCCACTCTCATTGTTGTTGTTGTTTTGTTTGTGTTTTTTTTTTGTGATTCTGTAGCGCCAGTCCACCTGGTTTTAAATAGGATGGTTCTCGCTAACACCTACAGGGTTCATTCTTTCGAAGCAGTCTTTAACCATTGCTATCTGAGAAAACGGTTCTATAAAGTTCAGAGTTTAGATATTTCTTTATGGTGATATAAATGGCGTCTGTATGATAGTCTGACGAAGATATGGAAGAACTTAGGAACTATGATTTTGTTATTGATATTTATTTTTGCATGGAAATCCCCCCCTCAAAAAAAACAAAACAAAAAAAAATAGACATAAGTAATGGCAGGGCTTATCTTTCTTCACAATCTGATAATCACTGACCAATTCGTTCGGAAATTTTTAGTTTCACCAAAATGCAACTTTACGCATCTCATACAGACTTCAGACGCCATGATACAATTTATTTATGAAGTCCTAGCTAACACCACCTGTACTATTTTTTGAGAGGATAGGGGTAGAATATTAAATAAAAAAAAAAAAAAAAAATTTCACTATAAGCAAGACAAAATAGTCACGAAGACGTTGGGGTCTTACTAACAGTGAAATAATATAAGGAAAAGAAAAACATTATTAAAGATAGAGAACAATAAAAGAACAGGAATTAAGAAGACAGAAGATAACGATTCACATTGCATTTAATTTTTAAAGATCAGTGTTGACTGGCAAACAGGAAGCTAGAAGAGAGTTCCACAGGCGAGAAGTACGATAGTAGAAACTGTGGCTATAGAACTTACAGTTACATCTAACCATTTGAATCTAGTACTACACTTCAATTCTTAAAGTCTAGGTACAAAAAAGGCAAATTCATCATAATTACCATGAAATTATTTATAGAAAATGCACAGGGAATCTATATTACGGCGATGGGGAAGTGACTAAAGGCTGTGCTATATATATATATATATATATATATATATATATATTTGGTGGGATAGATGTGAGTTTGTGACCCTGGGTTTCACGCTTTAGCGATCGTCAGACAAACTGCTTAATTTTTTTAAATTTTGGGTTCATGTAGATTGCGTGTATTGGTGTTATTATGGAGTGGTGGGGGAAACGTCGTCGTTGCGTTCGTACGATGACACAACGACTGGCATACAGATCTATATCCCCCATATGAGGTAATTTTGGATTTTGCGGTGTCATTTATATGCTCTGTTATAATAAATACATTAAGCTCTTTTTGTGGATCAGTTTTAATATTTGATATTACTAAGATCCACTTGGATTACATACCAACGGATTTATAACCAACGGATTTAATATATATATATATATATATATATAATGTCCCCCAAAATGTAAAGTGAGTATTTATTGACTTTTAAAAAAGTTTAATGGTTAAAATTAAATAATGTTAATGATGTCCAAATAATATTAATGCTTTACATTAAATATTAAATTAAATTAACTGCATGTTTATAAATATTCAGGCTGACGACAAAGGCAAAATCGAAAAGATGTTTTTGAATACCCTGTATATATAATATTCAATAAATGAAGAAAATTTCAAGTGACTTACCCGTTTAGTCAAATCAAGAGTTTCGCATGGAAACGCTCATCGGATCCAGATGTTTGAGTCAGCTAACCAGATGAATCGCTTAAAATTTGACCAATCAATTGAATATTATAGCACGAGTTGTCTACTGAGCGCTTTTGGCAGACGTTCGAGCCTTAAAAAGACGTAAAATTCTCACATATTTTCTGTGTGTGTTATATATATATATATATATATATATATATATATATATATATATATATATATATATATTTATATATATATATATATATATATATATTATATATATTTATTATATATATTATATATATTTATTATATATATTATATATATATATTATATATATATATATATATATATATTTATTATATTATATATATATATTATATATATATATATATATATATATATTATTTTGTTTCTAAACTTGAATTCAAACCTCTATCCCATTTTTCTCGGGTCAAATTGTTTAGCGGACCGATAATATCTATCTGACAGTGTATTTCAACAAAGGGAAATAAATTCCACTTATATATCGGGATGCAGAATGGGAAAAGCAGAGCTTAAAGGCCTCTTCACTTGGATTGTCGACGACATCTGCAAAGAGTAGGACGCCGCAAGCGTTGTAAAATCCTTCAAGAAATGCTGCATCGCCAACACGCTCGACGTCACCGAAGATGACATCCTAGACGAGGAACTCCTACAGAAACGGTGGCCGACGAAGTCAATGATGTTACTTTTTTCTCTTCCATCTTGAACGACTTTTGTTCATTTTTTTTTTGTTTTGCCAGAAAGGGAGGCTTTTAAGCTAGTATTCAATAAAGACAATTTCAAGTGACTTACCCGTTTAGTAAACTCAAATGCTTGAGTCAGCTAACAAGCTGAGTCACTTAAAATTTGCTTAAGTGAATATTATAGCTCGAGTTGTCTACTGAGCTCTTTTAGCAGACGTACGAACCTAAATTTTCTTTCTTTCTATATACACGATATATATATATATATATATATATATATAATTATTTATTTAAAAATATGATTCCAACTCGCGACATAAGAGGTCTCATGTTTCAAAACAAGAGCAGAAAACTTCAATATAATTATTTGAATTAAAATTGAGTTAACGTAAGCTCTGTTCCATCTTCAAGCGAAATTTTTTTTTGAATAACATATTTCTGAAATTTACGGGTTTTAATAATTGAAATCCAAATTTCCATGGTAACAGCTAGGGCGAATTGTTTAAATTGGGTAGGCGTGTGTTGGGTGTTAATAATAAGTATCAGTATAGAGTTACTTTCATGGATGTCAAGCCAGAGAAAGGTGGGGGTGTCTAAACTTGAAACGGAAGATGTATTAACCCTAGTCTGGCATGCGCATCTGTGGAGATTTATTTATTTTTTTATTTTATTTTTTATGAAAGGGATTTGTGCATATAAAAAAACTGTTGTAACGTTTGTTTTTTGACGACTTCATAAAGGGTTTTCTTTTTGTAGGGTATTTAAACTATTTATTTGGGCTATGGATTATGAAATTATTATATTGTATGCTTGTTCTTAGCTAATTATTCAGACCATGAATCTGATGATTGGGCTCTGGATTAATCAAGTTATTATATTGTATGCTTGTTTTTAGCTAATAGTTCAAACCATATATCTGATGATGTCGACAGAAAACCGTTAACTCATGTCTATTGTTTAATAGATTATTATTATTTAGAAGCTTAATAATGTGCAATTTCTCATGGAGGCACAAAGGGCATGGGTCATCCTAAGTTTTACATGTTCTAGCATATATATATATATATATATATATATATATATATATATATATATCAGGTGTAACCGCAAAATTGCCCAAATTGTCTAACAGCATAATTGTCTACACACAAAAATGTTTAATATCTAAAAAACCACTAAACTAAATGACTTTCTTTTTTCAGATTTTCAGATAAGATGTTTAGTCTTCTAGACAATATTTGTCGTAAAACCACGGGAAATCTCTTTGGGTTATTCAGCAAGAAATAGAACAGGTTAAAATCGTTTTGTGTCAGACCCATTGTCTTACCAGATGAGTAATGGTAAGAAGAATAAGATCATTCAGGCCTTCAGTAATGGTACCGACATTCATACTCTGGCTTCAAACTTCAATGTCCATTCAAGAACCATCAAGAGAACAGTGAATAATCTAAAAAAGCGGGAACAGTAGAGAGAAAACTGGATCAGAAGGTCACAACAGCAAGAGGGGGGTCATCATTTCAACTTAGATTTAAAGAGATTAATGAGAAAAGATCCAACTCAACCCATAAGACGTGAGAGAGAACTTTCAGCTATGGGAGTTCAAACAGCAGTGAAAAAAAAAAGACTTGAAAATGAAATCGTACGTGAAACCTGTAATGCATATTGTTACCCCAGGACAGAAAGTTAGAAACTTAGAAAGGGCGAAGATCATCGTGAACAAATTGGAAACCAATCGTGAACCAAGTTTCCTGGTAGAAAACCTAGCATTTAATTCAATATAATCTTTCCATTTCATGTCATTCTCCTGGAAGGCGGAAAAAAGTTCTCTCGGACGTTTAACAGACAACAGTTTCGTGTAGGTTACGTTAAAATTAACACGACATTCCTTACCCCAATTAAAGATGCAGGTCATTTTTGAACTCGGCTGCAAATTTGACCATATCAAAATGAACAGGCTTATTATTACAAGAGTAAATGATAGACACCATGTTAATCATCCCATCGGGAAGATCGTTGATGAGAATTAAGAATAAAGTAGTTTCAATCATATATCCGTGGTGGGCGTCTGCATTAAAGCAAAAAAAATCTAATAATAATATTCACTTCACGATTCGATAAGAAAGACTGAATCAGTTAAAAAAAATTCGTCAAGAAATACTTTAAAATTTCAACTTGCGAAGGCGATAAGTATGACAAACACTGTCAAAGGCCTTCGAGAATCCAAAGCAGCACCTCGAACTTCACCATTCTTTACTAAAGTTTGATAGACTTTATCATCAATAATGGTTAATACATTAGCAGTTGACAAGGAGAAGCTAAAACCTGCAACCCGCCTGCTGTAAGGACGTACAAAGACTGGATAAGAGGCGCATCTCATGAAGAAGGATAGAAAACAACGATGGTGTCACTGCAATCCGGCTATTATAAGGACTTACATAGACGGGATAAGAGGCGCAACTCATGAGAAAAGAATAGAAAACAGTAATGATATTCCTACAATCTGGTTATTGTCAGGACATACAAAGACGGGATAAGAGTCGCATATTATTAAGAAGGAGAGAAAACAAGGATGGTATACCTGGAAACCGGCTATTGTAATGACGTACATAGACGGGATAAGAGACGTATCTTATCAGAAAGATATAGAAAACTTCGATGGTATCCTTGCAATCTGGCTGTTATAGTGACGTACTAAGACTGGATAAAAGGCATATCTTATGAGGAAGGATAGAAAACAATCATGTTACTTCTGCAATCCGGCTGTTATAAAGACGATCAAAAAAAGGATAAGAGACACATCTGATGAGGAAGGTTAGAAAACAACGATGGTATACCTGCAATCTGTTTGTTGTAAGGACGTACGAAGATGAGATAAGAGGTATATCGTATGAGGAAGGTTAGAAAACAACGATGGTATACCTGCGATTTGGTTGTTGTAAGGACGTACACAGACTGGATAGCAGGCGCATCTTATGAGGAAGGTTAGAAAACAACGATGGTATACCTGCGATTTGGTTGTTGTAAGGACGTACACAGACTGGATAGCAGGCGCATCTTATGAGGAAGGTTAGAAAACAACGATGGTATACCTGTAATCTGGTTGTTGTAAGGACTTACACAGACTGGATAAGAGGGGCATCTTATGAGTAAGGTTAGAAAACCACGAGGGTATCACTGGAAACCGGCCTTTGCATTTTCTCTATCTTCCAGCCAATATATCATTTTGGGATTATCCGTTTCTAATCCGGCTTAGAATTAATGTTTAATCACTTCACAAAGCCATTGTCACATAATACGTTTATACAGAGCACGTTTAGCCCAAGTTAGAGCGATTTCAGATACACGGACACACAGACAGACATAATTTTACCGTTTATTTATTTAAATTAAGTTTTAACTTCGTTTCAATAAATCCTATCGACAAAATGTCGAGCAAAAAATTAATTTACTCTTGTCTCAACAGAGAGATCTTTTTCGGCACCTATTTTAAAGTGAGTAAGCAAGAGAGACACATTAATAAATTCTTATGTAGGTTGTTTGTATTTAGGTTGTTTGTATTTAGGTTTGATAGAATTAAACCTAATAAAAAATGTAGGCGATGTTGCTTCTACATAAAGTTGTCATGAACTAAGCCTGAGTATGCATAAATCTTTGAGTTCAGAAAAAGAAAACAAATAGTTACGTAGAGCTTGTCATTTTTACTCGTAAATCATAATGTACATGTATAATAAAAATATATGGAACAAGTATGTGTGTATATATATATATATATATATATATATATATATATATATATATATATATAAATCATATATATATATATATATAGAGAGAGAGAATAAATACAGTTATATAGAATACATATATATATATATATTCTCTCTCTATATATATTCTATATACATGCATATATATTCTATTCTATCTATATACTTATTAGATATATACATGTATAGTTTTTCCATATATATAGTATATATTTTTAGTATATATTTAATTATGCTATGCATATATATAAACATATATGTATATATAAATGGAACAAATGTATATGTATAATAACTATATATATATAGACTATGTATATAATATATATGTATAATATATAGAGAATATATACATAGAATATATATAGAAGATACATAGCATATGTATATATATATATATATATATATATTATAAAAAAAATATATATATAGGAGAATATTTATATAAAGAATAAAGAATGAATATATATATATATATATATATATATATATATATATATATATAAATATTCTATGACAATTATATATATATATATATATATATATATATAAATATAAAGATATAGATCCGACAGTATGATAAAATATACGGAAAAAATAAAAGAAAATCTAATATGCAATTATGGTGTTTTAATGTGATTAGGATTTTTCTTTGTTTTTCCGTATATTTTCATATATATATATTTATATATTCTATATATATATATAGAATATATAAATATATATATATATATAGAATATATAAATATAAATATATATATATATGTAGAATATATAAATATATATATATATATAGAATATATAAATATATATATATATATATATATATATATAAATATATATATATATAATATATATATATATAGATATATATATATATATATAATATATATATATATATATATATATATATAGATATATATATATATATATAAATATATATATATATATAGAATATATATATATATATATATAATATATATATATATATATATATATATATATATATATATATATATATATATATATATATATAATATATATATATATATATATATATATATAATATATATATAGAGAATATATATATATAATATATATAAATATATATGGAGAGGATAAATAAATATATATATAATTATATAGAGTTAATATATATACATACACCTGTTTATATAGAATATATATATATATATATATATATATATATATATATATATATATATATATATATATAATAAACGCACACACGCACTCATTCAGACTAAATACTAAATAAGAATATGCATTTGAAATTTACGAAAGGCTCCAGGCGCTTCCCAGAGAATTAAATTTTCTATCACCTAATTGGGTAGGGTAAAAAACTAAAGAAAAAAAAAGATGAAAATTATGAAAACCTTACTTAATCTATTCTATAACGGATGAGTTGTTTTTAAATCCGATTTATTAAAATCCTGACCCCCCCGCCCCAAACGACATAAGGTCACACTAAATCAGTTGTTTCACACAATATAGTTTTACTCTTGCGTAAGCGTAACTTACATGTGGCACAAATTTAAAGAACCCATGGATGAACGAACTCTCTACTCACTCGTAACTGATCTAGCGATGCAAACTGCTTAAGCAATAAACCTGTTTGCAACTTCGGCTAGCCAGATCCCTGTTGCAAACTCCTGCTCCGAGACACTTGTCTTTGTTGAACGCCAACAGCGACCACGCATGTTTATTCCGCAACTATGCTCGATGGACCTTAGTTTCTGTTTTTGGTGTGATCAACAATCGGAACAAGGACATTAATTTCGAAACCTCGGTCAAGATGACTTGTGACTTCGTTCAAGTACAACTAACGGCTTCTGTCTACTCAGTTACACTAAAAAGTCTCATGTACAACCCATGGTATTCATTTTGCCCCACTGGGTCGATATGATGAAGGAGTCCCTTCTCTCACAATTCTACAATGGTTATAGTCAAACCCTGGCCCCATGATCCGAAAACGAACGCTCTAACCACTCTTCCACGGCCTCATTTGCATTAACTATTACACCACGTCGCATTTCCCGAGATTTGGTTTTACAATAAATCTCTACCACCAATGTCTTGTATTGTATCCATATTATCGTTATTAAACTGAAACCATATGATGCTCAGAATGTGGTAATCACCGAAGCAGTTAGATAACAGCATTAATTTGGTAAGTTGATGTTGTCTAACCGCTATGAAATATTTAATGCTTAAATCTAAATATTTTGAACACAATTTTATGACTTCAACTTTAGAAAAAATGTATTGTTGGTAATTCTCCGATAAATTGGTATTGTTGGTAATTATCTTTTTTATATGTATATAAAATGGTATTGCTGGTATTTTTAGCATAAACATGTATATTTTATACCTTCCTAGGGTTTCGTTTTTGTTTGGGGCGTCACTAATTGCCCATAGCTCGGACCTAACAGGTGTTAACAATTCCGGGTCAGAGTGGCTCAGGGGACAACAGATAAGTGGTTCCACGGTCCTCAAAACCACCAATTTCCCTATCTGAGGTTTTGATCCCGGATGTAGTTTATCGTCATACCCTGGACTACACAGTATTGATCTAAACTGTAATTTTTATTTATCATGTGAGTCATATTTTCGAAAATATTTTAATGTAACACTATAAACAAACATTAGTTTATGAGAAGTGAGCTCACTAAACTTAATGATCAGCATAAATAATTAGCTAACCATTGCTCCATCGTGATGAGCCCAGTATTTTTAACCCGTGATCTGTAGGGGCACCAGTGTACTGAAGCCACAGTAGAAATGGTGTTTCTTGGGCAAGAAAGCCTGATGAAGCCCAACCATCTCCAGGCCGTTTTCTAATTCAGAGTTTTTCCTTCTCCTAGACTGGTTACCACCCAAGTCTATAGAACCCAGTCTGTCCTGCTATTTACCCATAGAACCGAGAAGAAGAGGATTTATACCTTTCCCAATGATATTAGAACATAAATGAATGTAATAGATCCGACTGGAATTCGAACTCGGTTCTCCGTTTCCTCAAGCCGAGCCGCTATCCACTGCGTTTCCCTTGATGTACCCATAATGTAATATAAATAGATATTACATACAATATTCCCTTAACGACCGGGTTCCAGCCGCTAAGGGAAATATAGTTTGGTTTGTTTGTTTAACGGCATATCGACTCATTATGGGTCATTTAATGTCGAAATGTTTTTGTGATCTCTGACAATTTCTTTTCCAATAACATATGCTTGTAATTTTCAAAATTCATTTGACTGTGAAAATGCATTTCTGGTAAATTCTTCTAATGTTATTTTTTATAATTTCATGTTTTAACCTCAGTTATGGTGGAAAAATAGTCATTATTTGCCCATAGATGGGCTTTTAACAGGTGCTACCACCCTGTGTCAGAGTGGACCTAGGATCAACAGCAATTAAGAGGTAGTTCCACGCTACTTAAAATCTACCAATCAGAAAATTTGCTGTCGCATGTAGTTTATCGTTATGCAATAAAATAGTGCACTGCGTTTAGCCTCGCGTGTGCAGAGTATCGGTGCGAGATGTGAAGTGAAGCAGACTGGAGTTAAGGGAAAAGCAATCTCTGTGACTATTCCCAAGGAAGGTGGATAATTTTCCAAATTTGGAAAGTTGGTTAAGAAAGCATAGATAGGGAAGAAAGAGTGCCTTTATTAGAATTAATGCCACATTTAATGAATCAACGAATCCCTAGAACCCTTCAGCCTCATGCCAGATTTGGTCCGAAGTGCATATAAGCAGATGGCTTTTGGGAGCTCATAGACATTGGGTTGGGATATCGCATTGAGTGCTTCTGAAATCTATGCCAACTGTCAATCAGAATTCGTGATTGATGTGGGAAGGTTTAATTTTTATTGTACCAAGTTCTATATAAACCAATCTATCGTTTTATTTTTTGGTTGGGAAGATATTTTTTTCGTTAATATAGCATCAGCTATGGCTTTACTGAACAGTAAACGTAATGAAGAAATTCTAAAATCAAAATCATATTTTTTATTTCAGTACACCTACACTACAGACAAAAAGTTTTGGACCACCGTGTATTACTTAAAAACACATTAAAATGATATGTCTATATTTCTGAGATGAGATATTGTGTAAACTATTTACATTCTTTGGACTATTGTCCTCATCTTTGTCGCCATATTTATTACAACGTTTCGTTCTACGCTTCGGCCTTATTCAGGTGGTTGGAATGTCGAACTGAACCCTTTATTTCGCTCACTGGGGTAGACTGTTCTAGTTCCACATTTAATGGATATTAGTTGTCAGTTATCTTCTGCTAATTCCCCTCTCCAAGTTCTCCACTGCCTTAACCGGGTATTGAACTCACACACTTTGGGTTCTGTCATTGGATCTAATTAACGCCTTTATCCATTGTGCCATAGTGTAAATAGTGTACATTAAAAATGAGATATTGAGTAAAAGATGTCAGTAACTACAGTATATTTGCTTACATTTTAAAATCTTTCTCCAGGCTCCTCTTACTACGAAAAAAGTTCAAATTTGAAATCGTCAGTTCCCAATGCTAAATTTTGCTAAATTATGAATATTTTTTTGAGAAACATTATTTTGCTTTCACCATTCAACACTCAGTAGACTTTTTGAGATTGCCAAAATGGCTGGCGATTTATTCAGGTCAAGGGAATCATGAAAAAAGAAATATATGATTCGATTTTTGCAAAGAAATGTTATAGCATCTAGTTTACGCAAAATTGGATATAAATTCCCCATTCAACAAGATAATGAACAAAAAGATTCTTCTAACTCACGTCAAAATGACCTCGAGTCAAATCAAGAAAGGAACAAGATTTTAGAAATTATAACACGCCCACCTCCATTTCCTAACCCCTCTTCTACTGAATTCGTATGGGGTGAATTGGATATTTGAGTTGGAGAAGAATACATAAAGTGTCAGATTTTTTAGTGCTGGAAAAATGCTTGGGAAGGTCATTCACTTAACAAAACTATTGGAAAAAATGCCAAGAATTAGTAAAGCTGTAATTTAGGCAAATACTGGTTTGTTGCAATATGACCTCTGGTAAAAAAGTTTGCAATATGAGCTCTGGTAAAATCATGTATTGATGACAGCAAAAAATTGCAATATGAGCACTGATAAAAATGGTTGCTGAAGACATTAGGTTTATAATACCCATAAATTCATACACAAATGTCCTCAAGGGCACAGTGGGTAAAGGCGTTGGTTAGATCCAGTGACAGGACCCAAAGAGTGTGAGTTCAATGCACGTTTAAGGCAGTGGAGAACTTTCAGAGGGAAATTAACAGGAGATTACTGATAACTGACATCCATTCGTGGAACGAAATAAAGGGTTAAGTTCGACATTCCAACCACCTGAAGAAGGTCGGAGCGTACAACGATCGAAACGTTGTAATAAATATGGTGACAAAGATGAGGACAACAGTCCAAATAATGTAAATAATATACTAGTTTGTTATATGACATTTTTTCATAGTTATGTTCATATTTAATTTCAAAAGTAAAGCAAATATACTGTACTTAAAAGAATTATATATTTAACTTAAAAATACAAAATACTCATTTTTAGGTATTTTGTAAATGAAAAACAATGGACCCAAACATTTTGTCAGTAGTGTAAAGTTTTATATATTTTTCATTTATTTTGTTTCATTTTCAAGAGAGGTCAATATTCCCTCGATCAAAGTTTTCGTACAACTTATAATGCCCAGTGGTTAGATTTATTTTGTTTTATTTTTATTTCATAATTTATAGTTTATCTGGGAGTCGTTAAACAGGTAAGTCAGTTGTGATGTGGCTGTATTTAATCCTGCCTGAAGTTATCGATAGAAAGAGACAGGATCGCCTAAGCGTGTCACATCCGCCCCTGTCAGCACGTATTGTTCCAGCGCGGTTGGGTAATGGCCCATTCCTCTTGATTAATCTGACGAAACCCTGCGTCCAGCAAAGGACATTAACAGGCAGAGAAAAAGAAGAACAAGAAAGTTATCGATGTACGAATAAACTTGTTTAAAAGTAATTTGAAATGTTGTAGGTAAAGCGTTAAACATTTATTCGGCAAAGTATGTCCTTCACATAGGCAACCTTATTCGATATTTCTTACATTTGTAGAATCAATCTTCACAATTAACTGGTGTCTTCCATTGTTAATGGTCTTAAGATGTAAGAATACTTGTTATAGTTGTATGTATCGACAACGGGTACTCCTCATTGATTGATTGCTTTCCTTTTAAGGGTTACTTTGTGGGCAATAATTTTAACTGTTAATTCATGGTCAGATAAATTAGTTATGGGGAGATAACTCATGTCTCTGTTTACGATAGAAAATACATAATTACATCACACACACACACTCATATATATATATATATATATATATATATACAGTGGGGGAAATAAATATTCGTACACTTGAAAAATTGTATTTTTATAAATGTAAAAGCTTTAAATAAAACAAATCTCGGCACATTTTATGTATAGACACATACTATTAAAAATAATAATAAACTTTATTCTTATTCTAACCGAAATTAGTGCATTTTTTTAAAATTCTAACTGGTGAAAAAAGTATTCGTACAAATCAATTATTAATAAAATAATCAATTAATTATGAAAAAAGTATATTCTCGAATGTTCCAGTAATGTTATCAGTAATTATAGTTAACGCTATTAGCCATTATCAGAGCATTCTGCAATTTCTAGTCTTACAAGAAGGTTCTAATAATGCCTAAAGGTAAAGAATTTCGCAAATACAGCACATTTTGTCTCTTTGGAAAGATGGGAACAATTACAGAACGATTTCTAACAATCTGAATATTCCTTTTACTACAATTGCTTCGTTCATTGCAAGGTTTAAAACTCGTAACAGCGTAGAAAACCAAAGACTAACAGGTGCTCCGAGGAAGATTTCTCTAAGATCAGCAGGGATATTAGGATGCCAGGTCCAACAAAATCCACAGGATACCCGGGAAGTACTGCAGGAACATCTGCGTGCATTAGAGATTAAAGTAAGCAAGCGTACAATAAGTAATGAACTATACAAAAACAGTCTGAAATAACGCATCCCAAGGAAGACTCCTCTTGAAACGACACAGAGATGCTAGGCTAAAATTCGTTAGAGAGCATAAGGATAAAGAATATTCGTTTTGGGAAAAAGTGCTATGGACAGATGAAACTAAAATAGAGTTGTTTGGTCATAATTATCGAAACCATGTGTGGAGGAAGGACGGTGAAGCCTACTTACCAAAGAACACTTTTGCCAACTGTAAAGTTTGGTGATGGCAGTATCATGATCTGGGGCTGTTTTTCTGCAAAAGGTGTTGGCAGAATATCAATAATAGATGGCAAGATGAATGCCGAAAGATACCAGAAAATCTTGCAAAACAATTTAATGCGTTCTGTTGTGAGACTTCGGCTACCTCCTGATTGGGTTTTCCAACTGGATAATGATCCTAAGCATAAGATCTACAAGGACATGGTTAGCTAAAAGTAACGTTGATGTCTTGCAATGGCCAAGTCAGTCCCCAGACTTGAACCCAATCGAGAATTTATAGCGATATTTGAAAATTCAAATTGGGAAAAGAGCACCAACAAATATCAAGAATTTGAAGACAATATGCCAAGAAGAATGGGACAAAATACCACTCAATGTGTACAAATCATTAGTGAGACGAACAAGAATAGACTGGTAGCTGTTGAACTCAATAAAGG
>CAHIKZ030005529.1:2535000-2540000 GCA_903632075.3 Acanthosepion pharaonis | reverse complement strand
AAACAACTACTTGGAACAAGAGAAAAAACTACAGAGCAACAGACATAGAATAGGTTGGACAAAGTAGACAAGAGCAGTTGATGACAGAAAAAATGTGAGAGCTGTGAGGAACCCCCACCAACCTCCAAAACAGCTGTCAGTGATATGTCAACAACCTCCAGGCAGCAGAGGTGAAGGTTTCACAATACACCTTTCGAAGAAGATTTCGAGTGCAGAAATATACAGGCAGTACCACAAGATGCTAACCACTCATCACCAGTAAGAATCGAAATACCAGATTGGAATAAGCAAGGATGAGCGAAAAACGTTTTAGAAGAAAGCTTTATGAACTGATGTGACCAAGATTAAACTCTAGCAAAGTTATGAAAAAGCCAAAATATTGATAAAGAAAGGATCTGTTGATGATGCCAAACTCATCTTTGAAGCATGCTGGAGACAGTGGATTGGTTTGAGCTTGCATAGCCACTTCTAGATCAGGCCATTCATAGTTATTAATGCTGATGGTAGCAGCAGAATGAATTCAAATGTCTACAGAAACATTTTGTCTGCTAATTTACAGAGAACTGCATCCAAACTAACCGGGTGGAAGTTTATCATACAGAAGGACAATGAAACCAAAACATACTGCCAACACAATAAAGGTTTCCATCAGGGGAAGAAAGTGGACAGTTTTAGACTGGCCAAGTCAGTCGCTGGGCTGTAACTCAACAGAGCATGCATTTCATCTCCTGAAGAGAAGATTCATGGAAAAATAAAACAAAAAAAAAAAAAAAAACAAAAAAAAACGAAATAAATAAGAACTGAAAGAGGCTGCGTCAAATATTTGGTAAAGCATCACAAATAAAGAATGCAAAAGCTTGGTGATGTTAATGGTTCACATGCTTAATGCAGTTATTGCAAGTCAGCAAAAAAATCAAAAGGAATTGGCTTTGTCGTTCCAATACTTTTGGAGCGGAGCGTACGTACACACACACACACACACACAGACAGACACACATACACACACACATCTATATTGAGGTTTCTTCTACACTCGATGAATTACTTAATTATAATTATCTCAAATAGTCCAAATTTCTTTCACTTGTATATCCTTGCTCTAGATGGCGCGGCTTGGGGATAGTAGTCGTGGCTCGTGGGGGCACAGTCCTACGGGTAAAAGAGAAACTCAGATGAGTTCTACCACGGAATATGTGATCGAGCGGCGCTCTATAGAGTCTAATTCGCTACCGCTTCGTCACCGAGGCTCGTTGGAACAGTTGGTATGACGTTTGACTGATAACGTAACTGTACGGGTTTCAATTCTCGGTAGTGGATTCCCACTGCTGATGAGTCCTAAATATAAGACGAAACGGCCGTCCAGTTCTTTCTGCATTCTGTTGGCGTTTCTTCTAGACTCGATGAATTACTTAATTATATATATATATATATATATATATATATAAAAATAGGAAGACCAACTACCTATGATACCATAGTTGAAAACACTGATGTTTCGTCAGACAGTAGAATTAACCTTTACCGTCTGATGAAAACTCAAAGGCGGAAACTATGATAGCATAAGTGGGTGCTCTTCCGATTTTTAACCTTTAAAAGCTCTGCATGTTAGATTTTTGAATTGTGTATAGAGCACGTTTTTCACTTCTTGTTTCTCACTTTAACGTTATCTTGTTTAACGTTTTCAACCCTTCCAAAATCACCAATTCTATTTTCGGGTTTTTCTCATGAACCATTTTAATCTTAATTACAAAACAACAGAGTCACAATAGTGTCACCTTCCTTTCAACAACGACCAGCGTGGTCCCAAGTATATAATGTCCCAAATCACCGGACCATAACCCAATAGAGCATGCATTTCATATCCTGAAGAGGAGACTGAAGAAAGAACCCACTCACCACCCCTAAGACAAGAACTGAAAGAAGTTGCAATAAAAGTCTGGAGAAGTCTCACAAATGAGGAATGCAAAAGTTTGGTGATGGTATTGGTCACAGGCTTGATGCAGTTATAGCAAGCAAGAGTTATCCAACCAAATATTAAAATAAAATATTAAATGACTATCTATTCCTTTACTTTTGATATGATACAAAAGGTCGTACGGCCTAAGCTGTTTAACGCATCTAAATGTAAATACAAAGAAATAAAAGCTGAAATTATGAACCCTTTTCTCATATTCATCTTTTGATCTTAAAACCAAATGTTTTCAGTGAAATTGGCCTTGGTGTCCCAGTACTTTCAGGGTTGTATCTTCAAGATGGGTGGAAGAAATTATCTGTTTATAATTCCTTATAACTTTTGTTCATAACACCATATTTTCATGAAACAAAACGCATTGTGATTCCTAAAAAAGGTAGAATTGGATTACTTATTTCTGTATTTTATGTCAGAGTGACACGTGTAGCCCAGAATGGTACAATGCCTGACACTGCATTAGCGTGCTCAGCTGGCACTCTGTTACCAATTGTCACAGTCCATGGTACAAGTGCAGAGATGATGGCCTTCAGTGTTCAGGGGTTCCGTGCTTCAGTAGATGCTAAAAACCATCAGGAATTATCATCCCAGAATGATGAGTACGGGATCCTTGGTAGATACCCACAGAAGCGGTCGTCCTTCAACTGCAGATTGAAATGAAAATGTCCAAAAGGTAGAATTTAAACACTGTACTGCACCTCCGGCATTATACCGTTCAAAATAAAACATGTTTCATGAAAATCGACCAAAATTATATATATATATATATATATATATATATATATATATATATATATATATATAGAGAGAGAGAGAGAGAGAGATAATATATACGTTCTCTTTCAATTTTTAGCATTTTCGCGGTCATGTATCTTTTCTTGAGTTAGAAGCAAATTATTTAAGGAAAGGACATATTGTGAAGAATCCTTGTCCCACATTTATATTTTAAAAAGATCCAATACCGGCACCTTCGAGAATTTCCCTTCTAAGTTAATGTCTTTTTCAATAAACATGACATTCATTACGTCAAATTTGTAGTTGAATTTATTTCTGCAAGTTAACCGAGTGTATTGTGCTTGTACAGAACAGTTCTGTTCATTCATTTTCTATATACATGCTTCAGAAATATTATTGTTGTGGATATTTTTGCTTCTTGTCATACCATAATAGTTTTGGATATTGTTGCAATTATTTTGATGTTGGTTGCAGAAATAGTTGATGTTAGGGAGTTTTTAGGCAGTATTACTTTGATTATACGCTATTTAGCGCTAGAGAGCGTCGTCAGTGATATTCTGAATTGGGTCATTGGGCAGTTTCGGGTCTTCCAAACATCATATTCCCCTCACCAAGTTGACCCCATCAGAGATGATCAGCCTCTGATGCGCTCCCTCTAAGTTAACAGCTTGCAGACACTGACATATATTAGGCAAACCCTTACCCCCTCTGTCACGCATTTGATTGGAAGTTGACCAACAGCCAATCGCAATGGTGTGAGCTCTAATTTGTTTACGGGGGATTTTTTAATTTTTTCCTTTTTATGTGGATACTCGTCGTCTACTCGGAAGGTAATTATGTGTTTTCCGTTTTTTTTTTCTTTTTTACTTTTTTACTCTTTTTCAAGTTTCATAACCCCACTTGATAATTAGTATGGTATTTTAAAAAAATAATTGCGAAATGAAACCTTCGATATAATCCTTAATTCTGTGTATAAAATAATTCGACACCACCTCCATCCATCAAACCTAATATTATTAAAATAATATTGCATGCCTGCACAACTAAAGTCCTCTTCTACGACTAAAATGACAATGTCTACACTCAAAGTCTACATGCCTCACGTACAAAACAAGAAATTAAAAAAAAAATTACTAAACCTAAAATGTATGTCTGCTGTGTAGATATTTTTACAATTTAGCTGAAAAGAAAAAATAAATTGATAATCTCATAACAACATTTAAAAAATCTCTGTCCTTAACTTTATGTATGAAATTAGTCAAAATTAAACTCTCATTCTTAGACTTTGCCTTAACATTCAGTAGTAACACATTCACAATTTCGCTAAACAAAAGCCCCACTATTTTCAAAAGAGCACATCATCTTGTCCCCTTTTCTTTAAAAAAACCCATTTATGTGACAAGGCATTAGTAATCAACGGTTTTCCGAACGACCTCACCAATCACAAGATCTATTTCTAAAGTAACTGATAGCAATACTCACCTTACAGATAAAAAAATAACATTAAAATTTTCTATAACTAAACGCAAGATGAATTTTCTCTTACAAACATTATAAAGAAATAGACAACCCTAGTCGAGTAAAACAAGAAAATGAAATTAATTATCTACTATAAAATATTAAAACAGCCGACCTTATAAAAAATAACAACACACCTGGAAGCACTAAATTACAGAGAATCAATATTATGAATTCACAAACCCGTTAAGGAAATGCGTTCCTGGTCAAAGCAAATTCAAGAATAATTATATTGGACATACAACTACATGCCTATCAAAAAGACTTACGTTACACCCATCTGATCACAGCTCAGTTAGGATTCATTTAAAAACACGAAAAACTACCAAAATTCATCTGCAACATACTTGTAGTAATTACAAGTATAATAACCTCATTCACGTGTAAAAAGGCTGGCTAAAAAGAAAAAAGAAAAAGCCAACACTCAATAGCATCAACCAGGAACACGGCCATGACGTGCTGATCGTGATTGGAATAAACATTTCTATAACTCTAGACATATATATATATATATATATATATATATATATATATATATATATATATATACATTCAGTAAAAAAAATTATCCTTGATAATGGTTAAAAGAATAGACGAAAGCGCTAGTATATGGACAAAATTTGAAAAATATTTATATATAAAACACTTATAGGAACACAAGAAAAAATTAAATAAAAAAGCTTCAATCGTCTTTAACGAGACATTATTTAAGAGCACTAAAAATCTGCAGACCCCAACATTTACCCGAAAAAATAAATATAAATATATATATATATAT
>CAHIKZ030005529.1:2520000-2525000 GCA_903632075.3 Acanthosepion pharaonis | reverse complement strand
ATCATTGCATTCAGTTCATCTTTGGTGTTAAAAGGAGTTTTTCAGTCTCTCGCTCAACGGCGTTCCACACATAATAATGTGCTGCAGTCTGAGGAGTTAAGTGGCCATATGTAAGGAGTAATGTGGGAGCATATATTGTCTGACAGCCATGACTAGGTTCCCCTGCTTGTGTGTCATGGAGCACGGTGTAGTGTCCGTTTTGCTAGGCAGCGACCCCCCCCCGTGACCCAGGGCAGCCCTAACTCCTCAAAGCACTTAATATAGGCTTCCGTGTTGAGTCTGAGACACTTTGGGAAGATGAATGGAGTTCTTCTCTTATCAGAACGATCAAAGTGAGTTTTCCGAACTGCTGTACCTTCGTAATCACCATTGGATTCATCCAACTCTTTCCGAATTCTTTGCATTGTCCTCAGATTGACACCAACCTCTCTGAAATGTTCTTATTGGAGGTTCCGGCGCTAATCTCAAACACTACAGCATTCCGTTTTCAAATTTCTTGCGGAGTGAATTCTTTCATGGCGGTTTTTTTCTCACAGATAGTGACCAACTACTATAATGTGCAGTCAACAAAATAAAGAAAGAAAAACAATGCTCATTCACAAAATTAAAAGCATAAAATGGTGACAATTTACCTCAGTATATATATATATATATATATATATATATATATTATAATTATTTTTTTTAAAAATGTAATTCCATCGCGAAAAAGAAATTACTATGTTTTGAAACTGAAACTCAAGTCCTAAAGTTTAATTTCAAAATCAAACTTGAAATTTAGAGCACAGTTTCATTCTCAAGCGATGTTTAGAATAACTAACCGAATAAATGTTTTACACATTTATAGGTTGGAAACGGAGGTGTAAACTGGAGTTTCTCATCTACCATTTCCAACCTCCAAATCTCCAACCTTTAATTTTGAAATTAAACTTTAGGTCTTGAGTTTCAGTTTTGAAACTTGCTAATTTCTGTGTCGCGATGGAGACATATTTAAAAAAAATAATTACAATTTTAAGCACTACTTCTGTATGGAGCACCGTTTTTTAAAAATGAAAAAAACATAAATACTAAAGATCTTAGGATCATTAATCAAACTGTTCTTTCCTATTACATCAACACACACACACACATATATATATAATATTTTTATATTATAACATAAGTATTTTATAAAATCACTACAAAAATAGCCATTTTTGTTTCAACACTTGTGTCTTAGTGATGATGTTCAAAAAAAAAATCTTTTTAGATTTTTATTTTCAACATCATCACTTGATAAGACACAGTGTGTTGAAACAAAATGGCTATTTTTGTAGTGATTTTATAACATACTTATGTTATAATTTTTTTTATAAAATAATTATATCTGCTTACTTTTGTATTGAGCACTTTTTAAGAATAGTAATTGTTGGTTGTTGAATTCATTACGTATATACCAATTATATACTTGGGTATATATATATATATATATATATATATATATATCGATTGATGGATGGATGGCCATTAATTGGCGTAGGCAATGTGAATATGGTGTCTAGTTCAAAATTCAAATTTCTCATCAATACCAAAGGGAAACATAAGAATTCATTGCTTTCCACAGTTCCAGTTAAGGGTTAGTAGTAGAACAACCAGTCTCAAAGAAGAAGATCTATGTATTCAAAAACGTTGGGTACCCTGTAAAAACCGACTTCCTCCGGGAACCATAGCAACAACATCTACCTGTTGGGGAGGCCGTGTAGTCTCCGCGTTAACATTTATCCCGTGTTTCACGATATGAAGACGTTATTTTTTTTTCTAAAGCACACTATGAAAACTTAACTTACGTTTTCGCGGAAATATCTAATATTACTTATCAGTCTAGATTCAATTACAGAAAAGTTGCTTTGAGATATCTCCTAAATTAATTTAACTGGACAAATGAAGAGGTGCTCTTCGACGTTAGTAAATATTAGTTCGTGTGTATGCGCGACAGTGAAGGAGAGACAGACGAATAAAGATGTTAATGCGACTACTTGTGTCCATTTACTCGCAGTTCTATCGACTTATTTGTGCACACATTCACAGACGCGGTGCGTGGTGGCGTAACAGTTGAGGGAAAGGGGTAAAAATGGAATTGTTGTATTATGCTGGAAGCGGCTATGCACTCAATTTCACACCTGACCGAGGAAGCCACTTGAAGATTTGACCATAGGTGAACTCCTGGTGACGGAATGCAGCAGAATATGGCCTAATAGCTGCATCCGGATTTGCAAGAGTCGCAAAAACAAGCAGTCGGGGAGTAACGTAGACGAGCGTGTAAGATCCACGTCCGGATCATGGATAACAGTACCGTTCACACTGGTCGATATTAACTGACCAAGTATTGGTGTGAAAAAAAAATATTGTTAAATACGAATGATTCAAGTCTTGTGCTATTTGTTAGTCCGCACGGTAATGGCCGTTAATGAAGTCGGCATTTAATTGCAGCCAGTGGCCCTAATGTTTAAAATTTATAAAATATTCCCAGTAAAACAATTTTTGAAGAAAATTAGTTTCTCAAGTTCACTATTACCGCTCTTTCGATTAATGACGAGGGCTCCGTTCCTAACGTTTTGTTCGAAAGGTCACCATTTTGATTATACCATTATTTTCTCTTCGAGTTACGCGTGTCGTCTATTTTAGTTGTTGCTGTTCCTCAAGTGACTGGGTTTCTCATATTTGGTACGTTGCTTTTCTTAGTGACTAGCAGCATGGCCTGGCCTTGCCCGTGCTTGATTAAAAAATCGTACGACTCATACAGCAATCGCTATCACTTGACTTAAAATATTTTTGCCCTTCCTTGCCTTTAAAGGTGTGCCCTTTGCCGTGCTGATGTTGCTACATGCCTCACTTCTTGCCTATCTCACACTGCGAATTTTTCTAAGCTTTATACTAAGCATTAAATCTGTTACGAAAAAAAAAGAACTAAACAAAATGAACACAAAACGATCAGCTTTAAAAAAGGACTCGTAACTAGAAAAACCGAATGAAAAAAAAAATGTTAACAACAAATACTTTTTCACACCCAACCCAGTTCTGTGGAATCAGAATCAACGTTGAGTTTAAGCAAGCGAATGAGCCAATTGGAGTCAAGTGTCATGCAGATTTAAATTTTTCCCACTTGTGACGAATGCAGCTATCGATGTTTTTTTGCATGCTAGCATGCTAGTTAACATTCGTGTCAGACAGCTGTTGGCTCTCACGCTAGCCAATAGAATCTTCCTGCTTATTCGTGGCAGCCAGCTATAAGCTCACATTCGGGCCAGTAGAAAATGGCCGCAAACTACACGAAAACTGCCGTAGAAGCATGAAAAAATCGATTATTTCCACTATCGATGGGAGTTGAGAAATGCAAAGTCGGTCTTGGCCTTTCCACTAACTTGGAGCATGTACATGTAAATTTTGGTGCAAATCCGTCAAAAATTGCGGCCGTGCATTCGTTACACACACACACACACACACACACACACACACATACACACACATCCTGTCTTTTATAGATAGAGATTCACTGACGCCAGTTTCTCGCTAAAACCTAGAGGTTCTTTCGCTAGAAGCCATTCATAATCCTGTGAAAGCGGTTGTATACAACTGACAGTTTAAACTTAACGAGTTTGGGGCCATCCAACTGACAACGCTATTTACGAACATGATTTCTGAGGATAATATTTTGGTTTTCTTTGGCTTATCAATCCTTTGCAAGTTATCTAAAGCCAGAAAATAATTTTAGAATGTAGTAATTTCTTTTTTAGATAATAATGGTTTAGTGATAAAATTATTACTAATTAACCCATAGGTTAGGAGAGAAGAGGTAGATTCATGCCTTTTCCAGGGGTATTTGTACGTAAGTGTATATAACGAACTCAACTGGAATTGAAACTCAACTATCCGATTAATAATTCCAAACCATTATCCACTACACTACCTGGACATCCAAGCTTACAGAATTTGGTATTCTCAAGCGGTCACCCAATGTAGGTATTGACCAGGCTCGAGGTTGATTAACTTCGATGATCGAGCCGGTGTTTCAACGTGATATGGCCGTAAGTCTTTGGTTTTGTAAGAACTTTCAGTGTCGGTCAAAGCTAACACCTGCGCAGATTTTGCTATGTTCCGTCTCCTTATCATCTAAATATTCTCAAGATGTTATGACTGACCCATACATCAAAGTATGTGAAGTGTTTATTATTTATAGAATCGGAGAAGTTAGTTCGTATTACAGCTGAGGCTCTTCGTGGTGAAAGACACAGACACTATTTTTTTTTTTAGTTCGCTTTGTCCTTTCGTTAGATCGTTTCTTAAAATATCTCCGTC
The DNA here is from genome assembly GCA_903632075.3 of Acanthosepion pharaonis. Classification (NCBI taxonomy): domain Eukaryota; kingdom Metazoa; phylum Mollusca; class Cephalopoda; order Sepiida; family Sepiidae; genus Acanthosepion; species Acanthosepion pharaonis. Next base: position 2,520,665 of record CAHIKZ030005529.1, on the reverse strand, counting down.
TTTGTACGCTACAAAGTGCGATTGATGAATAACCATTTGGGAAAACCACTGTTTAATAACACACACTGAGGCAATAAAAAATTGTGAAAGACTGGGATAACGAAAATTTGTTTTTCAAAAGCTAAGCAAAGTATTAAGAGACAGGAAAATTTCATTAGAAACAAAGAAAAAGGTTTGGTTTGTTTCGTTTTACAGCATATCAACCTCAATGGGTTATTTAATGCCTAAAATGTTTTATTGCTAGCAATATTTTGTTTTGTCAAATAACCTTCAAAAATGTATTGCTGGTAATATTTTCCCCCCAAAATATATAGTTGGTAATATTTTTTTTTTCAAAAACATTGTCGGTAATATTTTTTTTTTTCCTTCAAAAATTTATTGCTGGTAATAATTTTTTTAGAAAGTATTTCTGGTATTAAAACCTATTTTTGCACATGCATGGTGTTTTTTACCCCACATTCGGGGTTAACTATTTGCCCTAGGTAGGACCATAACAGGTGCTACCACCCCACCCCGGGTCAGAGGCCTTGTTGCTGGACGTAGTTTAGCGTCTTACCCAGGACGACAAAGAAAAAGCATACTGAAGTGTTGGATAATATCAATCCTCTTATGTGGCAGTGACGAGTGTTAAATCACCTCACATATGAAGAAACTTAAAGCAAGCG
>CAHIKZ030005529.1:2472500-2517500 GCA_903632075.3 Acanthosepion pharaonis | reverse complement strand
TATATATATATATATATATATATATATATATATATATACAATAATATATATATATATATATCAAAGTGAATCCTATTAATATAATATAAAATATAAAAAACTGATTCACACACACACAGAGAGAGAGAGAGAGAGAGAGAGAGAGAGAGAGAGAGAGAGATAGAGATAGCTCAATGTTTTATTCAAACATAGCATATAAATTATAAACAATAAGAATTAGGATTACTCCATAATATTGATGCTCATCATTTTACCCTTTTAAATTAAAATTAAATTACAAAGATTTTCAACTAGTAGGTTAACAAGAAAAATCCCAAATTTCTTTTTGGGTTTTTCTTTTTTCTATTATATATATATATATATATATATATATATATATATATATATATATATATATATATAACTTTAAAACATATGTTTTAAAATATGCATATATCTATCTAGCAAAGCAAAAGGGGAGGAAGTGTAAATTATTAACGTAAAATATAACAAAAAGAAACAAATAGAAATAGCTAACCGATTATCACTTATCTCTTTTTCGAGCTCATTCGAGCACAAAATATATAAATATTTGCACATCAACGACAAAAGTTACGAGACAGATTATATTAAGACCAAGCAACCCTTCCTTTTGCTTACATAATGCTTTCCATTTTTTTGTTTTGTTTACTAAATTCACATCAAGAAAGGCGATAATGCCACTAAAACACAAATGGCTACTTGGAATGAAAGAAAATAAAAATTGAAGTAACCGTAACCCAATCCAGCGAACAAGAGAAAAAAACTTCTACTCCTCTTTGAAAGGCCGGGAATATTGTGAAGCAGACGATAGGCGAACGTATCTACTCCTATTAAGTACTTTCAAATGATGATCTGAATGTTCTCTGCTGATTACGTTTAAAAATAACCTCAAATCTCTGGTTAGAGTCGAGTCATAAATCAGTTTATTTACTAGGTTTCTGCAATTGCAGAACCGCGTGTATTAACCAGCGTTTGCAAATTGTCTGTTCTAACTGAGCTACGGCCAGAGAGATGTAACCTGGGTCTTCTTGATAAGCATATGTAGTGCTATGTCCGATATAATTATTCATGAATGTGAGCTGATCAGAAACACCGTTTCTTAAAATATATATGAATACATAAATGATATTGGTTCTCTGTAATTTGGATTTTTAGGTGTTTTGTAGTTTTGGACTGTAAGGTTAACTGTTTTAAATCTTTTATTTCCACCACTCTAGTAACACATAACAAACTTACACATTCAGTTAAAAATAAACATCCTCGATAATGGCTATCTATCTATTACATTTCACCGTCTAAAGGGTGCGATGGATAAATTGTCGCCATTTTACCCTTTTAAATTAATGCGCTTTATGTACACTATTTACATTTTTCGGACTATTTGTCCTCATCTTTGTTGCCATAATTCTTTCTTCAGGTGGTTGGAATGTCAGACTGAACCCTTTATTTTGCTCGTTGGGGTAGACTGTTCTAGTTCCACGTGCCGTGTCTAATAGATGTCAATTATCAGTTATCTCCTGTTAATTCACCTCTCCAAGTTCTCCACTGCCTTAACCAGGTATTGAACTCACAACTCTTTGGGTCCTGTCACTGGATCTAACCAATGCCTTTATCCACTGCGCCATGTCAGAAATATAGACAGATACTTAATTCGCTTTGTTTTTTATTTTGTCGACTGCACAGCATAGTAGGGTCAGTTGGGCACCCTCTGCGAGAAAAAAGAGCACCATGACGCAATTCACTCCGCCAGAAATTTGGAACAGCGTGCCGTACTGCTTGGCATTCGCGTCGGAAGCTCCAATACGGACACTTCAGTGTGTTTTGGTGTGAATCTGGGGACAGTGAAAAGGATTCGGAAAGATTTGGATGATATATCCAGTCAACAACATGGTGTTTGGAGTGATCACGAGTAATGGCGACGTTATTCCTCCATTCATCTTCCAACAAGGCCTCATATTCAATACCGAGTCCAAAGCCAAGGACCTTGAGAAGGTAGTGCTAACTAGACCAAGTCGATGGCGGCTGGAAGACCCTGTCTTGCAACAGGAATCTGCACCATGACACACAAGCAGGAGTATCCCGTCATGGAAGTCAGACAATTTATGCAACTACATCACCACTCACATCTGGCCATCTAACTCCCCAGATTGCTACTCACCTGATTATTATGTGTAGGGTAGAGTCTAGCGAGTGCCCAAAGTAAGTAGTCTATCTATCTATCTATCTATCTATCTATCTATCTATCTATCTATCTATCTATCTATGTGTATACGGTACGATGGATAAATTGTCGCCAGCCATTTTATATTTTTAATTTCAACCATCTGCGTTGTTGCTTTTGATTGTGTCGACTGCCCTGGATCACAAGGGTGTCTGCTGGAAGACCCTATGTCTGGCAACATGATTCTGCACCATGTCACATAAACAGGAGTACCTAGTCATGGCTGTCAGACAATTTCTACAACCTCATCACCACTTGACCACGTAACACCCCCGGACTGCCTTGATTATTATGCAGTTGAACAAGGATTATGGCAGCAGTCACCAACTTAAACAGAGAAACTGTCCAGAAGAGATGCATTCCGAAATGAGATGTTGTTATTTTAATTTTTGCGTAATTTAGACGTCAATTTATCTATCTATCTATCTATCTATCTATCTATTAATTCCCACCATTTATCACTTTTCACCATCTATCTATCTAATAATTTCCACCATTTATCACTTTTCATTATCTATCTATCTATCTATCTATCTATCTATCTATCTATCTATTACATTTCACCATCTATCTATCTATCTATCTATTAATTTCCACCATTTATCACTTTTCACCATCTATCTATCTATCTATCTATCTATCTATCTATCTATCTATCTATCTATCTATCTATCTATCTATTACATTTCACTATCTATCTATCTATCTATCTATCTATCATTTCACTATCTATCTATCTATCATTTCACTATCTATCTATCTATCTATTAATTTCCACCATTTATCACTTTTCACTATCTATCTATCTATTACATTTCATCATTACATTTCACATCTATCTATCTATCTATCCATCTATTTCCATCCATTTATCATTTCACTTTCTATCTATCATTTCACCATCTATCTATCTATCTATCTAATAATTTCCACCATTTATCACTTTTCATCTATCTATCCATCTATCTATCTATCTATCTACATTTCCACCATTTATCATCTTTCATCTATCTATCTATCTATCTATCTATCTATTTCACCATTTATCATCTATTCATATCTATCTATCTATCTATCTATCCATCTATCTATCTATCTATCTATCTATTACATCTATCTATCTATCTATCTATCTATCTATCTATTAATTTCCACCATTTATCACTTTTCACTATCTATCTATCTATCTATCTATCTATCTATCTATTACATTTCACCATTTATCATCTTTCATCTATTCATCTATCTATCTATCTATCTATCATTCATTATCCATCTATTTATCAATTTTCATTATTTATCATCTTTTTCTATCTATCTATCTATTACATTTCATCTATCTATCTATCTATCTATCTATCTATCTATCTTCCTTTTATGTAGTACTTTTCATTTTCTATCCATCAATCCCTTTTCAACATCTATGTATCTATCTCTTTTCACTATGTATTTTTCCTTAACTATGTATTACCTTTCACCATCTGTTACTTTTTCATTATCTCTCTCTCTCTCTCTTCCCTATCTATTTATTTCAATGATGTATCTAACAATCTATCTATTAATGCTTTATTCTTACTTATTGCATCAAGTATATATATGAAATATATGGATTTTTTTCCTGATCTGGTGTCTTTTTTATATAATTCATACTTTCGTTACAAGTTTTCCCACCTCATATATTTACATTTGGTAAATTATGCCGACACCGAGAAAAAAAAACAAACCTGGTCTTGATATATCTGATTTTTGTTAGTAGTGTATCATCCGCACTTGTAATTTCAGCAAAGCTGATTCAACCTTTTATATGTCATCCTGTTTATTTAATTTTGTATTTTTTTTTTATCTGTCACTCTCTAAACATTATAACTCTCATTTTTTTCCGAATATACGACGGGTTTATAATCTTCAATGATTATAAGTTTTATTATATTTTGCGTGACTCTTTAAAAAAAATCTCCTTTTTCTTCTTTTCCTCTTGTTTGAATATCTTAGACTATTTACATTTCTTGAAACATTTCAGTGCATATCTGTTATTTTGTATTTGTGGGTTCTGTATTGCTCTTGAAATACAGACTACAGGAATAATTTCTATCGAATTTTATATGCAGCCGTAATAATTAATGATAAATAGTATTATATATTGTTTACGAAATTACTGAGAGTGCAACGCAATTCTTCCACGACTTATTCAATATTGTATGTAATATCATATTGGCCATCGTATTTAGGATAGAAAAGAACTGAATGCAGTAATTGTTATTAGCACTTTCTATATTGGAAGGACATGGGAAGAAAAGCACAGGGCTCAACATATATTAAGTAAAAGTTAGCAAACATGGACTTTGATGTCTGCTTCTTTGCGCCGTGTCCTGTCAAGACATGGTGCGTTATTCACTGCTTTGCCCTGCCCCTCTTGCCTTAAATAAAGATCCTGTGAGTGTCAAATTTTCCAAGCTCACTTTCCTCATTATGTGTCTCAGAATTTTCAACTGCCTCTTCCTATTCTAAGCATAAGTGTTCTTTTTGTTTTCATTTCCTCTAAAACTTCGTCGTTGCTTACATGGCCAGTGCATAGTATTCTCAGCATCCTTCTGTAGTACAAAAGTTATGTTACTTTAAGTTTCCTCTTCGTCTGTGATGATATTGTCCAGAATTCACTGTCCTATAAGAGGATTGGTATTACATAATAGTTCAGTACTTTTTCCTTTGTTTCAAACGACATTTTTCGGTATTTTAATACTTTGCTTAGCTTTTGAAAAGCATCTTTCGTTATCCCAACGCAAATTCGGATTTCGGTGTTGTATTTTTTTTTCCTCTGTTAAAATACTCCCTAGCTATGTAAATTTTTGTATTTACTTAATTTTGGTATCCACAATTTGTAATTCCCATATTTGTCTGTTCCTTTTCTCGATAACCATCCATTCTGTCTTCTTACAATTGATAATTAGTCCTTTCTTCTCACTTTCCTTTACTACCTTATGTAGGATTTACATAATGTCTTTTAATGGTTTGTCTGATATTTACAATGTTTAACTTAGCATAACCAAATAGAGAGAAACACGGATAGTAAGATTGTACATTGTCGTGGGGAGGGGACCTGCTTGAATCAGGGTTAAAAATTATAGCCTTTAACTAGACTCGAACACTGGCTTCTAACAACGACGGAAAATATACAGATATCTTGGCAACATGTATTTGGTTTGGTTTGCTTTGTTTTACGGTATATCAACCTCAATGGGTCATTTAATATCGACAAAATTTTTATTTCTGGTAATATTTTGTTTTGTCAAAAATCTATTTCTGGTAATATTTTTCCTTCAAAAATCTATTGCTAGTAATATTTATTTTTTTAAAACATTGTTGGTAATAATTTTTCAGAAATTTATTGCTGGTAATATTTTTTTCTTCAAAAATTCATTGCTGATAATAAGTTTTTTTTTATTTCTGGTATTAAAACCTATTTTTACACTTTCATAATGTTTTTAACCCAGTTTAGGAGATAAATATTTGTCCATAGCTGGGACCCTAACAGGTACTACCACCCCGGGTTAGGGTGGACCAGGGAACATCAGCAATTAAGAGGTGATCCTACGCTCCTCAAAACCTCCTGATCAGAGGCCTTGCTGCTGGGCGTAGTTTATCGTCATACCCAGGACGCTAATGTAGTTTTTCGTCAAGTTTTTCGTACCAGCAATACATTAAAAAAAATATTATCAGTAATACATTTTTGAAAAAGAAATATTAGCGGCAATAAAAATCATGTCGGCATTAAATAACCCATTGAGGTTGATATACTGTAAAAAAAACAAAAACAAGCCAAACCAAACCAAACCAAAATAATGTTTTTAATCATTGCATCCCAAGTAAGGCGCTAAGGTCACTACTATACAAGGGTGAAAGAGAAGGAGGAGAATTTAAAAAGAACCCGAAGCCCAATCGTAAACAGGAAACAAAGGATAAATCTCTATTCTTGTTCAAAAGACGAAGAAAATACTTTCTAAAAGTCAAAAATGAAAAAAAAAAAAAAAACTAAAACAAAAAATGAGTCTAATTCAAAATTTGAAAAAAAAAAGTCCTCTTGTGAGGTTCATATCGTGAGGGATTAACAAAATCAATATCACAAAAAAATAAAAAAAAATACGAAAAATGGAATAATTGTTGTTAACGTGTTCCATATTAAGAAAGGCATAATAACTATATCATGTGATTTATCATACACTAAGAAAAAAATATTATGTTGGTCGGAAAACAATTGTTCGACTTTAGAATAAGATCTTTGCCTTTTAATATATTATTATAATAGTTGCGCAAAAATATATTTCTCCTTCCTAATGATTATTAATATTCTATGAATATCTTCTAAATAAATAAGCGGCAAATTCTGTCTGCTCGTCCGTGTGTATGAAAATCCCTCTAATTCAGGTCACACTTGCTCTACATAGTCATATTATACCATTTTAGAATCAGGATGATCCCAGTATTTGCAACCTGCCCTTCATTTAGTGATTGAAATCGAGAATTGGGATTTATGTCCGGGCGAGGAGGGAAGAGTTAACAATAAAATTTTTAAAATAATTTTTTAAAAAATAGTGATTTTAGAGGTTTTTAATTTATATTGAGTTTAAATTAATTAAAAAGAAAATTGTGAATTTAAACATATTTATTTAAAATTCAGTTTTAAAAATTTGTGAATTGAGGAAATCACTCTTATTCTCGAATGTCGGTCCACATCGGCCTTTTGGCCGGAATTAGTCTTATAGCCCGAATCAGAGTGAAAGTGAGGTTTTGAAGTTCCATGGAATGAATTGAGAAATTTAAAGTTATTTCTTTAACATTATCATTGCTGTTTTCTAAGCTGGACCAGAGGTCACTTTAGTTTTTGAGCGAAGGCCCAGTTAGCCCTCCATAGGAGCTAGCTTAAATTAACGTGCTCTAAATAGTTTCGACTACGTTTTTTCTGTTTATCACAAAATTTTCACCAGTGCAGCCTCGGGCCTTTTGCTGTTTCAATTGCATTTGATCCACTTCCACGGAGTTGTTTTTTTTTACATTATTTTATATATGTGCATTCATGAAACGAGTTGAGTTATCATTACAAGCTTACCATCAGAGTTGATAAATATATTATATAATGCAGAACAGATAAGGTCTTCTTCTCTCTTTTATTCTATGTTGTCCTCTCGTTCATTCGCTCTAAGCTTCGTTGCACGTCCTTGGGTTTTATCTCTTCGACAAAAATGGGATGATTTTCATTGGCAAACAAGAAACAAGGAAGGCAGAAATATCTTTTTATTGCAAGCATTTTTATATTTCTTTTGCGGCATCTTTCTATCTAAAATAAGGAAGTCATTTTTTTACGCTTTTGCATCTATAATTGCCTTTTATAGTTTTACTCCCAGTTTCCTGATATCCAGCGAGTAAACCTTTGTGTATGTTGACGTCACACTTACGCCTATATCTACAAATACTCTATATAACAATATTTGCAGTTCAAGTAAAGATAAAATATACAGCATCTCTCAGATACATCGTGGATTCATAGCTCTCAAGTCCCAGATACTCTCTGAAGTGTAGGAGGCTACAGCTGTTAATTTCCATAGACTCATTGACAGTCCCCAAAGCCAGTAATTCCCCTGAAGAGAGTAAGGCTTTCAAATCTCGTAGACTCCTCGAGGAGCGTGAGGTCTTTATTTCAGGACGTAGGCGATCACGGCTTTCCATCTCCCACTATCCCTTGCAGCTCTCAAGAAGTTCCTTCCCTCTGCTTCCTCCCCCAGACCACGTTCTGTCATCCACTTGCTTAAGCCCGCCAGGTATGTCACGCGTTGTTTTCCTTGTCTTTATTTCCCTCTATTCGACCCCGTGAGTATCAGATTCTCCAGGTCCTCTTTCCTCATTATGTGTCCCATAAACTTTCAGCTACCTCTTCCTGATGTTAAGTATAAGCCTCTCCCTTGTTTCAACCTCTCTAAGACTTTATCGTTGCTCACACAATCGGTCCATGATATCCTTCTGTAGAACCACATTTCTCAAATCCAGTAAATTTCCAGAGGTGTATCGGACAATATAGCACTAATAGGTTTTTACCGGATGGAGTTACTCGAAAACCGGTTTTAAATTCAAAGTTGTTTTCCGTCAAGACTGACTACCAAGCATGGTTACAGAGCCCATATTTGGTGGGGTAGAGCAGAAAAGACGGATTTATAACATTCCCAATGGTATTAGCGCGTAAGTGAATATAATGAATTCGACTGGAATTTGAACTATGCTCTTAGGGCCCCAGTTATGGGCAAATAGTTAACCCCCAAACTCTGGTCAAAAAACAATGGAAGTCCTTATTTATTGCACACCGTACATCCAATACAATATACAGTGTATGTTTTTCTTTAATAGTGCTCGGTTTCAGAGATAGAAACACTAGCCATATATAGACCGAGGTGTTTAAAATTGCCTTAATATATATATATATATATATATATATATATATATATATATATATACAATTGTTCGATTGAGCTTTGAAACGTTGCATATTAGAACTGATTAAAAATGCCTTACTTGGATTCTTCAAGGTTTTTATAACACTACAGGGTCCTACTTTGAACAATAAGAATATATAATTACTCTCCAAGCTTAAGAATCGTTATTATCAGTTATTCCCTTTTAATTTCCCTCTGAAAGTTCTCCGCTGCCTTAACCGGGTATTGAACTCACACTCTTTGGGTCCTGTCACTGGATCTAACCAACACCTTTATCCACTGTGCCATGTGTCCTTGAGGACACCCCAGTTAACGAAATAAAGGGTTCAGTTCGACATTCCAACCACCTGAAGAAGGTCGGAGCGTACAACGGCCGAAACGTTGTGATAAATATGGCGACAAAGATGAGGACAATAGTCCGAATAATGTAAATAATGTACATAATACCTTATCTCAGAAATATAGACAGAATATATATATATATATATATATATATATATATATATATATATATATATATATATATATATATATATATATATATATATATATATATATATATATAATTCAGGATCATTTTCCAACTTATCATTTTCCAAAAATAACCTTCGCCCTCTAACCTAACTTTCTGTGCTAAAATAACAAGGTGCCTCACACGTTTTTCATGTACGACTTATTTTCAAGTCTGTCTTCACTGGTCTTTGGACTGTCATAGATTAAACTTCTCTCTTACATGCCAAAAGTCTTATGGATTGTTTTGGATCTTTTCTAATTGATCTCTTTAGCTCTAAGTTGAAACGATGATCCCTCTTGCTATTGTGACCTCCTGATCCACTTTTCTTCTCTACTGTTCCCTGTTTTTAAAACTTATTCACCGTTCTCTTGATGGCTCTTGGATGGACTTTGAAGATTGAAGTCAGATTATTAATGCTGCGAGGGGCTTGGGGAATTTTTTGTCCGTGTGTACGCGCTCGGCTTGCCCACCATAAAATCGACCTTGTCTCATATCACGTCTCAGTAGAGAGACAAGGTAAATCTCTCTCTCTCCTCCACTCTCACTCTCTCTCTCTGTCTCTATATATATATATATATATATATATATATATATATATATATATATATATATATATATATATATATAAAAACCTAGAGAGCCAGACAAACCAACCAAGGTTTCACCTAAGGGAACGTCAGGGAATGTCGCATCGGAGTTTTTTTTTTGGGGGGTTGAACTCGTATGCTGGACGATTATTTTCGTTTAACGTACATGTTAGTTCTTTCTTTTTTTTGTTTATTTTTCCTTTGGTATTGACTTGTTTATTTCCGAATCAATACAACTAAGGTTTTCCGATCGAGTATAATTTCTTATACTTATAAGATTTCTATTAATAATAATAATAATAATAATATATATATATATATATATATATATATATATATATATATATATATATATGTCTATATATATTTGGATAGATGTGAGTTTGTGACAAATGTCAGACAAACTCTAATATATATATTTCTGATCACAATACTTGTTTCTGATCTTGGGTGACGACCCAATTCCTAATATAGACGCCCCATCTGGTGGGTGTGAACAATTATTATGCTCAAGGACAGTACATTCAAACCCTCGGTTACGATGACTTGCGAATTCGTGCTAGAACAACCATGTTTCACTTACAAGGTTTAGTGGTATGGTTTTCAGCCACTTTCCAAAGGTCCCGTGCGCTAGGATCAATTTCTCAGACAAAAATCTAGAAACCACCTCCTTGTCAATTCGACCGTGATGAGATTCGAACGCAGGTGTAACCGCCTGGCCGCCCGCCCATAGTTTATGTATATTGATATATGAGAGACAGAGGGAAAGAGTGATCAATTATCTACAAACGTTCCTATATTGAAACTTTCACATAAATGTAACAAATACAAAACTTGCGTTCGGGGATCAAACCTGAGTCCCGTTCTGTTAGGGAAAACCGCGTTTAACGCTCAGTCACGAAGACCCTATTTCCTCCCCATATATGCTCAGTTTGGTATCCGAAACATAAACAAAGCAATTTCTAAATACTTAATTGTTTTATTTTTACTCTTACATTTTTATTACTTCAAACGTTATCATAGTGGGGAGCTCGTATTTGAGGGAGCAACCGAAAAGTTGGGCGTCTGTTCTTTTTTAAATCAAATTTGTTTAATAAATGAAAATGAGACGTCTATTTCAAATACGAAGTCTCCAATATAATAATTTTAAGTAATAAAAATGTCGGATTAAACAAACACATTAAGTTTATATATATATATATATATATATATATATATATATATATATATATATATATATATATAATGTGTTTGTTAAAATCTATTTTTTTACATAAATTGCTAAAACTTACCAACCATCTCCTCAATATTTAAAACCCATTTACAGCCTCTTTTTACTCTTTACTTCCCTCTCCCTCTTCTTTCTTTCTCCTTTTCCTTTTCTCTCTTCTCCCCTCCCATTTCAATATATCACTTCTGGAAATGCTATCTGATGATCCGGAGTCCTTTAAAAGGGGTCTGGTGAAATAAATTATTATAATGGAACCTTAAAGTGGTCGGTTTTTCTTTAATATATATATATATATATAATAAAAAGGCTTAAACACTAATATTCCATGGTCATAATTTATTCCATTGGAATCGTAAATACGATCCAAATCATCAGACCTACAAATTCAAAATCCTTACTCTGTCCTAGACATTGAGTTCTACCTGGATCCTTCCTCTTGGAAAATTTTTTTTTTTTTTTCTGAAAATATACATGTATGGGAATTTTTTATATATATTTTGCATATGTATGTATATTTTCCACTAATATTATATATATATATATATATATATATATCTATATATATATATATATATATATATATATATATATATATATATATATATATATATGTGTGTGTGTGTGTGCATATATATGTGTGTGTGAGTGTATATATATTGCATAATATATATATATATATATATATCCAGATGTAATGAGAAAGAAATGAATATAAATTCAAACGTTTATTACATAAATTTAAAAAGGTATCAATAACAATAGTAGCGCAATAGTTATTTATTATCAGTTGTTACATACGAACAAACAAGTAATCACTACAAAGATGCTTATTTTTTTCTATGCTTAAAGGTAAGCATCTCATCAGGTGGGGAAACAAAGATGTTTAACTATCCTCACTTGATGAAATGCTTACCTTTCGGCTTCAAAACAAATATGCATCTTTGTAGTGATTACTTATTTGTCCGTATGTAACAAAATTATAATATATATATATATATATATATATATATATATATATATATATATATATATATATATATATATATACTTCTTCAAAGCTAACTTCTCGTGTTTCCCGAATTCTTTTTCGATTAATATTGTAACAAATGTACGTGACCGGGAAAAATTTATATACAAACAAGCAGAATAATACGAAGGCTATTGAAAACGTTCTCGTGTCCAATAAGAAGCCTTACTAAGGCGAGAAAAATCTCTGATGTTTGATAATTTGATTCAATATTTGAACGGACATATTATACGAAATTCTTCGAACTCATGACCTCATTTTGTTATATATATAGTCACAACATGTCACCATACTTCTTTTCATCATACACAGTTACTTCTCCACATTTTGCTTTCTTGCGGCATTTTACCCTATATTAAAAAAAAGAAACGGTTAACTTTTTTTTTTTTAATATTTTCAATTCTAGATTCAGTTAAGCGAACCCTACATTTGACATTTCTTTTTAGAAAGCTAATATTGCAGACGGCTTGATACAATCGAAGGTTATCTTTCAATAAAATTATCTAAAATAAACGTTTTTATTTCCACCGGAGAAGAAGAAAAAAACAAACACTTTGACTTATATTACAGAATAACAATATGTTAGGCCAATTCAACCATATAGATAAAAAAAAAACTTGGCTACATCACAAGGAAATCATAATGAAGGATCTTCTCGGAATTCATAAAAGAAATATTTTCCGCCAGTCCTCGGTTCTGACTCAAAATTAACGTAATGTACAAGTAGTACGGCGATTAATGAGAAAGGGGTGAACGGAGTTCGAATTTCGGTCGAGTTCGTTACAGTCACTTTCGAATAAATAACCTTGCGAAAGGTACAAATTTCTCCTCCCCTTATCTGTGGGTTAAATAGCAGGGAGGACTGAAAATATTCCAAAAATCGTTGCCTGCAAAGCCAAGACCTCATTAAAGACACTCAAACAACACCAGATAGGTTTGCGACCTGTCAGTCCAGAAGTATATATATATATATATATATATATATATATATATATATATATATATATATATACGATTTCAACATCGGCTTGTAAAATGGCGCCATGTTGGACCAGTCGACGCTTTCATTTATTTAGCATAAACCAACGTCCAGAAGTATATATATATATATATATATATATATATATATATATATATATATGTGTGTGTGTGTGTGTGTGTGTGTGTCTGTGTGTTTTGAAAATATATAGAAAATTGAAAGAACACGTTATGTAAATAATCCAAAGTTCTTTAGTATTTTTGTTATTATTTTTTAAAAACAGTGCTCGATACAAAAGTAGAGACTAAATATAATTATTTATAAAAACAAAACCTTTTTGAAGTCGTCAAAAAAACAAATGGCGTATTATGACAGTTTTTTATATACACAAAACCCTTTCAGGGGGGAAAAATATATATATAACTCTCCATAGACACTTAACCAGACTAGACGATGTCATCTTCCGCTTTGAATTTAGACACCCCAACCTTACCCTGACTTGACCTCTTTGAATGTAACTGAGATATTGATACAATTTATTAACCTTTACACCCCCTTTTTTTTAAAATAATAAGCCGTTACCATAGTAATTTTAATTTTATAATGAATATGCTTATAAAACGCGTAAATTAATTATTAAAAAAAATCGCTTGAAGATGGAACAGAGCTTGGTACTTTAATTCAATTTAATTCAAATAATTATATTGAAGTTTTCGGCTCTTGTTTTGAAACATGAGAACTGTTATGTAGCGAAGGAATCATATTTTTAAATAAATAAATAATTATATATATATATATATATATATATATATCAATCTCTTCTGTTAGCATAAGCAGTGAGATTTTATCCATTACCAGCTTGCTAGATCTCCCATGTAGCATACATAACCTGACCTTCTTCAGCCAGTCACTCATCCGAGTACTGCCCAGGCTCAAAGTTGCTTAATTTCATTTACAAACAGTACTCTCAGCTATAGCACAATACCTATAAACGGCACATGATGTTTATATTTTCTGTTTGTATAGTCATTTTTCCTTTTCCGCCATTTTAAGTTTTTAGCCTAATAAAAAAAATAAAAACTTCACACTCCACACAAAGGATATATAGAAAAAAAGAAATGAAATATCCATAACATGTGAAACGAAACGGCACCTATTGGAAAACGTTATGAACTCTTTGTTCCAACGCAATATTTTCTAAGCTAATTTGAGAATGCCAGAAAAGCAAAACAGTAGCTCCTTACTAAACACTTGAATGGGGTCCGCGAAACTAGTGCGCTACAGCAAGCCCGTCATTTCTAGAATTTATCAAGCAGAACAACCATAGACTTTTCGTCTTATCTGTCCCACTTGAGCTAAACCCATTGATTTGCTTAGTAATTCTTGTAACGCTATCACCTCTCGTAATTATGGTTGGTATAATGATGTTTGCAGTAACAATTGTTTCCTATGGAGTTAGCCCATTTTGAAAACTGGGGTAAAAAAACAAAAAAAAAAACAAAACCAAAATTCTAATCTTGGCCGGCCACTCAGGCATTTGATCTAATTTCTTTTATTTCCCGGGTTCCTGGCTTTGGAAGCTGATATTGATTTAGAGACAGTCGCAGCTTCTGTGTAATTAGCGTACTAGTCATCTCACTCATACGACACATGGAGCATTCGACCATCCTAACCAAGTGAGCAAGTTGGTTTATGCTAAGAACGTCGACTGGTCCAACGTGGCGCCATTTTACAAGCTGATGTTGAATTCGTTATATCGATTCTTGTGCTTAGTATTCGAGACAAATTACTCCTTTTCTTTGTCTACGTCTTCTTTCAAGCTTTCATTTCATTTAATTTTTTTCTGTTATTTTACTCTTGTCCTTCACCTGTTCTTTAACTTCTATCTCTTCTAATTTTCCTCCTTTTCATTTCCTTCATTGTCATGAAGTTTATCTCGCATTTCCTTCTTTTATTTCTATTCGTTCTTTTCCTCCTTCTGTCATTTCGCTTCCTGTTCCGTTACACTTCTTTCTTCTTTTATTCATTCCCCGTTCTTCGTTTGAGTTTTCATTTTTTTTATCCGTTCTTTTTTGTCCGTTCTTTCTTCTCTGTAATTTCATGTTCTATTTAATCAACGTTTTGTCCCCCATTCTCATTCCTTCTCGTTTGCCGCTTATTCTTACCGTTTTTCTTTTCTTATTCACTTCTTAGCTACACTAATTAGTTGTAAAAATCTCATCAACTCTCGTCATAATTGAAATGCCACGAGAGATTACGGGATCTACTAAGAAAGGAAACTGTACTATTGTCAATTTTATCCAATTTACTGAGCCTGGCAGAAAACCCGTTTAAGGCATTATTTTAATATATCTTTAATTCTGAATTATCTCTCTTTCATATAAATGGGTTTATCTCTTTATTTAATATGATAATATTTTTGTTAATAGATTTAGGAAGGTTTTCTTTAAGTCTGAGCTACCTTCTGATTACTAGTGTGTGTAAAATATATAGGTAATTTCAGGCTTGACGATTGCTTTTAGCATGAAAGAGACTGTCGCCTCTGAGTGTTGACTTCAATATTCACTTTCATATTTACATACGCTCTATCTCTGATATTGAGCCCTTTATCCCATAAATATAGCATACCTTAAAACTAATATATATATATACATATAAAGTGAACATAGAAGTCAACACTTAGAGGTGACAGTCTTTTTCATGCTAGACGCAATCGTCAGGCCACCCTGTTATATATATATATATATATATAGCCTTACTTTCCCTGACGATCCGTTTAGGTGAAACCTAGGTAGGTTTGTCTGGCTCACTAGGTGTATCTCATATATATATATATATATATATATATATATATCCCATCGTTTTATTGTTGAACAAGCAAGATGCAACTTTCATTTCTATTTCAACAGTTTCTTTCCTGGGAGGGTGCTGGAGGTTATTATCCGGTGCCTGAAGCATTCACAAAATGTAGAATTGCCGAGGGGACTTGAGCAATTTTTCTACGGTATTGCCGAAAACTCATATTAAACCAAAATCACGTGTGATATTATTTGTTGTTACCGCTGAAAAATAAAACCTAAGAAAGTTTTCTTATCGATAGAAGGAGCGATATACTGAGAGACACTGAAACGAGAAAGGTTAATACCAAAAATCCGTGGGAAAAATTGAAGATTTAATTCCCACATAAACGACTTGAATTGCATATCGAGCATTTTTCATAATAGAAAAAATAACTTAGCTTAACTTAAAATAAACTTAGGGGGCAATATTTTATTGGCACACAGGGCAGGTCTGAGAGCGAAGCGATCTTCATCGATCAGCCGTGGTGTTGGAAATCATGGCGACCGGGGAAGGTGTCGTACGATTTCATTGTGTCATTTTCGCTTTCGACGTAGGCGCAATGAAAAAGCTTATAAAGGTGAGCAAATCTGGCTTCGCAGGCAACGATTTTGGAATATTTTCAGGCCGATGTTGAAATCGTAATATATATATATATATATATATGCTTCTGGACTGACAGGTCTCAAACCTACCTGGTGTTGTTTGAGTGTCTTTAATGAGGTCTTGGCTTTGCAGGCAACGATTTTGGAATATTTTCAGTCCTCCCTGCTATTTAACCCACAGCTAAGGGGAGGAGAAATTTGTACCTTTCGCAAGGTTATTTATTCGAAAGTGACTGTAACGAACTCGACCGAAATTCGAACTCCGTTCACCCCTTTCTCATTAACCGCCGTACTACTTGTACATTACGTGACGTTAATTTTGAGTCAGAACCGAGGACTTGTGGAAAATATTTCTTTTATGAATTCCGAGAAGATCCTTCATTATGATTTCCTTGTGATGTAGCCAAGTTTTTTTTTTTATCTATATGGTTGAATTGGCTTCACATATTGTTATTCTGTAATATAAGTCAAAATTTTTTTCTACACCAGCAAATGGGCTTGAGAAAAATATTTATTCTTATAATCTTCAAAAGTTTAAAATCAGCGTCAATCTAAATCTTCAATCGTCTTGAATCCAGTTCATCTTTTTTCCTTTCCTTGATCCTCTCTATTATCAGTCTTCTCTTTCATTTTTATTCTCTGTATCCACCTCCATGCTAGTGGAATTATCGCCTTACTTCGCGTGAAATGATTAAAAAATAAATATAATTTGTAAGGAAAAACCAGCGGAAATTAAGTATTTCTGCACATGTTTCCAGATGATCTTTAAAACTAAATGCTCAAAATTCTTTAAAAGATATGCAGCTAATATTTAGTAGCAGTACTTACCACCCTAAACCCTAGTTTATACGCTGAGTGCAATTTTGGTTCTCCTATGAGAAGGAAAAATTCAACCTAATATTACATGTGGACTCTTCATTGCTTTTTCCTTTCATTCGTATTAATATTTGCAACACATAAACAATACATGCGTGCGTAGCGGTCATTAAGTTCTCAAAATGGAACCGCAGCGTTCAATTTTCAGCCGTGGAATTGCTGTACTGTTTTTAATTTAACGATATATCAAACCTATTGGCTATTTAGTGCCGAAGAATACTTTTGTAATTAAATATATGGCCAGTATTTACATTAGTCGGACTATTGTCCTCATCTTTGTCGCCATATTTGTCACAACGTTTCGGCCGTTGTACGCTCCGGCCTTCTTCAGGTGGTTGGAATTTCGAACTGAACCCTTTATTTCGATCGCTGGGGTAGACTGTTCTAATTCCACGTGCCATGTTTGATGGATGTCAATTATCAGTTATCTCCTGCTAATTTTCCCTCTGAAAGTTCTCCACTGCCTTAACCAGGAATTGAACTCACCTTCTTTGGGTCTGTCACTGGATCTAACCAACGCCTTTATCCACTGTGCCATGTGAGGACATCTGGGTATGAACTTCTGAGTATTATAAACTTAATGTTTTCAGCATCATTTTTACCAGTGCTCATATTGCAATTTTTGCTGTTATCATTACATGTCTTTACCAGAGTTCATATTGCAACTTTGTTATCATTGCTTTTCTCTGGCACTCCTTATTACTGGTTCCCATATTGTATTTATTTCTATGCTTGGTCGGCTCAGGAGATTTTTGTGGCCTAGCATATGTGCTGATTCCTTAAGTTTACGAATTTTCCAATGGTGTTCCCTGTCTATGATCTGAACATGATCCCACAGGGAGCGGTGATCTCCCTTCTCTCTCCATATGTGGTCAGCCACGCCTGATTTTTCTACTTCCCCTCGCGTTACAGCTTTCTGGTGTTCTTGAAGCCTTACCTTGAGGGGGCGGCCTGTCTCTCCTTTATATTCCTTTCCGCAGCTGCATGGGATAGCGTACACACAGTCTTTAGTCATGTTCCTCTCTATGGGGGGTCTCACTCATGAGAGATACCTGCGAAGTGTTTGTCACGCTTTTGAAGGTTGTCCTGATGTTATATGGACCGCAGATCCTTTGTATTTTCTCTGATAACCCCTTCACATAAGGCAGGCAGACTGTTTTCTGAGTGTTGTTGTCCTCCTCCTCCTCCTCCTCTTGTACCCGCCTATCCCAGTTTTTGGGGGTGCTGCTATGTACCAGGGTAGTTGTTGCGTTGTAGGGTACTACTTATACTGACCAATTCCTTATCTAACGTCTCTGGATCGCCACTTATGACTTTTGCTCGATGTCGTAAGCATCGGACGATCCCTTTCTTTTATGCTGTATGGATGGTGGGAGTTGAAATTGAGGTACTGTCCGGTGAATGTTGGTTTACGGTATACGGATGTCTTGAACCCATTCACTGTTCGAGATATTAGTACATCCAGGAATGGGAGTGAGTTGTTACTTGTTTTCTCCATTGTGAACTGTATCGAAGGTCTTATTGAGTTCACATGGTCCAGAAGAACCTGGACTTCTTCCTGATGCGGCCAGAGTATGAAAGTGTCATCTACGTACCGTAACCATATAGTTGGCTTTAGCGATATAGACTCTAATGCCATTTCTTCAAAGTATTCCATGTATATATTCGCCATTGCTGGTGATAATGGCGAGCCCATTGCTAAGCCCTCATCCTGTCGATATATGTGAGATCCCATTCCGAAGTGTGTTGTTTGTGTACAGAAAGTCAACATCTCCATCAGATTATCTATTGGAATACTGGTCCAACCACCTGAAGAAGGCCGGAGCGTACAACGGCCGAAACGTTGTGACAAATATGGCGACAAAGATGAGGACAATAGTCCGACTAATGTAAATACTGTACATAATACCTCATCTCAGAAATATAGACAAACTCTAAATATATGGCTTTTAAACAGTTCTTTGGATTTTGGTTCCATCACTCTCCAGTTATTCCTTTAGAACGGAGTTATTTAGTGCTAACTTGTAGTATGCCCCCCCCATTTTCAAGTAGTATAGGATAGTCTCTACTTTTATCTTCTTGAAAAGGTCCTTTAGATTCTACTTCTACGCGCCATGTCCCTTCAGGATGTACGCGATTATTGCTCTCTACAATTTCCTGTCCTTCGGAGCTCTTAATAATTTTTTTATTTTTTTTTTCTCCGAAACCTTGTTACGCCATATATTTATTAAAATTCGGTAGGTAGATAAGTAGTTTATGCTTTTCTCTGTCCCTCTTACCCTTAATCTGTCCTGTGAGTATCAGATTTTCCAAGCCCTCCTTCCTCATTATGCACCCTAGAAATTTCATACGGTGTCTTCCTGATGTTAAGTAGAAGTTTTCTTTTACATTTTTTTGTCCCCAAAAAACGTATTTGCTCCCATGTCCGGGATTCTCAACATCCTTCTATAGAACCACCTTTCTGCTGCTTCGAGTCTCTTCTTCATCTGTGAGAAGATTTTCCAAAATCTACTGCCATAGAGGAGGGCTGATATCACATATCAGTTCTGTAATCTTTTCATTGTTTCTAACGAAATTTTTCTGTTTTTTAGCCATTCGGTGAGATTCTTCTGTTAGAGTTTAAGCCTGTTAGATCTTGCCAAAACTATGCGTAATTTGTGTATTATCATACATGTGAGATTATACAAATTATTTTATAAACCCCCACCCTCTTGCCGCCTGCGAATCACATTTAATATCGTACGAAAACTACTTATAGCATCGACCTGACAAGTCCCTTTACTGTGTTAATCTAAAAATATATACATACAAACCGTTGGCGTAGTCATGGGATCTCCTTAAGGACCTCCTTCCTCTTTATATTGTATGCTACACATCAAAAATAATTTTTTAATACAACAGAGCATCTATCTATATATGCCAGGTATATTGACGACATATTCATTTTGGATGAAAAACACTAGCACAAATATTTGAAAGCAATTCCGTTCTTAGTTTTACAGACAAATTTAGCGCCAGAGAAAAAAAATGGAAAAAAAGCTTTCTTCGATATTTTCACCGATAAAGATCATCGGAAACTCATCACCTCAGCATATAGAAAAAGACACCAATCTCCTTAAATATCAAAGCGATTGGCCGTACCGACACCAGATAGTAAGCGTAAAAATTCTTATCAACCGTGTTAATTTAATGGCTTCATCTACAAAGATTTTCTTTAAAGAATTACCCAATATGAAACAAATATTTTGTAATAACAGCTTTGCTAATAACATCATTTATGAGCAAATAAAATTACTCTTATGGACGATGAATCAAAGCGACATATATAAAAATAAATTTAAATTTATAAATACAATTAGCCTATTTTAAAGTAGCAAGATGCACTTCAATTACATAAAAATGAAAAAGGCAATAAAAATATAACTGAAAGATGTTTAACAACGGCACAAGATTTATTATAAATTAACCTTGTCGTTATTAACAACACTTACCTGCAAAGACTAACTAATTTGGAAAAGACAAATGTTTTTTCAGTAAGTCTCTTTCTATTTGGAGTCTGTCGATCTAACCAGGTATTGAACTCACATTCTTTGGGTTCCGTTACTGGATCTAACCAACGCCTTTATCCACTATGCCATGTGTCCTTGAGGACAACTGTGTATGTTTTTCTGTTATTTATAAACCCAAAGTCTCAGCATCCATTTTTTAACAATGCTCATCTTGCAATTTTTTGCTATTACCATGCATGTTTTTTACCAGAGCTCATATTTCAATTTCTGTTGTTATTATCGCTTTTCTCTGGCAATCCTTATTACTGGTTCCCATACTGTATTCATTTCTATGCTAGGCGACAGGACCCAAAATGTTTGAGTTCAATACCCGGTTAAGGCAGTAGAGAACTTGGAGAGGAGAATTAATAGAAGATAACTGATAACTGAAATCAATTAAACATGTCACGTGGAATTAGAAGAGTCTACCCCAGTGAGCGAAATGAAAGGTTCAGTTCGACATTCCAACCACCTGAATAAGGCCCGAGCGTATAACGGCTGAAACGTTGTAATAAATATGGTGATAAAGATGAGGACAATAGTCCGAATAATGTAAATAGTGTACATAATACCTCATCTCAGAAATATAGACATATACTGCAAAAATAGATTCTGGCATAGTGATCCAACTTTCGTAGCAGGAAGGTCGTTAATGAATAATAATAACAATAAGAAAACATTGATCTCCAAATTCATCACCTCACACCTTTACGAGTAAATTTAACACAAATCTACACTGCTCTTTGTAGTTAACTTTATTATCAACAGTAAAATAGTTCTCTGGCAATGTATTTGTAAATAAAACGATTAGAAATTGCTGGCTCTTGAAATCAAACTACGGCAACTCACTGTGAATAAAATTAGTTTAAATCTCTGCGCTTGCGTTAAAATGTCGTTGAACCATTAGTTCAATTTTGTTGCATGATGGCAAAATCTGTTTCGACAGTATAGCACGTGAAGTGACATTCATTTTAAACTCAGGAAAACAATTTTGTAAAAAAATCCAAGAGTACGGATTTAAGCTCAATGAAAAAAAATGCGATATTTTTTTGCCGAAAATTAAATACCTTGGTCAAATTATTGATACAAATGATCGTCAACCAAATCCATCGAGGGCAAGTGCAATTAAAAAATACCACCAACAACCGTGACTACGTTGAAAGCTTTTCTAAGACGAGCTATTTACTACCAAATATGTGCACATGATATGCATAATTTTAGAGCTCCACTGAACGATCTACTCAAAAAACGAAGTAAAGTGAAACTGGAATGATAACTGTCAAAAGGCATTTGACGAAATTACGTCAGTTTTATTATTATCACACTACGATCTAAAAGCAGAAATTGTAATGGCGTTAGATGCTTGTGAGTACGGTATTGGATCTGTGAGTTTACGCAAAAACGATGGCGGTAAAATGAAAGTTTTCGCTCATGTTTCATGCTGACTTCTACCATCAAAGAAAAATTACAGCCAGATAGAAAAAGAGGCTCTAGGAATTATACTTGCTGTGAAGAAATTTCATAAATCTATTCATGGAAGAAATTTTAGTTTTCAAACAGACTCTATTAACAATATTTGGTTTAAAGAAAGGTGTTGTGGATTCCGGGTTGAAATCCGGTACCAATAAATAACAAACGCCAATTTGAATGAATATATGAAAATAATGTATTAACGTAATAATACAAACTGGTAAAGCAGGTTAGTAGTTTTTGGAATACGGGTTAGTAGCAAAATATATATACAGTCTTTGGTATTGAAGTATCGCTGTATGTCTTCTTACTGAGTCTACGTGCTCGCTCACTGTGACTCCTACAACGCTGTTACCTCACCCTCACTCTTCCGGTTACCTACAACCTTTTACTCTGTCACTCTGGACTCGACTCGACTCGACTCTTCGGTCTTGCTCTCTCTTACTCTCGTCTCGCTCTTGCAGTAGTATATGTATATACTGGGTGAGTTCATTTGTATAAAAAGGGGTGGACCCCTCAACAAAAGGAATACCTACATATACAACTAATAGACTTATTAAACTAAGATTTTACGATGAAGTGCGAACCGTCTTAAAATATGACATGCGGATGTATTATCAAAATTAATACCTAAAAATGCCGAACCAACTGAGGACATGGTCATTGCAGAACTAAAAAGAGAATTAGATTTTTTTTTTAAATTATGCAAAGTAGTATAAGATTTACCAGTGACCCTGGAAGAAATAAAAGGGAAACCGGAAAATGGCGTCTTTATTGCGAAAATAAAAAAAAAAAATAATTAAAATAATCTAACAAAGAAAGAAACTCAAACTTAAACGCTTATTCGCTATGCAACGGTGAAGTAATGTTCGGGCAAAAGAATGTAATACCTAGTATGAGTTACAGAAGGGAATATTGAAGGATTTTATAACAGACATCGTGGTATTATAAGAAAAAAAAAGAAGTTTCGTATATTGGACCAGAATGGACCAAGATATGGAAAAATAGTAAAAGCTTGCAAAGGTTGTGCTCTGGCAGCAAAACTATCGTTCACAAAGATAGCATCCTTGCCAAAGACAGACACGCCATGATCAAGACTGCATATAGATCTTGAAGGTCCTATGAATGGATCGCATTATCTTGTGGTGGTTGATAGTTTCACTAAATTTCCGGAAACCTAGAAGTGCAAAGATCCAAAAATTTCATAGACAGTGAATTTCTTGCATGAACTGTTTGCCAGATATGACCTATCAGATACCATAGTCTCTGATTACGGAACGCAATTCACAGGTAGAGATTTCGAAGACTTTTTTCATATGTTCTCCAATGAGCATATTACGACCCTACCGTATCACCCAAGGTCAAACGGACAAGTTAGACGGTTTTTGGGAACGGTTTAATAGAGCGTTGAAGAAAGAAAGTCTTGAGAAATTAAATGATGAAGTATTTCAGAATTTTCTCTAAGTTTACAATATAACACCTAACCTCAATACACTATCAGGCATGTCGCCGGTGAAATTAATGTATGATAGAAAAGGAAAATCAGTGTTCGACAAGTTATTACCAAGACGAAGAACAGAAACGATGCAAAAAGTTTCAAGATCGGCGATAAAGAGACGTGGGAAGACGGCATCATATCATGAATCGTGAAGTTGATTTACATGGTAAAATGGAAAAGATTTGGACATAGCTGAAAGAAAAAAAGTTAATCGATGAAAGACATGAAATATTGGAAGAACAGATAAAAATATTATTTGACGTTTTCGATGTGCCAACACCACAAGCCGTGCAATGTACAAGGGGAATTTCTAGAAAAAGAAAGTGCACTGAAAAACTAGAATCTGAGACGGAAAAGCTACAAATCACGTATGTTAGCGAACTTCCCAGAAGGAGGAGGGGAGATACTAATACTAATAAAAATAAAATATTTATAAAAATATTAATCTGAAAATGGGGATGTTGTGAAGTAATAGTATAACCCCAGTGACTATATGATCTAGCCCATAACTATAAATAAAGAGCTCCAGGTCAGAGTGAAGAAATAGAAGCTGTTTGCAGTCAGTCTTAAGACTAATGAATACAGGCGTCACGGAAAATTGCCGAAGCATTACTTATATTATAAGCGCTACGAAGCACATAATAACGTATAGCATATCTTAAAATTTGATGATGTCATCAGTTCCCAAGTAAGTATTTATAAAACTGGTACTACCATTTACTCCTGTTCTCAATAGCAAATCCGTCAGATATGACAAAGTAAACCAGGCAGCAGCTCTTGAAAAGGGGCAGGAAATGGATTGTGAATTTTAATACCTCCAAAACTAAACTGCTTCCATTGGCCATCATAGAGAATCTTCTCTGCCCACCTGATGCCCGACTCTTGAAGAGCGTCTCAGTGCGCCTTCTTGGCCTTATGTTTTCAACGGACTTGAAGTGGAACAACTACATTGAATTAATAGCTGAATCTACTGCAAGGAAAGTTTGTTCACTGTGTCGTGCCAGAAGATATTTCTCGTCAGAAACCATTTTACCCATTTACAAATCTACAATTCACCCGTGCATTGAACACTGTCATCATATCTGGTCTTGTGTTCCTGCTATTCATCTCGAGATTCTTGACCAAATCCAAAAGAGGGATCTGCAACGTAATCGATCCTGTCTTAGCATTTCAACTTAAGTCCCTATCTCGCCGATGTGGCGTGGCTTCCCACGGTATTTTCAACAAATATTTTCATAGCAACTTCTCTGACAAACTTTTTTTTCCCCTGGGGATATGAATTTTAGTGCGGTACTAGATTAGCATTTAAGTTAAACCTCTTTGCTTTTGAAATAGCTAAATGCATCTGCCAATTCTACTCCAACATTTTCGATGGATCATATAATGAACACATAAAATGTGGAGAATGTCTTTCTTAAAGAGTGTTTTCGTAGCGACCTACAAGTAACAACAGGACCGGCGCATACTACTCCTGAACCCTAGACCGAGGTTCAAGCCCGATTAGGGGAATCCAGGCAAGTGCTTTGTGACCCACGCCATCTTATCGGTTAATTGGTTAACAAGTGATTTACGTGGCTCATTCTTTTGAGATTTATAAGGATTAAGAAGAGAACGAGCGATAAAGGATACCTGCAGAGAGGATTAAGAAGAGTATTATTGACTTATAAGCAATAAACAGAAGCCATGCCGATGGTAAGTATTTCACCAACATTTTCTTCATTTGTATACATTTTCTCTCATAAAGTAGGGTCACTGTGTCTTGCCAGACATTTTTTCTCGTCAGATTCCATCTTACACATTTACAAATCTGCCATTTGTCCGTGCCTTGAAGACTGCTGCCATATCTGGTCTTATGCACCCGTTGTTAATCTCAAGGCTCTTGACAAAATCCAAAGAAAGATCTTCAACGCAATCGATCCTGACTTGACATTTCGACTTCACGTCACTTTCTCACCGACGTGACAGGGCTTCCCTCTGTCTTTTCTACAAATATTTTCATGGCAGCTGTTCTGACGAGCTTTTCTTCTTGGTGTCCCGACTACATGAATTTAAGGATGCTACTAGATTGGCATCTAGGTCCCACCCTTTTACTGATGAAGTAGTTAAATATAACCGCCACTTTTATTGCAACAGTTTCTTTTCTGTCACTTCGTGACAGTAGAAATCCTTTCGTTTAACTGATTCACCGAAAACTACAATCTTCAAAAATTCAAATGCAACGTCAATCGCTATCTTCTGTCAACTTGAACGCCGTTCAGTTTTTATCGTTTCCTCAATCGTCCCTATACAAAATCTTTTCTCTCACTTTCAGTCTCTGTAACACTTGCATACTAGTGGCATTCACACCTTTCTTGAGGTGATCTAATTAATATATATATACACACACACACATATATATATATATATATATATATATATGTGTGTGTGTGTATAGGTAGTAATAACTAGTCGCCAATAACACACACACACTCTATTTCTTTCTACAAATAAACAGTACAAACTGGTACATAAACAGTTTGAAAAGTACTGCAATTTTAAAATTAAAATTCGTAGGTGAAAATTTTACTTAATTCCAATTGCAAAGTGGGTATATATATATATATATATATATATATATATATATATATATATATATATATATATGTATCAGTAAGGACAGTTACTCGTTGCAAACTTGTATTTTAATTTTTTTTGTGTTTGATACAAAATATATGGAGTAGGAAAATATCCCCAGCTTTCATTATCGACAGTAAATTCTCGAGTGCTGTAGATTGAAGCGTTGGTAGAACTTAAAAAATTACGAGATATAAGTTCATTCATCTGAATACCATTTGGAATAATCATGACTTTTTTTAATCTCAGGCGTAGCGTCTAATAAAAATCGAGTTGAAATTCAGACATCGAGAATAAATCAGCTAGAAATAGCTCTTTATACAATTTTTATTTTGTTCAAATGAAACAGTTTTATTTGCGAAGGGAGACCCTAAGTCCGATACAAAACATCACTGATTTTGACAACGCCAAAAGAGTTCAATTGGATTTTTAGTATTATTCTGGTCATGTCAAACAGCATTTATTTAAAAGGATTTGTCTGACAGCTCTCACCAGGGAGACACCGGTTAAGTCGATCCTCAAGAGAGAAGAGGGTTGATTGTTGTATTCTGAATTCTCTTTCAGATGTGGTCGCTTTGAAATAGTTGGTGCCTCCGATCAAAATGGCTTTTGTTAACTGGACGAGACAGTTTCTCTCGAATCGCCATCAATATTAGATACAAATAAATGAAGCATCCGAGAAAGCTAGTCCAAACCCGCTCGTTATCCACCGGGATATCTCTGTCGCTGTTGATGCTAAGTTCGTTTAAGCAAATGATTTGTTCATATCCCAAGCCACTGGATTATGTCTGTCAGACTACTGGCATGTAGTATTCATGGGTTTTGCAACCGCCATTCGGCTCTCAATGACATCACTATTGACGCCATTTTCTTTTTTTAGCTGGAATACACTTATATATGCAATCCGTTGCTAGAGACGCTAGAAAAAATACCCAGTTCCTTGTACCACTCCAGAAAGTACTTGACACCTGCTGCCACGTTCTACGTTTACAAGAGTCAGATCATGGAATATGGTTGATATACAAGGGATGAAACAGTTTAGTCCGCATTATCTAGCCTCGGCAGATTTCAAAAGCGTCTACGTGGGCTTATGGAGCATTAAATATGGTCCAATCTTTAACCCCTTCCCCACAGACGCAATTTCACAAGTCTCACTAATCTATCCTTATTTTCATGGCGAATATTCAGGAGTGCTATATTTTTCAGCTTCAACAGTTCCGATCTTTACAGCTAACACCAGCCATGCCGTATATACAGGACCGAGTTAGCCTCATTGCCTTCATTGATTGGTAGGAAGGGTGTTCCATTGGGACGGCATGTTCATAAGAACCGATACTTTGTAGTAAGAACTCTGGAGAGGTTGCTTGGCCGACCACTACTATCGTAACCTCTTCGAGTTATAGGATAACTGTTATCTAGTTTCAACCTCGTCCAGTAATGTTTCAGTGCTTATGGCCTTATGATGAAACACCGACTCCAGTACGATTACCGAAGTTATGCAGCATTGATCCTGGTTAGTAACTAGATGGATAACTGTTTGGAAATACCAGGTGCTGTTAGCTTGAATCTGTTGATGGTGTAATGGCTCGGAATTGTTAATTGGTGAGCCGAGTTCAAATACTCTTGGGGAAAATTATGAATCCACCTCTTCTCTCCCTAGCTATGGGTTAATTACTACAAATTGTATCACTAAACAATTACTATTTCCTCCACCGCGATTTTAGTAAGACTTGTATCAATAAATCATTTTGATTTAAAAATCTTACAATATATAAAAAATTCTGGCTTTAAATAACCTGCAAAATGGTGATAAGCCGTAAAAACAAATCGGTCAATTCTTAATCGGAGAACTAAGTTCCAATTCCAGTTGGGTTCGTTATATTATGCGCAAAAAAACACTTGTGAAAGATATGGATCTACCTCTTTTCCTCCACCTATGGGTTAATTAATAGGACTTATATAACTAAATCATTATTATCTCAAAAAAGAACTACTATCTGAAAATATATTTTGGTTTTACATAACCTGAAAAGGGTTGATAATCCGTAAAAAGGAATCAATTGTTAATCGAAGAGACGAGTTCCAATTCCATTTTGGTTTGTTATATTCATTTACGCGTAAATACTCTTGGGGAAAGTATGAATCCACCTTCTATTCTCCAGCTATGGGTTAATTAGTAAGACTTTTTCACTAAATCATTATCATTAAAAAACAATCTAAAAATATTTTCTGGCTTTAAATAATCTGCCCAGTGTTGATATGCTGTAGAAAATGAAGTTGCTTTTGGGCCTTGAATTGTGTTAAAAAAATTTGTTTATTTTTTTTCAAACTTACGTTAAAAAGTATTCATTGTTTATTGGACTATCCAGGTAACCATTACTTAGCAGAGATTCACTTATATTGTTTTTTTTTATTTAAGCTTAGCTTAGGTTTATGTAATAGCCACATTTTGAGGGATTGTCAGTGAGTAATGAATTCACAACAGTGTAAATGCTTTTATATTTAGAGCCTTGCAGATGTCAATGCTCTAACTGCGCATTGTGGTAAAAAGAAACTCGGTCGTAAGTTTCAATGCTTGAACAGCCAAATGTACCCATCACTGATCAGACTTTGAGATTTCTCCACATGAATGATTACTTTCTCAATAATGCTCCATTTTGAATGTCTATCAGAAGTCAAGTTCGATCTGGACCTCAAGCTAAATCCTGGGTCGGACGATAAACTACATCCAGCAGCAATGCCTATGGTCGAAAAATTGGAGGTTTTGAGGACTGTTGAACTACTTAATTGCTGTGGTTTCAAGATCCAACCTGACTTTGGGTGGTTGCACCTTTTAGAGTCCCAGCTGTGGAAATATAGCAAACCCCCTAACAAAAATGGAAACACTAGGAAAGTATAAAAATACATTTTTATAATAAAAATACCAGCAATATATTTTTAAAATAAAATTATATATTTATTGCAAAATTACCAACAACACATTTTTAAAGTAAAATGACTAGTAATACATTTTATAGCAGCATTATTCACAAAACATTTCATAGAAAATTGCCAACAATACATTTTACCTATAGTTGAAGGTATAAAACTGTGTTAAAAAATTTAGATTAAATAACCCCTAGAGGTTTTGATATGCCGTTTAAAAAAAAGTCTAGACCTCAAGTAGAACTCATATTTCCGTTGCTGAAGATGGAAAAAATGTCCAGCTGATTCTACCACCCAAGGAGTGTCATTGTGTCTTATCTTTACGAGAGTCAAATTAGACACCCCCCCACGCGCCAAAAAAGAAAAGGGATTACTGGTACCATATCTGGGCTTGTCTTGCGTCCTCCCTCGGCGGGAGCGTACAACGGCTGAAACGTTGTAATAAATATGGCGACAAAGATGAGGACAATAGTCCGAATATTGTAAATAGTGTAAATAAACAACAGTAGACAAAAATCACAAAGATCACCAATATGGCCACCAAATCTTAAAAATAGACCTCTTTGGAAGGTCATCCCAAATATGACCAACCAAAAAAAAAAAAAAAAAAAATACTTCTGACACCCACAAAAAATAAATTCGAGGTGCTAGAAAGAATGGATGGAATGCCGCCAAAAAGTTCCGAACAAAAAAGAAAACATTTAAAAGTATAAAACTCAAAGAAAACAATACGAAACATTGGGGTATAAAATACTACAATGGAACTGACATGGACTAAAGCAAACTTACAATTAATTACTAAACTGGATCCTGCAATTATTTGTATCCAGGAAACATTACTGAAATAAAATAATGTTAATAGATAATATTTAAAACCTATAAAGAGTCTATACATATTCACAAATCTAACCGTCTTAATAAAAAAAAAATGATTTATCTCAGTGAAAAATTGAACTGAAAACATAATTACAAGCAGCTGTTGTGAGAGATTCTTTGCACAGAGCAGTCAGCAGAATGACCTGAGAGAACAAGGCAAGTTGGAAGATCTGATAAAACAAATACCCAAATCTTTCCTTTACATAGGGTAGGTTAATAGCCACCATATCACCTGGAAAACCAAGGAAACAAACAAAACAGGGAAAATTATTGAAAATGGATAATGAGACCTGTCAGTTCAAACAGGGAGCAACTGGAAACCTGTTAGCAGTCGACCTCGTCGCGTGTGATCCATCAATTTACCTGAACTCTATCTGGAGTGTTTACGATGATACACGCGATAGTGATAATTTCCCCACCATGCTGAGCAACAGTTAGGTGAACGATGAGCAGTTATCGAACCCGACTGGGAAAAAAATCGGGATTTTTTATCAAAGCAAATTAATTCAAAATATAATGTAATCAAAAAGTCATTGCCGTTTTTTATGTCGTGTAGGAAGAATTCGTGACGTGCCGGAAAAGCGGTGGTATGCATGGAGGGCATTGATCTTACCCAGTGCACACATTGGTCACACTTCGAACAGCGACGAGAAAATATAGCGGTGTCAAAGCAGTTCGTTCGGTGTTGTCTGTTTTATGTCTTTACTGCGGGTTTGTCAGCAGTCGCATCAAGTTGCCGAATATGTCAAGGATTTGAGAATAATTCTCTGAGCAGGTATTGGGTCCAGCCACAGGTCCTCAATGACAAGCCCCTTAAAGTGGTCATTGAGGAGGACAGCAGAGAAACATATGATAACCTTGCCGTAAGCTAGCAGGTTTCAGCTGACACCCACAAACTTACAACGCATAGGAAGATGTACAAGTTGAGCAAGTGGGTACCTCACACACTGTCGGAAGAAGCAACAATGAGTGGCAGACTGTTTCCTGTTGCTTTCTCGGTAATGCAGCGTATCCATATTTAATCGAATGCTCACCAGTAACAAAAGTGGATCTCTATGACACTCCCAAGCGTGTCATACATTGGTTGTAAGCAGAGAGGACCATGTACCTCACGACACAAGCCCACCTCTACACTCACGCAAGGTCACAGTCTGTATCTGGTGGACTAGTCTAAAACTGGTGCACTATGAGCTGCTATCAAAGGGGCAAACCGTCACTGTGGACCTGTTTGGGTTGGTTTGGTTTTTTATACGGAATATCAACCTCAACTGGTTATTTAATGCCGACAAGATTTTTATTGTTGGTAATATCCCTCGAAAAATCCATTGTTGATAATACTTTTTCAAAAATATGTATTGCTAGTGTTGTGATGATATAACCCAACTTCCCCATTCACGATAATGGACGGACTGGTTGCTGATTAAGTACGACCACAGCGGACAGTCGAAAAAGTCTTCGTTTGTTAACACCTATTGAGGTTAGCATACTCCCGACTCTGTCTCTGTACTTGACACACCTACATCCGATTATAAACCTATTATTGAAAACCAACACTCGGGTTACTTTGTTTATTATATCTTTCGTTGATATAACAGCTAGCAATACCCTTCCTTTCAATTTTTATTGCTGGTAATATTTTTTCCCCAAAATGTATTGCTACTAATATTTATTCCTTCAAACATCTATTTCTGGTATTATTTTTTTAAAAATGTATAGCTGCTAATATTTTTTTCAAAAATGTATTGCTAGTAATATTTTTTTCAAAAATGTATTGCGTATAATTATTTCTTTTTCTAAAATGCATTGCTGGTCATTTTTTTCAAAAATGTATTGCTGTTAATATTTTTTTCAATGTATTGCTGGTAATAATTTTTTCTTCATAAATTTTTACAAAGTATTTTTGGTATTAAAACCTATTTTTGCATAGTGTTTTGAACCCAGTTTGGGTGTTAACTATTTTCCCATAGCTGGGACAGTCAAAGCTGCTACCACCCTGCGTCAGGCTGGACCTGGGAATACCAGCAATTAAGAGGTAGTTCCATTCTCCTCAAAACCACCTCATCAAAGGCCTTGATGTCGGACGTAGTTTATCATCTTACCCAGGACACGGATGTAGTTTATCATCATACCCAGAACGCTGCGGACATGTATTCGTGTGCAACAGGCACTGAAGCAGAAGTATCCTTCAGGTTCTACTTTCCTCAATGACAATGCTAGTCTTCATATAACGTAGTATACCATACGACGTCTTGGCTGAGAGACAATGTGCCATCGACCTTATTCCCCGAACTTTACGCTAACAGATTACCATTTTTTCCATTGTCTGTAAAACGACCTTCGCGAGAAATCCTTCGCAAATCAAACAGACTTGTGGCAGGCACCCACAGATTTGTTTGTGTCCAAGCCACCTGATTTTCTTTTTTACCACCAGGCCATTGCGCTGCTGGTGGCACATTGCCGATGGGATCATTTTGATGACGGATAGTATGTCAAATTTACTGTGTACTTTTTTGTTTCTTATAAATCAAAAAGAAAATGACAGGGACTTTTTTGTTTACTTTGTAATCTAAAAACAACAGAACGTTTCACGAAAGGCTTAACAGTCATAGCAAAGAAGTGTATCTCCAAAAACGAAACACCCAAACGAAGAAATAGATCCTGCTTCGATGAAAGATGTAAAGAGGCAATAAGACTGCGTAAGGCAGAGCTTCTAAAGATGCTAACAATCGCCAACCTCATTAACTATAAATTAAATAGAGAAAAGGCCCTTAAAGCACTAATAGAAACCAAAAAGAACTGTTGACAAACATATGTTAACAAACTAAATTCGGCGACAAAATCAAAATCATTTTTGGAAAATAATGGTAAAATAACAAACAAAAATGCCAAACATCAAAATATACCAGTATGGCATCATGTTGTGTATTACTGCTGGACAAAAATAAGGCCACATACACACGATAAAATTATGTAAAAAAATATCTGTAGTTGAATGCATAAGACTACGTTCAAAATAAATTTATTTGAAGCTATAAAATTGTGTTCAAAATATTTAGATTTCAGCATTAAATGACCCATATAAATTGATACGCCACTAAACAAAAATCAACCAACCAATTATTAACTAGCCAGAAGATTTCCACGCAGTAGTTTGCCGTTTCCTTTTGTGGTAGTGTGGTTCTAACTTAATCTGCCCTGCTATTCATCCCATACCGAGGCGGAGAAGTGATGGATTTCTACCCTTCCCTAGGGTATTTGCGCGTAAGTAATTATACCAAATTCGATTGGAATCACTTTTCCCAAATAATGTTTTTTCAACAGCTGCCAACACGTTTATGTGATACTATAGTATATAACCCAACTAAATAATACATGCAAATATTCAGGGCCTCAGATACCAGTCTATTTATTGCTTGCCCAATTATTTCGCTTTTTGCACGTCGCTTACAAAACTTGCGACAATTACTGAATCTCAGAAGAAGATAATCAATGCAAAATCACAGAAACGAAAACACGTTAAAATTTACACATTTGTTTCTCTCTCTTGATGCTCAGCAGTTGGTAACCTGGAGAGAAGAAGTTACATACACGTTTCAACAGAAAAAAAAACGTATTTAATTCTAGCGTGGCACATGTTTAAAACGAAACTAAGGCCCGCTCTTTATAGTTGCAGTATACGTTTCTATGTTGATATTCCTTGCTTCATGACAAAAAGAAAAACAATTTCATTTCAATCGCTTTCACATAGCCAGACGTTCGTAGAATACCGATAATGTATACCTGTGTACACTTTCATTAAAGTGTGAGTTTCCCAGTCTGTCTCAGTTAAATCTTTGATTTTTCAGCTAAACATTGGTTAGTTTTAAGTACCTGAGAAGGCATAATGCACGCAAAATCCTGACGGTCGAGGTTTGAAAAACACAAACGAGGCTGAACAGATGGATATGCTTGGGAACTTAAAATGCAAAATAACAGTATTGAGTCTTCAAGTCGAAAGAGCTTTGTTTGTTGATGCTTTACAAAGTGGTCGCCTGAAGAGCAGTAACCGTCACGTGGAGGGCGGTAGGCCTGGGATTAGTTACAGGCGGACGATGGAGTAGAATAGAATGTAGGTAAGAAAGAAAATTCGAAAATTTTCTAGAATAGTTGAGAACTGCAAAATGTTGATAATCGTTATAAGAGAAATTTCTGGCCCGATATGTCACCCTATAGACAATTGCGTAACAAAACTGCTGACATTTTCAACATATAAATTGGATGAACGAAATTTCTGTACAGGTTTTCGTATTTCAATTAAAGTTAGAAATGGTCTTTAAATTGTTGAAAATTTAAAATTGAAATTGGAGATTTACGTCTTTAATTCACGAAAAAAAAAATAACACCAGATATCGACACATTATTAAATCATCACCAAAGTAATACATCTCATTAACTGTTAATTCTATCTCCACCCCCCACACACAGAAATATACACACACATATATGAAGAAATATACCCTCAATGTGTGCTATATTTATGGGATAAAGTGCTCAATATTAGAGATAGAGCGTGTGTAAATATAAAAGTGAACATTGAAGTCAACACTGAAACAGACTGTCGCCTCTAAGTGTTGTTTTCGATGTTCACTTATATATATATATATATATATATATATATATATATATATATATATATATATATAATTCTACACCGGTAGCACGACTCGGAGTTTCATGTACAACGCTCTCAATGTGCAATATCTTATCACGAGAGAGAGAGAGAGAGAGAGAGAGAGAGAGAATTATTTTATTACATTTATATATCTTAATACAGGGAAAGTGAGCAGTTTCAGCGATAGTTGAACATCTGATTAAAAATATAGTAATGTACACGGTCTTATAATGCTGAGCGGGGATAATTCCTGGTATTCCTTGAAAATTTTGTAATTTGTTCATAGTAAGTCCTGCCAGCCATCTCTCTGTAAGCAGAAAGGGCTGTTGCTGATCTTCAAGGTAATTAACGATTAAATGTTATATTTATATTCTTGATGTAACACTTAGCCTGGGTTTGATATATTCATACTCCTTTTGACCTCAATCATTGTTATGATGAGATTGGACCGAAAAACTGGTTAAGCTGAAATTTTTGTTTATTTTTATCATAGTCATTTGTCGGTATTAACATTTTTAAAATATTATATTTTGTTATCCATTTTTATAATTATGAGCTGCGTTTTTTTTATTTTAGGAATTGTCTTTTAATGATTTTTATCGCACTAATTAGATTATATAATATTATGCAATAAAACTGTTTAATTGATTATTGCTTTTCATTTACCTTGATTGTCAGTATTTAAGAAACTTGACTTTAATAATAATAATAATAATAATAATAATAATAATAATACAAAAAGATGGAAGGCGCTATTAATATTATCTGATTTAATTTTGGGTGTGGCAGCGAAAATAACTTTTTGAGAATGCCCGTTATAGTTGAACGACTCAGCCTGCCCAGTTCGGAGTCAAAGTGAGAAGTCCTTGAAAACGAAGGCTCTTGTAAAAGACGGCGTTGTGAGACAGTGCTGGTGTTCAGTTTGGAATAATGTAAAAACAGAAACGCTGTAAAATACTCAAGCAATAATGCATTCATTTTGGCAGGATGAAGAATAAAATTCAGCAGCTTGCAGGAAGCAGCCTGACAGCTTTTTGCATTTCAGTGAATTACGCTAACTTGGTAAACAGAAACGAAATAATACAAAAATTGATTTTATTTGCCTAGCTCGATATAAGAAGCTCTTCTGAAATGTTCTCAGCCCGACCAAGTCGGGATTAAAATCGTAATAAAAATGATCAGATGTTTAGTTAGAATTCGTAGAAGTAGGTCGGTCCAAAACTTGTTTTTTGATTGGTTGTTTTTGTCTAGCGGTCTATCAACCTCTATGGCTTATTTAGTGACTGAATCAAAATATTGTGTATGTAATTAATTTTGTTTATGGTGATAATTATTTTTACTGATACAAGTATTACTAATTAACCCATAGCTTGGGGAGATTGCGCCTTAGCGTATATAACGAACCCAACTGGAACTGGAACTCGGCTCTCTGATTAACGTTTATGAGTTTTTATCCACTTCACCACACGCACCTCCGAGCTTGCAACATCTGGTATTCCTAGGCAGTCACCCATCTTTTTTGTTTACTTTGAATTCTCCCAAAACAAGGCCAAGAACCACTCGATGTAGAGGTTTTGATTGATAATTTTCTACTGCCAGAAAATATTTTTAGAATTTTCTGAGATAATTATTTACTAATAGATGTCTTACTACTTAACCCGTAGCTGGGGAGAGGAAGAGGTGGATTTATATCTTTCCATACGGTAATTGTGAGTAAGTGAATATAATGAACCCAACTGGAATTGGAACTCGGCTCTCCGATTAAGAATTTCGAGCCATTGCTCATTACACCAGCCGCACATCCCAACTTACAGCACCTGATATTTCAAAGCAGTCATCTATCTAGTTACTGACCAGGATCGACGTTGCTTAACTTCAGTAATGTTACCTTAAGCTACATGTATGTTTGTGTACGCGAATCTAATCTGTAAGCGATATATATTGCGTTATTGCAATCGTCATAGCTGAATGCTGGCTTTCTTTCCATAAAACTGACAACCATCACAATCATGCATCTCGTCGCTATCTTGTTGCAGATGTGACTCGTTGTCATCCTTTCCTTTTATTGCCATCATCTTTTGCACCAATACAAACCATTAGTGTGAAATAATCAATTATCCAAAGTAAATTTCCTGAAGAACAGAAATTTTTAATCAGTTACATATCACCCAAATAGTTCAAATATACACATCAAAATCATATCCGGATATGAGGGATTCCGGATATAAAAGATTCTGGATATGAGGGATTCTACTGTATTTTAGATAGAGTAAATCTGTAAAAGGACAATATGAATAAAGACCAAAGCAAGACTTAGCGTTTCGTCCTCTGAGGGAATTTATCAAGGCAAATGTAAAGATTTTATTTGTGTGACAACAACAAAAAAAAACTCTACGTTTATTAGGCAATGAATTGCATCGTCTCACGTCCAAGAACTTGCCTGACTTTTCCGCTAACTTGATTAATATACCTAAACACTCTGAAAACAAAAAAAACTTATTTTCTGTGTCTTTGTGTGTGTGTGTATATATATATATATATATATATATATATATATATATATATATATATATATATATATATATATATATATATATAATATATATATATCTTAATAAAGACAGAAGGAATTTATTTATATACAAGAACAGAAATGTTATTGAAGATTGCTTTCTAGCAACAACAATTTTTTTTTTACGAATTGGTCAAACCCAAACTCAAACAAAAACATTGTTTTCAATCGTTATGAGTCTACTGATTGAATATAATTTTATTATAAATAATTGTCTTGTAAATGGAATTTTTAAAGCATTCTGAATGTAAAAATAAAGAAAAAAGTGTGCAAGACAATAAGAAACACTACCTGCCAAAAAAAAGTGAAGTTTTGTTGAAATCGGTTGAAAAATGTAGGAAATCCGATCCCATATATAAACGAACACACACACACACACAACCAACCTGGGTTTTATTATGAGTATAACTCGATATGAGTTGTCCCCCTTTCATTTTCGCGATGCCTCTTAATCATGTTTTCAAATTGATTTCATGCAAAAACAATTGTGTTTTTCCAATTTTTGGCGCTGTCAGAACAACCGTAAGGTAATTTTACGTAGTCCTGTGAAGTTTTGTTGAAATCGGTTGAAAAATGTAGGAAATCCGATCCAATATATAAACGTACAGACACACACACACCTTGTGTTTTATAATACGTATGATATTGAATATTTTAGTCATGAATATAGCATACCGTAAAACTATATAAACCCGGTCTCCTAATGATGCATTTCTGTCTCACTCTCTCTCTCTCTCTCTGTCTCTCTCTCTCTCTCTCTCTCTCTCTCTCTCTCTCTCTCTATATATATATATATATATATATATATATATATATATTCTCGATTTGTCTAAAACTGTGTGTTTGCTCATTTGATAACTGATAACTTTTCCAATCGTAAAACTACTGAAATGCCGCAAGATATCACTCCTTGCTTACACAGTACTCCTTGCTTATTGTCTCACCAGGTGGAGCTAACTCATGCTGATCAATACACTTGTAGTTGAAGAAAACTGGGTTTTTTTCACATTGCTTCGACTCCTTCGTACTTTCTTCAGTCTCGGAGAGGTTGGTGCCTTACACTGAGAGCCTTAGTTTCGGGGTCATAGCTATAGACCCAAGATTCACCTGTTATGGCCGTCTTCAATAGACCACACTCTACACATTTTCCTTCCAAGCATTGCTATAAGCGACGTAAGTGAGCGAGAACGTTATAAATTGGTGTACGTATCGCAACAGATTTCAGATCTAATCTGTGCCGAACGGTTTCACTCTGTGTACTTTAGCTCCATTGCCACAGCAAGTTTCCTGATACTTTTTGATCAGACCAATAGGTTCACCTTAACACAACGCGAAGGCTGATGTATTTCCGAATGCAAGATTATGCTGAAAACAAAGCAGGAAAAATTTACGAGCAGCACGAAGAAAAGTGTCCTGAAATGTATCTGTATATTTTGGGGCATTAAAAGTTATAATCAGTACTTAGTCTGGCTGCCATTTGTATGAACTCCATTCTCAAATCGACGTTTGATATTTACTTCGAGGCATTGGGCAGGTCAGTCTGATAGCGCTGTAATTATCTTCTTCAGTGAAAGTCATCTTTGCTGCACGCGATGTACTGCAAGATCATATTGGAATATACGACCTTTTGACATCTAGTAATAGGTAGGACCTTAGCAAAGTTACGCATTTTTCACCGTTCAGTATTCCATCAACCTTCTTCTACCGCTGCTTCTGCTGTGGCTCCAAACCAACAGACTCCAGCCAACGAGGGGTTACGGTCATATCAAGTTTCAACTTGATATGACCGTAAGCGATCACCGAAGTTAAGCAACGTCGAACCTGGTCAATACCTAGATGCGTAGCGGATTGGGAGTAACAGGTGGTGTAAGCTTGAATGTGCGGGTGATGTAATAGAAAACGACTCGGAATTGGAAATCGGAGAGCCAAGTTCCAATTCCAGCAAGGTTCGCAGATTGCTGCTGTAGTCATCGCTTTGTATGGTATTGGGTGGGGGAGAGATTGGCGGCCCTTAAATATTAGGAATTTTTTTTTAAAAAAAGCTTGTGTTGTATGTGATTCACAACAGAAAAAATGTTCTGAATCGAATTTAATTTCCATCAGAAATCTTAATTTAAGAAGAGTTTATTCGTGGCGACTACAGTATGTATGGGGTTAACCCTAAGATATTTCGAAGTAATCTTTATACTCGGTGTCATCTCAGAATGTCAAAAAATATACCCTAGCGAAAGTTATGAATGCACTTATTCCCCCTCTACCTATGGGTTAATTAGTACGACATCTATTAGTAAATCATTATCATCTCCAAAAAGTTCTTACAATCTAGAAATATTTTCTGGTTTTCAATAGGGTACAAAAAAGTTGATAAGCCTTAAAAAAACACGTCAACCAAAATCCCAAGAATATTACTGCTTTCCTTTTATATCTTAATAGTCATCAGACATTGTATCACAATATCAGCCAAATTTTGGTTTCATGGAAGAGAAATAGAAACTCACTTGTCTATTTTTTATTATTCCATAGCAGACAAGACATACTGTCTTGGTTTCTAAGTCTTGTTAGTGATGTTCTTTTCGTTCCGCAACGCATTGATTCAAATTATTTCTTCTTGGTATGTAAATATCTATCCCTCTAAATGGCAGTGTGAAACACACACGGACCAACAGAGATGTAGTTCTACAGAAGGATTCTGGGAATAACATGGACTTAACATTTAAGGAAAGAAAATTCTCACAAAGGAGAGAAATAGCAAAGACTTTACTTAAAGAAGTTGTGTGGACAGGTAGAAGAGCAGGGACAAGAAGTGGTATTAAGAATGTCAAATCAGCGAAAGTAACATGTAAGTGATGATAATCCTTCTTACTGTATAAACTGACAGCTCAGTTGTAGTGCTGATTTCATTCATTTTGGACTGTAATAATCCAACAAGTGGAATATTAGTAACGTCTGATATGCATAAGTGACTAAATGTTTCATACGCAATAATAGTCGGTTATTCGCTTCTGGGTTCGGTCAAATTGACATCGATCGAATCAAGTGGTATGCGATTTTGGATCTTTCGACTGATCCTTTTTTTCAATTCACAGGCTGTATGCTTATATAACTTCCCGATATCCGTTTATCCTCTGCGTGTGTGTGCATCTCATAAGTTCCTTGGGACGCAACAGAGACATATTAAAGGAGGTGGTCACCGACCCTGCGAACGCAAACTCTCATGTGGTTGAAGATTATAATCGCTCACAATTCCTGCTTAATAAAATGCACACATTTTTAAAAATGCGATGCACTGCTGATTTTATTCTATTGTCAAAAATGGAATCAATAATTAGAAATTAACTCTGATAACTTTTGGCAGTTATTCTAATCGATTGTAAAATACTTTTTGAATGAAGTTAAAAAAAAACAAAAAACTAGACGCTGCTAATGATATCTATTTGCAAACAGTTATTTCTAAATCTACTCAGATTTTACATTCGACATTCCAACTACTTGAAGAACGCCGGATCGTACATCGTCCGAAACATTGGGATATATATGGCGACAAAGATGAGAACAATAGTCCGAATTGTGTAAATAGTGTACATAATGCCTCATCTCAGAAATATAGATAGATACTGAAAGGCCGAAAGTTTGTGATAAATATGGCAAAAAAGATAAAGCTGATAGTCCGAACAATGTAAATAGTGTACGTAAGGCCTCATCTCAAAATATAGACAGATACAGAAAGGCCGAAACGTTGTAATAAATATCGCGACAAAGATGAGGACAATAGTTCGAATAATGTAAATAGTGTACATAAGATCTCATCTCAGAAATATAGACAGATACTGAAAGGTCGAAACGTTGTAATAAATATGGCGTCAAAGATGAGGACAATAGTCCGAATAATATAAATAATGTACATAATACCTAATCTCAGAAATATAGACAGATAGTGAAATGCCGAAACGTTGTAATAAATATGGCGACAAAGATGAGGACAATAGTTCGAATAATGTAAATAGTGTATATAATACCTCATCTCAGAAATATAGATAAATACTACTCATATTTTGTTTATTTACCTTCCTTTTGGAAGGTTATGTTCTTGACGTTGTTTACGCGATTGCGTTTATTTGTTACACAAGAGAAAAAGAAAATAAAATAATGCGAAAATGTTTGTATAATGTCACCTTTCCAGGAGGGAAGGTCACACATTAAAGATTTTTCATTTGAAATTATGGCTTTTACGCCTTTGCAAATACTAACGGAAAAAGAGGTGTAGCATGCGGCTCACTTCACATGATGCAATAAAGTCTTTGCACTTAGAGAAGCCAGTGGGCAATGTTGACCTGGGAGATGACTCTTTTCCCCAGCCGAGGGTAGAGATACGGGCATCACACGACTTTGGCATCTGTCCCGATACTCGTTCGACCGAGCAGCGCGGGGAATGAGCAAGCGTTTGGTAAAGAACCGCGTGGTACCCACCACAGAGAGAGAACGGCGAGTTTTCTTAAATCCGAACGAGAATGTAGAGACCACATCTCGAGGTCACGCAGCCAGGGGTAACTGATGAGGCCCGTTGTTGAATAGTGCAATCACGTGTACGAGATATAAAATATTGTGTTCATTTCCCTGTACGATAAACAAAAGTTACATAGGAATAACAATAATCAGAACGTAAACTTCTTTTTATTCATCCTGTTCTCACTTCATGAGAGATAGATGTAATTATTTTCTCAGGAAGCAGAATTGATAAAGACGGTCTAAATTACAAGGGTTAATTAAAACAGAAATTATTACGCAAGTGGATTCAAGTGACAAGCCAATCATGTAGGACTACACACCAGAGAAACGGTTTAGCTAGAGGTGATCGTAGAATTTCCTGCGTCAAATTCCAAAACGGTACAATTTTTTTTTTAAACACATTCAACTCAATACAAGTCTGGACACTTCTCAAGGCAGATGATTACA
This sequence comes from Acanthosepion pharaonis, assembly GCA_903632075.3. Lineage (NCBI taxonomy): Eukaryota > Metazoa > Mollusca > Cephalopoda > Sepiida > Sepiidae > Acanthosepion > Acanthosepion pharaonis. The sequence goes on along the minus strand of CAHIKZ030005529.1, from coordinate 2,475,016 downwards.
GTTGCAATTGTAATCTATATATAAAATCCTGCGACATTGGTTAATCCGTCACACCCTCTAAAATAGCCATATATTGACCGATCGAAACCACATTTTAAGAAGCAGTGCAAACAAGTCAAATTTTACAAAACACAATTGGTTTTACTAGAATGAGTCGCTAGTACTATAAATTTCTATTCATTTTTTGAAAAAATAAATCTTTTATTATTTAACATTGAAAATACACCCACTATTTAAAAAAAACAAACAATTTAATGATTAAAATAAAACTTATTTGATAAAAATGCAATGTTTTTGTTTGCATATCTTTTCTTTAAATTTTTATTTATACAAGAATTCAGTTTCCAGTTCGCCCTGAGTTTGTGGGAACTATAAAAAATCACAAGGTCAAACACCTCAAAATGTTGGAATTTGGCTCCAGAAAGAAATATTTACGCATGGTCAGTTGTATGTTCCATGCTTAAGAATAAGAAATCCTAAGAATTTATTCTTCGCTTTTAAAAAGGGAGAACTAAATTTTCTTAAAAGCATTGCTTACCGTGAAGTCCTATAAAATGAAATTAAAGAAATAATTAAACTGCAAAGTAGGGTTTTTCAAAATATTTTTCCAATCATATCAACTTATTCAAATTTCATCGATTTGTTTCTGAAATTGAACGAAACGTAGAGTTTGTAAATCTCGACAAAAAATGTTAGCGATAATGTCAACAATATTAAATACTGTGCGGATTTTAACACGCGTCAGCGCGTTGGAAAATGTTCTAGTGATGAATAACGTGGGGAGAAAAGGTGGTAGGAATGGGGATAAGGAGGGGAGATAATATTTAACCCTCGACTCGAAGCGGTCAAATTCAGGAAAGCACCCAGTATGGATTCTGCTCACCAAAGTACCTGTTCTTGAAGAAAATACTATCTAAGCGGAACGTCATTCTTACATATGGAATACGGAGGAAATAAGGGTGATTCGACTCTGCGGAAGTGGCATGACGTGTCCTAGCAGTAAAGGTCTAATCTGGTGGAACTAGAAAATGGAGCTTAACTGAACATTTGACATGGCAAGTGATCTCCGGAATAGAAAGAAAAATTAAAATTCTGCCTTTTATTTTGATTTGCGGACAAAAAGAAATAACAAATAAACAAATATATAAATAAAGAAATAAATAAGAATAAAATAAATAAATAAATAATTTAAAAAAAAATAATTTAAAAAAAAATAAATATAAAAAGCAAAATGAAAATAAGTAGATGGAACAACAGATTAGAAAGAAAACTTTATTTCTAAGATAAAAATATTATTACATTAATAATGTAGACACTTTGAGAGAAAAAATACCCTGGCAATAACTGATTTATAATGTAACGCTCAAAGTAAATGTCTACTGTATTAATTAATCATAAAGTTCATTTCAAATAAAAAAAAAAAAAAGTAGAATTAGGGCGTAAACAAATTTTATGATACTTAGATAGACTAATACCCCTAGATACTCCACCCCGGGCCCCGGCAAAAGAAATACCTGCCGCCAGGTATGGACTTCCACTTTTAGTTCTGGCAGTGCGCCACGGTAATTATAATCGTTAATTCTGGCTCATATATAATATTTACGTATATCAGCGACAGGCAAATGTTCACATGTGTCCAAAGAATACGGCTTTGGCTAGTCGGCACTGTCGCAATGCGCTGTTCTTGTTCCAAAGACTCAACGAATAAGTTCATCTACAGAAAAGCAGATTCAGGCTTTCGTATCCAATGACGCAACGACGGACTAGTAACCAAGTTGCATTAGTCTTGATGCCTAGTAAATGTATGCAGTTATCCACACCAGCAGGTAGGTACACATACTGTTATGATGTTGATTTGGGGTTAGTAGAGACAAACGCCAAATAACACGTAACAATAAAATGGGGTTTAATAGGTTGGTAAATAGGTACAGAAATCGCCTGAGTAGTCAATAACTAGCTCAGCTAAGAACTGCTTTCACTCTGTCCGTCTTTTGACATGCTACTATTTAACGTCTTTGTTTGTAGACAAGTTCATCTTCAAGAGGGGTGGTAGGTTTCCTACACAACACAAAGGGAGAAAGAGAGAGACACACACATGTATGTACAGTCATATTTGCTCTCTCTCTCTCTCTCACACACACACAAACACACATCTTTAACAGATACAATGAGAGAAATATTGAGATCCACACTGTTTTCCACAAAACAATTTTAAGAACCTAAAGATTTGATTGTCTAAGAATTATTTTGAGTGTAGATTTTAATTGATACAAGGCTTGAGACGGGACCATTGGTTCAGTTCTCTTTCTGCTGTTATCGCAGGGTTGGTTTTTTTTTTTTACCTTCGAGCACATTTCTCCCCGGAAACAAAACAACCATTCGCCCTTGCATGGAGTATTGCTGCCATATATGGGCTGGATCACCTTCTGCTTACATCGGAGTTCTTGACAAGATCCAGAAACGGATATGTAATATAATTGGCCCTGATCTGGCGTATCATCTGCAGTCGCTCTCTC
>CAHIKZ030005529.1:2460000-2467500 GCA_903632075.3 Acanthosepion pharaonis | reverse complement strand
TTTTATATATATATATATATATATATATATATATATATATATATATATATATATAAGAAATATGAAATGAGACATGTTTCGCTGAATAATTTAGACATGTTCAATGCGATCCTTTCATATTAACGGACAGGCATTTTGGTGCTGTTATTGAAGAACAAGAGAAAATCTCCGTGTTTATATATATTTCTTCTATTACATGTACTTTTGCCATAGCACAATGTCATCTTGAGGGTATTGTTTATTGCATGGTAAATATTGTAGTGTTCATTATTGTCGAAGACAAAATTGTGTTCATCTGAATTTAAACTTCTTACTTGTGGAGGAAAAACGCTGCGTCAGTGCATGGTCGCTGACTCCGTTTAAGTGGAGGTAATTAAGTATGCTTGTGGAGAGTTTTTGTTTAAGAAATAAGAAGTATATATATATATATATATATATATATATATATATATATATATATATATATATGTGTGTGTGTGTGTGTCTTTTGAACAGGAGTAGAATTTCATCTCTTGTTTTCTGTTTAGGATTAGGTTTCCTTTTCTTTCTCTTAAAGTCTTCATATTTACCCCTCCTTGCGTCTTAGTGGCATTTTCGCCTTGTGTGTGATCTTTCAAGTATTTTCGACCATTATTGGTCATTTTCAAGCAAACCAGGTCGAAATCAAGCTAGAATTTAACATTGGTTTCTACCTGAATTTCTATGACGAGGGCTTATTAATTACACTATATATACATATATGTGAACTGGCAGCTTAATCTTAGTTGTCATCACAACGTTAGGGCTGATGTGCTCTCCGGCCTTCCCCAGGCGTATATCGATCTGGGTAACATATAGGGAATTCTGAACTGAACACTTTATTTAATCTACGGGTGTAGACTCGTTCTACTACGCATGTCTGGAGATATCTTGTTCTTATTTAGGACTGCTGAGTTATAACTCGGCCTATTTCCGCTACTCGATGATGATATGGCGGGGAAATAGATCTGAGTGACACGTGTTTTAAAAATGCCCTGACGGTTCAAAGACATTACAATACATTCCCACCAAGATTAAATCAGATTTTTTGATGGAATATTGATGTCGTTTGATTTGAAGAGCAGACAAAATAGATAAACTTTTTTGCAGGCGAATTGCCAGTGCACTGTTGTATTATCGACCATAATCTAAGTAATTGAATTGGGTGCATTGTTTGTGTATTATCGACCAATCTTCTCCAATTTGGTATAGCCTGTAATGATGATGTTAATATGGACAGACATTGGTGAACTAAATGAAATTTTTCAATATATATATATATATATATATATATATATATATATAATATATATATATATATATATGATCTGCCGTATCTTTACAAATGATTGCCGCCTAATCAGGCTCGCTCCCTACCTCGCAGCTCTCTTGTGCATGACTCCTAAGGTGACTTAGCAGGCCGGCTGAAGACTTACATGACTTCTTACACAAGTGGCAGTCGGATAATGTGCTTGCCACAACCTTGATGGATTCACAATTCTGTTTCTGATTCCTATGCACCACTATGTGCCATTTGTGTTCATATTTAAAGTACCAGGTTGAGAACTGGCGTGGGCTAGCTGCCCTTGATGAGGGTGAAAGGAGTCTCTCTGACCTTTGGTTAGCAATCTATTTAGTGCTGGTTTCAAGATAAAAAAGACTTCAGATGGGAAGGAAAACTCATGACAGCTTGACCCGTTCATTATATCCCATGTGTCTGTTGAGAGGCCTGTACTGGCTGGCATTGACTGTAATCCGGAGAGATTAAACTCCGCGATCATAACACATGAGGACTGTCATTCGGAGTCTCCGTGGCAAGTCTTTTGCACCGTTACTTTTTAATCGACAGATACAAAGTGTGGATGGTATGACACAAGCCTTCACAACCTGAAACAAATCATTGAGTTGGTTTCCTGACAACAACATCTTATTAGTTCCAAACATATCCGGCTACTGGGAAAAACTCTACGAAACAACATCAACAACATCTTGGAATGTACGAACTCTCCAGGACAACAACTCAGCACCAGAAAGAAAAACAGGTCTGGTCTCATTGGAGCTAAAGAAGTACAACATTGACATAACTGCACTGAGAAGTAACCATCGTTACATGTAACGAGAAAGCAAAATAAGACATCTACCAATATTTCTGCTGCACTTTGATACAATACATTCTCCTGTACTGTTTGTGGTCTTTTGTGCAATTCTCGCGCCGGTCTCAAAAGTCATGTTCGTCATAGGCATACAGATAATTTGTTCGTGGTCGTCGGAACCTCATACGTCTAAATTCGATGGAGAGTCCATATATATATATATATATATATATATATATATATATATATATATATATATACATATACACACACCTGAAATATGTATGTGTATATGTTCCTGATAACAAAGGAAATGGTCGGAAAAACATTCTAATGATCTTCCGACCTTGATGTACAAAAGTGATGGTTGGCGTGATAGACTCAGGATTCTCCAAGCTCACTCGAGCAAATAATAATTTGATAAATTTTGATCCAAATGTGCAATAAAAGATATTCGGACAAAATAGTAAATATCTGAGTCAGTTTGAAAAAGTCTAGTTTGAGATGCTTTGCATACGAAACCATATCATCAGAAAACAATGCTGGTTCGTGTGTGTGTTTGTGTTTGGTTTACTGGATAGTGGCGCGGAATGAGAAATCGTCAGATTTAATTATATATATATATATATATATATATATAATAAACAATAAAATCACATCATATGGGGAATAGCTATTACAGCAGACGGAGATATCGGTCGTCTGATTTATCAATCCCGGTGTGGACACCACTGGGGTTGATAAGACAGACGACCGTTACATTCGCCTGCGAAATAGGCTATTCCTCATATGAGGTAATTTGGGATTTAATTTTTTCTTAATTATATTGCTCTGTAATAACAAATTTATAGAGTTCTTATTGTGTATCAGTTTTAATATTTTATATTACTAGGATCCACTTGGATTATATACCAACGGATTTGTTACCTTTACTACTACTACTATATATATATATATATATATATATATATATATTCTCCGTATGGTATTTCCAGGAGGATATAAATCCAGGGATAGCTCTATGTCAAAAGACAGAGCAAAATTATTATTAATTAAAGAATATCAAACATTTAAAATCCCATAGGTGATAATTTTTATTTCATGAGAGCTCTGGAAAAGTAGATCTCAATCTTAAAGACCTACAAACAAAATCACAACTGAAATGGAAAAAAATATTCCGGGTTAAAATCAAGAGATATTGCTATCTTATTTAGAGAGTGGGAAAAGACAGAGAGTGTCGACATATTTTCACATACTGACATGAATGTACTATAACCTAAGGTAAATTTAGATCGGGGCCAATCCCTCAGTGTATGTTTATTAAGTTTATGAGTTTAGTTAAAGACGCATTCCACATTAATTTAAAGGAGACCTGTTTAACCCGATTACCGCGTAGCATCCAACTTGTCAGAAAAATGCATATATATATATATATATATATATATATATATATATATATATATATATATATATATAGGAAAACTGTAGATATTGCTGATGCATTTCGTCCTATGTGGCTTTTCTCAAAGAAAGTTCACATTGCACGAAACTCGTCAGCAATAACTACAGTTTTCCTATTGTCATTTATATTTATAAATATTGTCTTTTCTACAGGTTACCTTTGAGAAATTTTCATATATATATATATATATATATATATATATATATATATATATATATATATATATTTCTTCACAAATAATACATACATTGCAGTAAGGATAGTCATAAATGGACATAACACTAGTATAAAGAAGTAACCAACATAATAAATCCAAAACATGCATGGTTAACGATGATTTCAGTTAGCACCATATATTCACATATATACAGCCTTATATATATATATATATATATATATATATATATATATATATATATATATATAGTCTAGCAATAAATTACATTACATTAATAACCCTCTCAGTTTTCATACATCCATATGCAAATAAACACATATACATGTACACATATACACATGTATATATGTATACATCCATCCATATATACATATACATATATATATATATTTATGTGTGTGTGTGTGTGTGTGTGTGTGTATACATGCTTATATATATATGTATATGTCATGTAAGTTCATTCTGATGGGATGCTACTGGTATCATGTAAGTTAGTACTACTTGTTGCTTGGCCGGGCTATCGGCGGCTAAACCGGCTCACCTACCAGGTCTTCCTTGTTAGGAGGGTGGCTAGAAATCTTTCAGGGCAAAAACAACGTTTGTCAAAGGGCAGATGAACCTCTTTGAGAGGTCAATGGCCATCTAGCAATTTCTGCTCCAGACCATAGAAATGTTTTGGCTGGTATCCAGACGCGCAGTTAGCCTATTGGCGGTGGGAACTCCCAAGAATGTTGGCAGTCTACTAGGAGAAGGAAACTCTGATAGAAAACCCACCTCATGGCCACACTAGATATCATGCAACTGCTTGTCTCTGGAAAATGCGGTTTTGCAGTGAGGGTTGATGCAATGATATGCAACCTCCATCTGACCTTAAAACCTGCACGGACATTACTGACCACTTGATAGTTTTTGTCGTTTTTCTTTTCAATCCAAGTCCGATGGCGATGCAGCGACACGTAGATGTCTGACGGACTGGAAGTGCGTAGCTGCTGACCTGCAAATTTGGCGTCTTCCGAGTAGATGTAAAATCTAGCTCAGCTTTATTGAGACAGGGGCGACTTTAGGTTGTCCCAGGGGTGTCTGAGCAGCCCTTTTAAAGAGAGAACCGCTCACCAGAAGATTGCTGGAAAGAACTCATTCCTCTGGCCATTATAGCGCGGCTGGCCGATGTCTGTTTTGCGCTCGAACAAAATTAAATAACTAAGGATGAATCAGAAACTATTTTGTTGAAACGTAAGGACTCTCATACATAATCATTTGGGGTATGCTTCTGAACGCAGAACAGCTCTGGTGTCTAGGGAGCTAGAAAGATATTCTATAGATGTAGCTGCTTTCTTGAAAAACTCGTTTAGCTGGTGATGGTCAAAAACAAGAAGTTGGAGGTGGCAACACTTTCTTCTGGAAGAGTAAGTGCGCTGAGGAAGATAGAGTAGCCGGTGTGGGTTTTGCTGTACATAACACACTTGTGCCAAGGCTTGCTGAACTTCCTAAAGGAGTCAGTGAATGTCTAATAACCCTTTGCCTACATCTCAAAAGATCACGATACGCTACAATCATTACTCCCTACACTCCAACAATGGACAGTACCGGCATTTTAAAGGCTCATTTCTGTGCGTTCTTGAGGGTTATAGTATACATGATTCCAAAAGATGATAAGATTGTCATCGGTGATTTCAACGACCGAGTTGGCACGGATTGGAGGCGTGGTTGGAGTAGTCTGGGGAAATCTGGAGTCGGAAAAATCAATTCCAATGGTTTAATGCTTCTCAAATTTTTCATTGAGTTTAATCTTTATATCTCCAGCACTCAATGCCTGGGGCATCACATTGATTATGTCATCGTCCGCAAGAGAGATATGCAGGATTTCCATATTGTTAGTGAGGCCAAGATGAACTTTGTTCTAAGACCAGCAACTAGATAAAACAACGGAAAACCTCCTACACGTTTGAATCTTCATGCGACTCCTTGAAGAAAAATATACACGAAGCAGCAGAGGCAGTTTTGGTTAAAATGCCAGCAAAACATCGCTACTGGTTTGATGAAAATGAAGATGCTCTCAAGGAGATCATTGCAAGAAAGAATTGAATAAAAAGTTCTGTGTTGCAAAAAGGCCTGTTCAAAGAACAACACCCTAAACTGTGCAAGGAATTTAAAGCTGCAAAAGCAGAATCTCAACTTGCTCTTCGAACTCTGCAGGAAAAATGATGTTCAGAGCTAGCAGATGAAATACAGAATGCAGCGAATTCAAATAATATGAAGCAGATGCATTGCTTGATGAAACAAATATTTCGCTCCAGATCCCCCAAAATCGCGTCTGCCAAGACAGAGGACGGCAATGATCTCCTCACCGACGTGAATATCATGGCCAAAAGATGGAAGAAAAACTTTAATGAGCTCCTGAACAGGCCTTCAAATGTGAATCCTTTGGTTTTCGAGAAAATAACCCAAATACCCACAGTGGTAGAACATGACAGCCAACGACAGCTGGGCGAGGTTCTGCGTGGGATGGAGGGACTTAACATTGGCAGCTCTTCCTGCTGAGATATTCCGTTACGGTGGAATATATCTAAGTCAGCTTATGCATGATCTTATTGTAAAGATTCGGATAGATGGAGAAGTCCCGAAACATTGGAAGGACGCTACAAGGATACCTCTATATAAGGATAAAGGTGCTCGGGAATTATATGTTAATCATAGAGGGATTGCTCTTCTTTCTTCGGTATCTAATGTCTTAGCCTCTGTTCTCCTATTAAGATTAAACCAGAGCATAGTTGACAATATACTTCCTGAGTCACAGTGTGGTTTCCGTCAACGCAGAGGGACCACAGATATGATTTTAACAGAACGACAACCCCGGGAAAATAGCTGTGAGCAACAAATGAACCTTAATCAAATATTTGTAGATCTGAGGAAGGATTTTGACACTGTTAATCGTGTTGGTCTCTGGAAGATCCTCTCGTAATTAGGCTGTCCCACTCACTTTCTCAGGATTCTGAGGTCCTTCCATGACGGTATGAAAGTCTGTGTCAGTTTTGGCAGTATGCTTACGGGTCCTATGAATGTTGAAAATGGGGACAGACAGGGAGATCTTCTTTCACCTACATTGTTTTCTATCTACTTTGTAATTGTACTGCTTGATGCATTCAGAGACTGCCATGATTGTATTACGATAAGGTACAGGTCAACTGGCAAGCTTTTCAACATACGTAGGTTTACAGCAAAGACAAAAGTCTTTTTTAGTTTAGTGCGCAAACTTCTCTATGCCGATGATTGTGACCGTCTCTCACACATAATTCAGTACGGGCAGGAGTTCATGGATTGATTATCAGCGATCATGTAAGGCTTTTAGATTGTCCATTAACCTTGAAAATGCAGTGGAGATGTATCAACCTGCCCGAGGAATTCAGTATATAGAGCCATCAATTTATGTTGATGGTAGTCGACTTGGGGTAGTAGACAAATTTGTATACCTTGGTAGCACTCTCAACCGCCACTGCTCTCTTGGGATAGCGTTACGAATTAGGAAGGCCTCCGATACATTTTCAGGACACTAGGTCCGTGTTTGAAGGGATTAAAAAAAGCAGACAAAAATTAAAATATATAATGCCTACGTTATGTCATCTTTGATATATTCATGTGAAACTCATATACTCGATTTGCGAGTTGACAGCCACCATATACATACACACACACACACACACACACACATATATATATATATATATATATATATATATATATATATATAT
>CAHIKZ030005529.1:2450000-2455000 GCA_903632075.3 Acanthosepion pharaonis | reverse complement strand
GTTAAATATCATAATATGCTGTCTAAGTAGTCCATCATTAGAAGTGGTGTACCTACTTCATGCCGCTGGCGAGTATTGTATTTTGTTGATGTTATAAAGATTACCATTTTCATTTTCAACATCCGTTTTGGTTATTCCTCATTTTGTAACTCTTTCTAGGTTACAACAAAAATAGTATGACCTTTTTTGTCTGCTCTCTTTCATGATGTTGAGAACTAACTCTATTGCATAAGCTGTTACGGTTTTTTGGGTATATACCGTGTGTAAGTAGTGAGCGAGTCAGAATGACTTATTTCCCTTTATAGTCGACCAATAGAAGGTTGACCAATCAGAAGCCGCCCAACACTGTACTCATAGTGTATAAAGGCGGCCATCTTGTTTCCTCCTACCGGAAGGACCAAAGGCGAAGGACGAACTACACTCTGCTGTGATATCCACTGCGAACCTCCACTACGCTTTCCTACTGTCTCCGAAATATTCACTTCCAACCTCTGGATGCGATACTCGAGGACGACCGTCATAAAAATGTCTAACATAAGCCACTCCCTCTCCAGTAAAACTAGAGCTTTCTTTGGGAGACGTTTTTGTTTTTTTTGTAATATTTTAGCTCATTGCTGCACACCCTGTCTTGTCCACAGACTTTGACCCGTCTGTTTAGATTAGTCTATATTTAGGGTAGCTTTCCAATATGTACTGAAAATTGGGTGTCTTTTGTTTAGGGAGTTTATTTATTTATCTAGGATGATTTTGGGTTGCTTTCTTGTCCATTGTGGAATACTGGCTGCAGTCATTTCTTGTATGTTAGAGAGTGACATCCCTAACTCTTTAGCAATTGATTTCATCCAGAGTCCATAGTGTTGTAATGTATTATCTTATATTGGAATAAATCAGGTTCAAAATTATGTAAGGGTATGATAATTCTAGTTTGTCTAGTTAATTTCTTCATACCCTGGAGGGACATCGTCTCCTTGAATTTGAGTAGAAAAGACGAAACATCAATTAAAAGAAGAGAAAATGCATGGTTTTTAACAAAAGGAACAGCCCAACATGCAGATTATAAAATAAAGATACCAAAATCAAATAAATACCTGGGAAGTGTTTTAACAGAGGACAGAATGTGCGACACTAAGATTCGAAGATGCAGTGGCATAGTGAAACATACCTTCCAAAAGCTGAGCAAAGTATTAAGAAACAGGCAAATTTCCTTAGAAACAAAGAAAACAGAACTGAACTGTTAGGTAATATCAGTCCTTCTGTATAGCAGCAAATGTTGAGTAATCTCCTCACAAATGAAAAAGAGACTTGACGCAACAGAAGAATTTATAATCTTATGTTGGAATAAATCAGGTTCAAAGGCACTGTTGTAAGATGGGCTAGTTTGTCATAATTTTATTTTGACATATTACTGTAGTTCCAGTTAAATACGCATTAAAAGTGGAGGTGTTTCATTAGCTCTTGAACATAAGCCGTGTTCACTAAAATATCAAATACAATATTTATAAACCAATCAGACTCAATAAAATGCTTACATCTTAAAACACACCAATAAAAACCATAGAATACTAATCAGAAAGGTTGTTTTATTAGTCATCATGATTTACGTAGATACCGCTAAAATATCGTGCAGACGTAGTAGAAGATAAAACACGTGACATTTTAGAGCCAATTAGGAAAAAAATAATTAATATACTTCTGGAGCCGATTTTCTTCCGAAAAAGTGTATAAAAATCACGAAGTCCGGCCCCCCAAAAAGGAGACGCACAGATGTCCCCAATATTCAAGTCATTTTAGCAGTTTTGTCTTCAAGACACATTCACGTCCACACGCAAAACGCAACAGCGGTGACAAACTACAAAGTGACCGCCTCAGACTCCGACATCACAGTTCAAAGTAAGAACTAAGTTCTAACTATCTCCGTTACTATTAAGCACGCATACAAGTATTGACTCTTATCACGCAAACACACATATAACACCATTTCACTCTTCTCACTTACATACGCAAAACAGTTTATATTTTTATCCGAGGACTCTTTTAACAACCAAACAAAAAATACATTACTCATTCAATACATTCAGCCAACTTGTATTCTTGCCGTTATATTAAATTAATGTTTATTTGCTGATACTATTTTGCCTTTTTATATTGGATTTTATTCTTTCAAGGAAAATCTTGGGATTATTCTAAACGGCCAAATTACGAGCAGTCTCGCAACAACATTTCATGTTATTGTATCGAATACCGACATTCCGAATTTTGACATTTAACAAAGGCCCGAGTAGAAGGATTCCTATAAGATCTCCACTTGGGATGTTCTAAAAGCTCCAAGTACTAGTCTGAGGCCTTGGTGATAGTTTACGTTGAATATTTTTAGGTATGACTAGCAGCATGGCCCAGCGTTGCCCGTGCTTGATTCAAAAATCGTAAGACTCATACAGCAATCGCTATCACTTGACTTAAAATATTTGTACCCTTCCTTGCCTTTAAAGGAGTGCCCTTTGCCGTGCTGATGTTGCTACATGCCTTACTTCTTGCCTATCTCACGCTATGAATTTTTTCTAAGCTCTATACTAAACATTAAATCTGTTACGCAAAAAGAACTAAACAAAATGAACACAAAGCGATCAGCTTTAAAAAAGGACTCGTAACTGGAAAAAAACAAATGAAAAAAGAATGTTAACAACAAATACTTTTTCACACCCAACCCAGTTCTGCGGAATCAGAATCAACGTTGAGTTTAAGCAAGCGAACGAGCCAATTGGAGTAAAGTGCCATGCAGATTTAAATTTTTCCCACTTGTGACGAATGCACATTCGTGTCAGTCAGCTGCTGGCTCTCACGCTGGCCAATAGAATCTTCTTACCTTTTCGTGGCAGCCAGCTATAGGTTCTCACTCTGGTCAGTAGAAAATGGCCGCAAACTACATGAAAAGTGCCATAGAAGCATGAAAAAGTCGATTATTTCCACTATCGATGGGAGTTGGGAAGTGCAAAGTCAGTCTTGGCCTTCCCGCTAACTTGGTGCATGTAAATTTTGGTGCAAATCCATCGAAAATTGCGGCCGTGCATTCGTTACACACACACACACACACACACACACACACACACACACACACACACACACACACACACATCCTGCCTTTTATAGATATCTTTTGGCTTCCCCGTATCTTAAACTAGCGTAATCCAGTTTTGAGTGAAGTAGTAATCTGTATAATTTAATCAATATTTGTCAATCTGCTCCCTATTCGATATGGACTACTACACACAGCAGTTGGAGGATTTTACAATATTTTAGTTTTAAATATTTTAGATGAGGAATAAATATTAACTTTTTATAAAAAATGATGCCTAGGAACTTGTATTGTTCAACTCCTGGGATTTCTGCTTAAATAGATGTCGTTGTGCAATTTTCTTAATTTGCAGAAATGTAGTCATTTAGTTTTTGTTTTGGAAAATGTAAAACCATTTTACGTTGCCCATCTGCGTATATTATTGAGACATTGTTGGAGTTGTCTTTCTGTGGTATGCATATGTCAAGATCTGTACATTATTAGAAAATCGGCTTAAGTATTTAATTATGGAGTTCCTCTTTACGCAGAATAGGGTCACCGAAAGAATGTTTCTCTGTGGAACCCCTTCTTCTTGGTTTTGAAGTTCTGATAGCGTAGTTCCTATACGGACTTGAAATCTTCGGTCTTCCAGGAAATTCTCTACGTTTTTTGCATTTCTGGCAGCGTAGTTTCTATACGGACTTGAAATCTTCGGTCTTCCAGGAAATTCTCTATAAATTCAATCAACCTTCCTTTTAGGCACAGATCATTCAGATATTTCAAGATACCAAATTACCTTGTCGTGTCATACGTCTTTTACAAGTCTAAAAACATTCCTATTATATGTTCATTCTTAATGAAAGCTTCCCTCACAAATGTTTCTATGCTTACTAAAAGTACACTGGAAGTCGCTGATTAAGACTTTAGTTTCCAGGTAACAAGCCAACCTGTTGTTGCCCATTCTCCATAGTTTTACATAGTCAACTGGTTAATGCTACTGGTTTTGTAGTTGTTATGGTCTTTGTCATTCTTTCCAGGTCTCTTTGCACTGTCTACGCATTTCTGCGAAGGTGTTATTATACATTTTTAATAACGCTTGTAACAATTTATTGGGTAACTGGTTTTTAAATTTATAGTAGATATATTATGGACCCATGTCTGTAGTGTGAGATTTCTTTAAAGTTTTTTGCTAGCTGGTCAGCGATGACTTTTATACTGGTTAATTCAGAATTATTTACCGACAGGTTTTTCACGGTGTTTTTTTTTTGGTATTTGCCTGCTATTATTTTTATCATATTCCAGACGGATTTTGTTTCGTAGTAGAACTGAATCTGTCGACTTAGTTTTTCCAGCATTCTCTTTTAGTTTCTTTAATTATTTCCCGTCCTTTTGCTTGGAGTTGCTTAAATTGCAGCAAATTAGATGGTGTAGGTTACTTTCTGAATTCTCTCAGGGATGTTCTTATTAGCCTGATTGCTTTTTTTTTACATTCTTTATGTTTTTTTGGGGGGAGGTTGTTTTTTTTGGCGCTGGATTTTTGGGAATGCATTTTTTAGCTATAGATATGAAGACTTCCGTGATATTTAAAAAAAAAGGTTTTGATGTTATCTTTCATCTAGCTGTTCAGAACAATGGCTTTTAGATTCTTCCCAGTTCGCTCCGCCTAGATTCCAACGGAGAGGATTTTTATCAATATGTTCTGAGTTTTGTCGGACGATTGGCAAGTGATCGCTACCGTATGTGTCTGCCAGTACCTTCCAAGTGAAATCCATATAAATTGATGGATCACATAGGGATAAGTCTATTGCCAAGCAGCTGCCTGAAAATAGATTTATGTAAGTCAGAGTTTTATCATTATAAATGCATGAATCGTTGTTATGGATAATTGTGTCTAAGGTCCTTCGTTTTTGTCATTACAACCCCTTATGTTGCTGTGACAGTTAAATTT
>CAHIKZ030005529.1:2440000-2445000 GCA_903632075.3 Acanthosepion pharaonis | reverse complement strand
TAAATGACAAGAAAAGTATGGAAATTACATTAGAAACAAAGAAAAGAGCTCAGAATTCTTTTTGTAATATCGTCAATTCTATATTCATCCATGCATTGAATACTGCTGCTCTATATGGTCTGGTGCCTCCGCTTTTCATCTCGAGGTCCTTGACAAAATCCAGATTCGTATATGTAATGTGATAGGTCCTGATCTGGCATCTCGTCTACAGTCACTCTCTCACAGATATGCTGTGGCTTCCCTCTGTCTTTTCTACACGTATTTTCATGGCAATTGATCTGACGAGCTACTTTCACTAGTTGCCAAACTGCCTGAATTTAAGCGTGCTACTACGTTGGCATCTCGGTCCCACCCTCTCTGTCGAAACAGTTAAATGTAGCTGTCTCTTCTATTCCAACAGATTCTTATCTAGCACTTCCCGACAATGGAACTCCCTTCCTCTTACTTGCTTCCCTATAATGTTCAAATATTCAAATGTAATGTCAATCGATATCTTCTGATGCCTTGATATTGACCCATGTCCATTCTATTTACCTGGCCCCTCTTTACTCATGCTTTCACTCTCTGTAACTATTTGCGTGATAGTGGCACTCTCGTCTAGCTTGGGGTGATATGCTTAAAAAGATGTGGTCGTGAATGATGGACAATCACATCAGAGAAAGATCATAACGGAATAGAAATGCGGTTCTACAGAATGATGCTGAGAATATCATAGACTTAACATGTAAGCAAATAAGAAGCTTTAGGTAAGATTGAAATGAAAATGCCATAGACTTAGAATCAGAAAATGACAGTGTTGGGGCCAGAAATAAAGACACAAGAAAGGAATTGAGTTAAACAAATATGTTAACAGACAACAGTAATACAAACATATACAAACGAGAGTGTTACAGCAAGAATGTTCGGTCCGACTGACAGAGCTGACTGCTGGAAACTTCCCAATATTTATTTGTAATCCAAAAATGGGGGGTGGGGTAAAGGAACAATCTTCCTGTATCTTAATTTTAAACTTGGCTAGCCACAAACACTGACCTAAACAGACAACAATATTCCTTACACCAAAACAACGCATTCATACTTACCTTTCTTACTACAGCCACCATAATACCACATTGTCTCTATGAAAATCCGAACTAGACCCCCATATATATAGATAAATGTCTATGGGGGAAGGGGTATAAAAACAAATTTAAAAAATTGCCCCAAAAGATTATTTACAAAGATGTACAAAACTTTTTACAAGAGACTAAACAAAATAAGGCTGAAAACTTCCCTCTCCAAAAGGCACTTCTTACTTTCTATAGTCCAGGGTATGACGATAAACTACATCCGGTAGCAAGGCCTCTGATCGGGAGATTGAAGCTTTTGAGGAGCATGGATGTTGTAGTCTTGTTAGGGCCAGAAATAAAGACACAAAGAGAGGAATTGAGTTAAACAAATATATTAACAGAAACAGTTATACAAACATATAGAAACGAAAGTGTTACAGCAAGAATGCTCGGTCCGACTGTCAAGGCTGACTGCTGGAAACGTCATTCTCTACAAAGCAGTACCTGCTCCTATTTATATCTGGGAGAGTCCATGTGTGCGTGGGTAAATTACCATAACAGGCAGTTGAAATTTCTAAGGCACATAATAAGAAAAGGGTGCTCAGACAATTTTGTACTTGCTTGATCTTTGTGACACCCACAGGACGTATTGAAAGCAAGAGGTGTTGAGGAAAACAGTGATTAACCTACCTAAACAGCTTGTACGAATGATAAATGGCAGAACAAGAATCAGCAGTGATAACTAAAAGAAAAAAAACCTACTGAGATTTACAAAGAATATGGAATTATATAGAGCGATGTTCGCCCACGTTCTGAAACGACACGGCACATAGAAAAATCCGAAAATTAATGGTCTCGGAATCATGTAATTTCTGTTTCATAAATGTCGCACGTGTATGCTGAATATTAAAAAAACAAAAAAAAGTATCTAAGATAATGTTATAAAATTTTGATTTTAACGGGGCATAGAAAATATGATTATTTAAAACGATAACATCTTCAATATGTTATTGTTTTCTCTTTGAGTTACCTGTGCTATCCATTTTAGTTGTTGCTGCTGTTGAAAGTCCTCGAGTGATGTGGTTTCTGTTATTTGGTACAGTTCTTTGTCATTCTTTAGTGTCAGTTCACAATGTTTGAAGAGAACTTATATTATTTAGACCCATCCAAGTTGCACTGCTGAAAGTCCTCAAATGTGGTTTCTGCCATTTTAAATTCATTGGTCATATTCAAGAAAGCAGTAGTTTTAAATCATTGGTCAGCTGATACAGTATAGATATTTCTGAATGGGTTTGGCACCATGAACGCGATTTATATGAAAGTCTCGATTTGATGGAGCTATTTATGAGTATGGCTCAAATTTTTAGGTTAATGTTTCGGTTTTGTGGTAATGAGCTGTGTTGCGGTGATCTCACTTTTCTCTGCATATGTGGTCAGACATGCCTGATTTTTCCACTAACTCTCGTGTAGGATCAGGTTGAACTCATAGACAAAGAACATCATTGGAAAATTCTTAAGCTTAAGGAATCAGCACATATGCTAGGCCACAAAAATCTCCTGAGCCGACCAAGCATAGAAATGAATATAATATGGGAATCAGTAATAAGGAGTGTCAGAGAAAAGCGATAATAACAAGAAAATTGCAATATGAGCTCTGGTAAAAAAACATGCAATGGTGACAGCAAAAATTGCAATATGAGCACTGGTAAAATGGTTGCTGAAGACATTAGGTTTATAATACCCAGAAATTCATACCCAGATGTCCTCAAGGACACATGGCACAGTGGATAAAGGCGTTGGTTAGATGCAGTGACAGGACCCAAAGAGTCTGAGTTTAATACCTGGTTAAGGCGGTGGAGAACTTGGATAGGGGAATTAACGATAACTGACATCCATTAGACATGGCACGTGGAACGAGAAGTTTACACCAGCGAGAGAAATTATGGATTCAGGTCGACATTCCAACCACCTTAAGAATGTCGGAGCACACAACGTCCGAAACGTTGTGATAAATATGGCAACAAAGATGAGGTCAATTGAATACA
Organism: Acanthosepion pharaonis; assembly: GCA_903632075.3. Taxonomy (NCBI): domain Eukaryota; kingdom Metazoa; phylum Mollusca; class Cephalopoda; order Sepiida; family Sepiidae; genus Acanthosepion; species Acanthosepion pharaonis. The sequence continues at coordinate 2,441,906 of CAHIKZ030005529.1, read as the reverse complement.
TAATAAAATCTTCTGTATTTATTCATATTACTCTTTTTATATTTTCTAATATTTTAATCCTCTTTTTTAAATCTTTTATCTATTCCATTGCTTCCCACCTTAGCCGTAAGTTCTATGCTAACAGTACCTTCTATCACACTTCTTGCCTGTAAAAATCTCTTCCGGTTTCTTGCTTACCAGTTAACTTTGATCTTTAAAAATTGAAATGCAATGTAAATATTTACCTTCTGTCTTCTTAATTCTTGTCCTATTAATTTCGTTCAATAATGTTTTTCTTTTCCTTATATTCTTTCACACTCAGTAGCCCCTGCGTCTTAGGGACTTTATTACCTTCCTTAGGGGGAACCGATTAAAAAAAATAATTAAAATAAATTTTCTGGCTTCAACTGATTTCAAAATTAAATGATTTTCTGAATCATTCTGACATATTTTTAACCGTAAAAAGCAACTATCAAGTTAACTAATGTAAAATTTTTAAACTACATAATTTAAGGGAAACACTCTTTAAATATAGATGTTATCTCTTCTTAATTTTCTATCTTTAGATTTTTCGGTGAAATAAACCCTTGGACGTTTCGATTTAAAGATTTTGTTGAAGCTAGTCTTTCAGACGAGGAGTAATGGATAGCGGCTCGGATTGAGGAATCGGGTAGCCGAGTTCGAAATCCAGTCGAATTTATTACATCCACTCACGTGCTAATACGCTTGGGAAAGCTATGAATCCTCTTCTTCTTTCCGCAGCTATGTGTAAATAGCAGGAAAGTCTGGGTTCTATAGCCTTGGATGGCAACTGGTCTTTGAAGAAGGAGAAATCTGAATTCAAAACTTGATCCTCCAGGGGTTGTGCTAACAACCTACTCACTTAAAACACAGAAATTGTAACAATATTTTGCGGCCCTATGTTACTAAAGGAATTTAAATGCATAATGTATATAGTCTTTCAGGCAAATGGTTATCAGTGTTCACAACCGGAATCCTTAGGTGATAAACTCGCAATCAGTTTATATGGCTTCCCGAAGATCATTTTGGAAGTTGCTTATTGCTAAGTGCGGGCTTTCTCTACCCTTGATAGGGTTCACATCTGGTGAACATTCAGGTCATATTTTAAACAGTCACATTTAAAACCGTCATCAAGGTTTAACGGTGGCAACATCAAAAATTCTGGACCATTTTAAATGCATACCACTTTTTCCGGTTGGGTAACTCGACGTGCTGTAATGGCTGGCAATCCTGTCTCATTAATTCAATTACGACTGAGTAGTGTGTATGAACCTCACTAGGTGCTCCACATATTCGGCCTTGTGCCAGAACTACGCTATGCTTAGTAAATCGTTAGGTTTGGTTTGTTTTATTTTACGGCATATCAACCTCAATGGGTTATTTAATGCCGACAAGATTTTTATTGCTTGTAATATATTTTTCAAAAATATATTGTTGGTTGTTTTTTTTTTTTTTCAAAAATGTGTTGCTGGTAATAATTTTTTTTCCAAAAATGTATTCCTGGTAAAAAAAAAAGAAATCAAAAAAATGTCTTGCTGGTATTAAAACCTATTTTTATACTTTCATAGTATTTTGACCACTTTTGGAGGGTTAACTATTTACCCATAGCTGGGACCATAACAGGTGCTACCATCACGGGTCAGGATGGACCTAGGAACGCCAGCAATTAAGGGGTCGTTCCATGCTCCTCAGAACCTTCTAACCAAAGGCCTTGCTGTCGGATCTAGTTTATCGTCTTACCCAGGACGGAAATAGATAGGACAATTCGATGTGCTGTATTGGTTAGCAAGCTTGTCTCGCGAGACCAATTGCGACAAGAATATTCGCGATTTCCTGTCTGGTTTCAAAATTTTAACAATTTTCGCCTTTTCTTCATCAGTAAATCAAAAAATGTTTTGCGGCCCGT
>CAHIKZ030005529.1:2220000-2435000 GCA_903632075.3 Acanthosepion pharaonis | reverse complement strand
TACTGCGGCCCTCTTTCGCATCTCATCCACACCGTGGCTTAGTCTGATAAATGGGAAAAAAAAACTGCATCACCTTGCGAATATTGAATTATTAAATAAACGATTTGGCCTGCAAGGCAGGCTTGTAAAACAAAGCCTTTCAGTGTGTACACAAACCAACTGCTTACTTTAAACTAGTAATACATCTAATAATCAAGTAATATTTGTTATAAAGGAGCTTGTTCTGTTACAACAGATTCTTTCCGATGGTTACACTGTTATCAGATTCAGCCAACAGCCGATGTTCGAATCCATATAAAGTCAAAATTTTGAATGTTGACTGAAAGACTATACACTTTGCAGATTGGCGCTGTTCAATCTTCCACCCCTATTTAATCTTATGTCGTAAAAAAGCTTAACAATTATAAAAGTGTGCCTATTATAACGCATTCGTTAACAATGATTTCAGAGATTAGATTTCAGACTCAATTAGTTCAATTCATAATGTTTTCTCTTTTTCCCATGGCCTTTTGCTAGCTTTTACTGAAAATACAAGTTTTTTCGTTATCCATTGCGAAGTTCATAATGGCTACTTTCAAACAGATTTTATTTGAAGGTGAATAAAGGGTTACAAAGTTTACGATTCTCTCTCTCTGTTGTCTGTCTCCTTGATCCGGCAACAGGACAATCCAAAACGGCAGGCAGAAAATAACATTTCAATACAGATAAATGGATGAATTTATCGTCTGAATTATGCAAAAATGAAAATAACAATGACATGTCATTTTAACAGATATAGTTACCAAAATTACACTAAAATATCTTGAAACACTAAACAGTAAATTTATTCAACCACGGCCTCCAGACGAATTCGGAATCTTTTGCAAATTTTCTGGATGATCTCCTTCTTTAATTTGGTGAATTCTGCTATAATCCTTGCCTTCCGTTCAATTTTAGTGATTAACTTGCTGTTAGAAGACTTGTACAATAAGTATGAGAGTACTTTCCAATTACCTGTGCGGGATCAAAGCGTAGTATCAGTGCTCATTTTAGATGGTAAAAAGAACACTGGTCCCGAAGATTTCAACCCTGCGGCTGTACATTCCCACATGCATCAAGAGCAGTTCCGTTGGTCTTCTATCAACGCCAGCGTGACATCCTAACTTATTGTTGAGCTTGGGCAAATAGATTGTACCAATCATACTCCTGCGATAGAGGCACCCAGCATTTTTTTTTCAAATGAAATAGACCAAGCTCTCAGCTTTGCCCCAATCGTTTGTTTAACCCTTATTAAAAATGTTTTGGAGATAATTTTTCTATATACAAGCCCTATTATTTAACCCTTAGTTAGGGAAAAACAAGACAAATTTTAAATTCACATCTTATAACTAAGATACTCATATAGAATTAAGAACAAAGCTATTTATTATTTTTCTTTAATCATTTCCCCGCAAGTAAGGCAATAAAGCCACTAAGGTGCAAAGGAGTTACTGAATGCGAGATAATATGAAAAAGAAAAAAAAAATATTAAAAAGAGAAACAGTAAAAGAATAGTAGTTAAAACAAGCTAACAATTGACATGGCATTTAAATGTTTGAAAATCAAAGATGAGTGGAAAACAAGAAGATGGAAGAGATTTCCCCAAGCGAGAGGCGCGATCGAAGGAACTGTTAGCATATAACTTGCGGTTACATTTAGTCATTTCAACAGTAAAATGATGGCTGCAGTCGAGATGCTTGTAGATTCTTCTTTGGATTTTACAAATAATCTCTAAATCTATAGCAGAAGCACCAGAACAGATGTGGCAGTAATATTCAAAACATGGACGAATAGTAGACTCATAAATGTGCAAGATAGATTCTGGAGAGAAAATATAATCTTTCCACTTCACGTCAACGGAAAACGTTAGCGAAGGTGCAATGAGTCACTCACCTTTATGTCAGAGACCTGTTAGAGACCCAGCAATTAGTTAAGCCCGAAACTGGGGTCGAAACACAATGAAAGTATAAAAATACATTTTTTATTGTAAAAATACCCGCAATACATTTAAAAAATGTTACCAGCGATACATTTCTAAAAAAAAATATGTATTACCAGCAAAATATGTATCACTCGCCAAAAAATTTCTACAAAAACACGTACATGAAACCTGATCTACAAACTCATCTCTTGCCTATTCTCTTCATACGACCATATCCTAAAAATCTTGTTGGCATTAAATAACCTATTGAGGTTGATATAGGGTAAAAAAAACCCAAACCAAACCAATATATACTGAGATAGATAGATAGATAGATAGATAGATAGATAGATAGACAAAAAATATTACCAGCAGTAACAATCTTGTTGGCATTAAATAACCCATTGAGGTTGATATAGCATAAAACAAAATAAAGCAAACTTATGGACTGCTTAGTTTGCAAAATAAAGATCTCCTCACAGATCATAATCATCATCATTTATGAAGATCATTTGGGCGCAATGAAGGTCATAACATTTAGTTAAGTAATAGGGACAATTTGAACGAATAAAAATAAATGAAACACATGTACAAACGATGAAAGAATGGACAAAATCTTATTTTCAGGAATTTGGGTTGGGGGTTAGTTTACAAACTTTGCGACACATAACTTACAGAGAAGCTGCAATCGGAAGAAAATTGTTGTCTACAACGAGGCTGTACGGGAATTCCTCGATTAATGCGTTTCCGAATAGTGCGCTAATATTTTTTTTATATATCAACATTCTATTAGTGCATTGCATAATAATCGATTAGTGCGGTAAAACATTCTTCAGTTTAACCATAGTAATTGAAAATTGATTTTTTTTTATAGTTATCGATTAATTAAACATTTTCTAAAAATGAAAAATGGAATACGGGTAAGTATTTCCTTTGCCAAGTATTACGTTATCTAAGTAATTACAATAGTGTTAAAAATGGTCGGTTTTAAATAGATACATTTTATTATATAAGCCGATAAGAAAAATACATATTTGAATATTTGTCTCTATTAAATTTTTTTTAATATTTTGATTTATTTCATGTTTATTTTAAGGTCTTAAAAGAAAGATTCGGATTTTTTTTAATGGGCGATTTAATCAGATACAGAAATTTACATCTATTAAGAAATATTAAAATATAAACGATATTTGGATTTGCTATAGACAGATTATAAATAAAAATTTCAATTTAAAATACTAATGATTATGATAAATTGCAAAGGGTAATTTCTCAGTACCTCCAATTATAAATACGATTGATAAACATTAATTCATTGCATTTTATTGTATCTTCTAATATGTACTTATATTTTAATTAAAAGTACGCAAATTAGAAATTAATTGTGGATGAGAATAAAATTTGAGATATACATGACATTATTTCCTATAAATTATTATATTCAACTAGCAGCATGGCCCGACGTCGCGCGTAATTGATTCAAAAATCGTGCGACTCATACAACAACCGCTATCACTTGACTTAAAATATTTTTGTTCTTCCTTGTGTTTAAAGGAGTGTCCTTTGTCGTGCTGATGTTGCTACATGCCTTACTTCTTGCCTATCACGGGAATTTTTTCTAAGCTCTATACTAAACATTAAATCTATTACGAAAAAAGAACTAAACAAAATGAACACAAAACAATCAGCTTTAAAAAAGGACTCGCAACTGGAAAAACTGAATAAAAAAGAATGTTAACAACAAATACTTTTCACACCAAACCCAGTTCTGCGGAATTAAAATCAACGTTGAGTTTAAGCAAACGAATGAGCCAATTGGTGTAAAGTGCCAAGCAGATTTAAATTTTTCCCACTTGTGACGAATGCAGCTATCGATTTTTTTTGCATGCTAGCATGCTAGTTAACATTCGTGTCAGTCAGCTGTTGGCTATCACGCTGGCAAATAGAATCTTCCTGCCTATTCGTGACAGCCAGCTATAGGGTCTCACTCTGGCCAGTACAAAATGGCCGCAAACTACATGAAAACTGGCGTAGAAGCATGAAAAAATCGATTGTTTCCACTATCGATGGGAGTTGGGAAATGCAAAGTAGGTCTTGGCCTTCCCGCTAACTTGGAGCATGTGCATGTAAATTTTGGTGCAAATCCGTCGAAAATTGCGGCCGTGCATTCGTTAAACACACACACACACACACACAAACACACAAACACACATCCTGCCTTTTATAAATAGAGATTAATGCATTTTCGATTAGTGCGTATATTTTAATGTACACATTAACCGCACTAATCGAGTAATTTCTGTAGTTGGATTCTTGGCAAGTCCTGGTCTTTATTGCCATCTAATGTCTGATGCTTTTTTTCTTCTTTGTTTCCTATTCAAATAGAACGAAGAAGAAAACGTCAATAGCTCCTGGCAGGCTGTAGTTTACTTCCCATGCTTGATTCATTTTGACAAAAGCCAACTAAAACGAAGTATGATCAAAAACACGGGTCCATTACGAATCGATCGCTTACTGCTTTTACGCCGACTCATGAGACTTTATCCGTTTTATTGCCTATTATTAAAACAAACCAAACACAAATAAAAAAAATGAGATCGATCATTCGATAATTATAAACTTATAAAGAACCTATTCTGTGTTCTTTTAGATTTATGACGTCATTTATATATAAGGTTATAGTTTAATATATCTTATTGTTATACGTTGTTTATATAGACACTAATATTTAAGAAAATGCTGTTTATAATAAACAGTATTAACAACATTTACCGGTTTGAGAAATTTCATAGAAAATACGCGCCCTCAGACAGTAATCTAAACTGTATCGTACACGGAACCTTCATATAGCCCGTCGTGTTATATCATTTAGCTACGAAGGAAGCGTCTGGTTAGCAAGGGCGTTTTCACTGCTTTTAAACTATAAATTTCCCATTTTTCACACAAAAATTCCATAATTCTGTCAAAAAATCGGATTTTTCGTGCTACTTAAAATAAAAACTTGAATAAACACTCATTTTAATCTGATTTTTTCAAACATGTTGCAAAAGATTTGCCATCATGCAAGATATTAATGTATTGTGGGTTTAGTCCTGCTCACCTCCTCGCGTATAACGAAAAAAAACACGAAAAACTTTTCAAAAAGCCTGTTTTTCGGCCATAACTTCCTCGTTTTCATCCGATGCTTTCCAAATTTGCCATGTAAATTAGATATGACACACAAATTGTTTTGTGCGAATGTTTGGTTTAGATTATTCTGTTAAGTGGAGGAAATCTGTGACAAACTACCTCCAAAATCGGCTTTTGCTATTTAGCCAATAATTTCATGATTCCGTCCTAAAATGTCATTTGAACAATCTTTGTTTATAAGATTGTTTGAGAAGGATTATTGAATCGTTAAAAGGGAAAAATTCCCGAAGGACCTTTTATTAACCCCAGCTTTACAGTAAATGTGCGAAGAAGGAGGTGGCGTTCATGTGTTTATACTTGCAGTTGAATTTTTGTTCGATTATTAGATTTGTGAAGAATGCCATACTGTCCGAATGTTATTACGGCCAGAGGAAATTTACTGAATATCTAAAACATTGAAACAATTTAACCCCGAGCAACGACCACACGAGAAGTGTTTATCGATGGAATTCCTTTATTAAGAACACTCAAACACTTGCGAAGGACATACCGTAAAACGATGAAGAGAGAGTAGCTTAGTATAGCAACGGGTGATGCATGCAAGCGGGGACGCAAACAGACATTTGTAGATCGGGGTGCGGTTATACATTTGTAACCATGTACAACCAGGCAACGCCGGGCATCTCGGATAGATATATATATATATATATATATATATATATATATATATATATATTGATACATGTTTCATTAAATAATATAGACAAATGTTGTCTATTTATTTTATGCAAATTCTTTTCATATCGTCTGATAAGCTTAATAACATTATCATTAAACGAAGAAAGAAAATCACAATATTGATACATATCTTTTAGTCCTATCTAAGCTTTGGGCTTACATAAGCCATTATCAAATATAAAAATTACATTACAATATATTAAACAATACACGGATAAGACAGTGATGATAGTCTGTTTCTGTTTACAGGGAAGATTTCCAAGCAACGACAAACTTGCACATATAAAGACGCTGGAAGCGCAAATCGCACCGCAGCTCATAACGTCATACATGACCACGCGCGAGTGAGTTCGAGAAGCCGTTGGTAAAAACCAATGGTTTCTGTTACCAATTATAGGCATTTAAGAATATTTGTGGAGATTTCATAGTTTATTTTGTTCAGGTAATTTTTCAACAGTTTTATTTATATAGCTTCAAGAATTTTCAGTTTTTGTTTATTGTTTTCATGTTTAAGTATAGTTGTGTTTTCAACGAGGGTTTTACAGAATTGTGTATGCGGCTAGGCATGTTGTTTAAATGTCTAAAAATGTTAGAGTTTTCATTCAAATGTAGTGTCAAACGTCATGAAAGCGAGTTTGTGGTGTGATCAAAATAAATATTATTTAATTCGTTGGAGATACAATCTCCCAAAGGGCACTTGTATTTGTAAACTATGTTGGTTTTTAGCAAATCGCTAACCGAGGGAGAAGAATCATTGAGAATAATTGAGTTGGATATACTAGATTTAGTGTAGTATATGAGTAACTTAATTTTTTTGCTAGGATCTGTTGTAGATATATTAGTATTTACTAATTTTTTTAGTATATTTACATATTGTTTATTAAATATGCTTTGATTATTATATAAGTGTTTGAGATTTCATATTCTTTTGCTTAGTTCACTTCTAGAGAATCTGTTTTGTTCATCAACTTATAGTTTGGAAAGCATTATGTATTTTGTTCCCTTTATAATTCTATTTTGTAATAATTAGTTTGGACATTCGTTATTTGTATTTTGTAATAATATGACATTCATTGTAGTTAATTTATTCTGGTAGTTTTTTTGTATTAAATTAACGATAAAAAAATGAAAACTACACATAAAGATAATTTTCTTTTTAAACAGTAATTCACTGTTGTAGTTCAGTGCTATTAACAAGTAGCATTTTTCTCTTGGTGATGGCGATACTAGCCGAAACTATTTGATGAACCTAATTAAAATAATAAAACAAAAAATATCAATATGCAACCCAGTGTGTCGAAAAATTTTAATTTTTAATATTTTGCATTGTTCAAAAGATATATATATATATATATATATATATATATATATATATATATATATATATATATATTTGTGCGTGTGTATGTGTGTGTAAAATCAAGAAGGATTTTTATAAAATGAGTTGTTCAGTCTCTACAGCCTACTTTGTTAGCAAAAAAAAAAAAAAAAAGAAAGAGTGAGAAAGAAAGAGAGAAAGTGAGAGAGAGAAAGATGGAGAGAAAGAGAGAGTGAGAGAGAAAGAGAGAAAGAAAAGAAAAAGAGAGCGTGAGAAAGAAAGAGAGAAAGTGAGAGAGAAAAAGAGAAAGATGGAGGGAAAGAGAGAGAAAAAAGAAAAGATGAGAGAGAAAGAGAGAGAAAAGAATGGGAGAAAGAAAGAGAGAAAGAAAGAAAAGAAAGATGGTGAGAGAGAGAGAGGAAAAGAAAAGATGGAGAGAAAAGAGAGAGAGTGAGAGAGAAAAGAGAAAGATGGAAAAAGAATGGGAGAAAGAAATGGGAGAAAGAAAAAAAAGAAAAGAGAATGGGAGAGAAAGAAAGAGAGAAAGTGAGAGAGAGAAAGAATGGGAAAAAAGAAATGGAGAAAAAGAAAAGAAAAAGAGATGGGTGAAAAGAAAGAGAAAGAATGGGAGAGAGAAAGATAAGAAAAAGAGAGAGTGAGAAAAGAAAAAGAATGAAAAAAGAAAAAAGAAAAAGAGAGAAAAGAAAAGAAAAGAAAAGAAAAAGGTGAGAGAGAAGGAAAGAGAAAGAGAAGAAAGAGATGGGTGAGAAAGAAAGAGAGAAAGAAAAGAAAAAGAGAGAGAGACAGAGAGAAAAAGAAAGTGAGAGAGAGAAGGAAAAAGGGATAGATGATGAGAGAAATTATGAAATTAGTTCATTCATTCCTAACTGGGTATCCCACCCGTATCTATTAAAATAAACATCTGAATAATTCATTATTATCGATTCGATTAGTATTATGTGATTACACCGTTTTTTTCTTAATATTTTAAGAGGGAAGTTTTTGAATGTCGCTCACTTCGGGACTAGTAGCCACATCTTGATTGTTATATTAACTTTTACAGAAGGTCGGAGAGTGAATAGCTCAAAGTTGAAAGTCTAACAACGAAGATAAGGATGTTTCCAAGAACAAAAATGATGATGATAATATTAACCATTTCCTTTTTTTAAACTTATTTCTCCAGGCTAGACGCGAGTGCCACAAGCACGCAAGGGGTTACAGAGATTGAGAGCAAGAGTAGAGAGGGGTGTTTGGGAAAAGGTTAAAGAGAAGGACGGGGATCAAGATCAAGTCATCAGAAGATATCGATTGACGTTACATTTGAATATTTCAAGATTAGAGCTCTCATGGAAGCAAGTAAGTAGAAGAGAATTTCGAGATAAGAAGCTGTTGGAGTAGAAGAGACGGCTACAGAAAACTGTTTTGACAGTGAGAGGGTTGGAACGAGATGCCAACCTAGTAGCACGCTTAAATTCATGTAGTTTGGGAACCTGTGAAAGTAGCTCGCCAGAGCCGTTTCCATGAAAATAATTTATAAGAGACAGAGGGAAGCCACATAACGTTTGTGAGAGAGTGACTGTAGACGAGATGCCAGATCCGTCTCTGGATTTTGAAATTATAACGAAACATTCGATATTCACTGACAGATGTCCATTGTTACCTTCAATTGAGATTTATAAAACCATTCTATTTAAAAATGTTTCAAGAAAATATGTTTCTCAAGTTCAGTAATCATTATCGTTATTTCCAGTAGTGTGTGTGGGGGGGAGCTTTCTTCCTAACCTTTTGTCTGAAGCGGTGCGGAAGTTTAACATCTTTTTCTCTTTGGGTTACGTTTGCTATCCATGTTATTTTTTTGCTGCCGTTGTTCGAGGTTCCCAAGCGAGGAGGAGGTTTCTGATATTTATTTATTTATTTTAAGCATTCCACCCCAAGCAAGGCGGGAAGCCACTAGCACACAAGGGGTTACAGAGAGTTGGAGCGAGAGCAAAGAGGAGTGATAGAGGAAAGGATGAAGAGAAGGTTAGAGGATAGATCAGGGAATCTGGAGACGTCGATTGACATTAAATTTGAAAAGTTGGAGATTATAGCTATCAGAAATACAAGAAATGGGGAGGGGGTTCCACAGGCGAGAAGTGCGAGACATGAAGCTATTGTAGTAGAAGAGGCAGCTACATTTAACAGTTTCGACAGTGAAAGGGTGAGAGCGAGATGCCAGCCTAGTTGAACGCTTAAAATTATGAAGTCCGGGAACCAGCGAAAGCAGCTCATCGGAGCAGTTACCGTGAAAGTATTTGTAAAAAAAAGACAGAGGGAGGCAATGGCATGTCTGTGAGAGAGCGACTGCAGACGAGATGTCAGATCAGGGCCAATTACATTGCATATCCGTCTTTGGATTTTATCAAGGACCTTGAGACAAACAGAAGGGGCTCCAGACTATATATGGCAAATATACTCTATGCAAGTGTGAATGGTTCATTTGTAGATTTGAAAGATTGACTCCGGCGAGAAAAAATTCCTGGCGCGGTACAGGGAGATTTCGGTAAAGTTCCATATTTGTGATTCCATAGCTCCAGTCCACAAGCATCGAATATGGACGGTATTTGATATGACCTATAGGCTTCATTCGTACGAAGCCATTTTTAGCAAATGATACGATAAAGTGGTTGCATACATCTGATTGTTTTGATATTTCTGAACGAGTTTGGGTCCCACGCACGCCATCCATATTAAATCCTCGATATGACGTGGCTATTTAAAAACAGGGTCGATGATTTGGTTTTGTATAAATGTGCAGTGTTGAGCGAAATAGCTTCTTGCACAGACTATGTTCAATTTTCTTTTCTACGATATTAAATTTAGTTACGCAGTAAATGTTAAAGGAGTATATTAAATAAGTTTCTCAAGTCCAGTTGCTCTTATGACCCCTTCCAGTATTGATGGGAGATTCCCTTCTAACCATTTGTTTTTATAGAACGTCAGTATTTTGTTTATGTCAGTATTTTCTCTTCAACTTAACACGCTATCCATTTTAATTGTTGCTCCTGTTGGTAGACCTCAAGTGATGTGGTTTCTGTTATTTGGTACAGTTCTTTGTTTGTGATTCTGTAGCACCAGTCCACAAGATTCAAAGAAGGATGATCTTTGCCAAGACACTTAGACTTCATTATTTACTCTTTCTGTTACCTCTACTATCCATTTTAGTTGTTGCTGCTGTTGAAAGTCCTCAAGTGATATGGTTTCTACTATTTAGTATAGCCATAAATTTAAATCGTTTAAGTTAAGCAGAGCTGTGGACAAGAGAATGGATTCCATTGTGTCGAGATTTAGTCTGTCATTCCAATGTAGTTGACCCTCCTCTAACCGTACTGCATTTTTATATTGTCCTTGCATCCGGAAGATGGCTGGTACCCGTGCAAGACTTTACTCATCGAAATCTACTTAAGGAGAGGTCGTTCACTCTGAAGAAGAATCCCTATTCCTTATGTTGGATAGCGAGCTAAAGTTTGAAATGTATAAGAGAAATTACAGGATGACAATTGAAATTGGGTAGGCGTCGAGGAAATATGAATATCACAAGGAGGGGATTATAAAATAAACCTTATTATGGCTGTACCAACTGATCAGGAAGAAAAGAACCGCTATGAATTCTTTTTATCGGAATTTTTCTTTTCTTTTTTTTAATAAAAAGATCGTAAAACACAAGAAATCAATGCGCTGATCGCCAAAAAGTAATAAAAGGAAATAACAAAAAGAATGATATTTATTCATGATTCGGAAAAAAAAAGAAAAATATTGCACATAATGCCAGAGACTATATCTGACTGCATACCTCTGCTCATACCATCAGTTTCTCTGGCAATGACAGAAATACTTATGGATGGTGTAGTGGTAGATTAACAAATCAGCAACAGAGACTATGTGGCTGGACGTTTACTAATAAACACTGACGGTTAAATCAAGTTAACGTCGACAGAAAACAAATTCGATAGCATTTAACGATTACTAAAACAAACGGAAAACCGGTGACCGTAGCTGTTGCGATGTCAAAGGGCAGCTGGTATTTTTCTCCGTTGTTCTTTTATTATTTCACTTTTATCAAACGTTTTTCTTAGTCATTTACAAGTTGATTTTCTTCTTTCTTCCGCATTGATATTCTTTGCTCTCTCTCCTCCCTTTGGCATTCTCTTTCTTTCTCTTTCTCTCCCATTCTTTCTTTCTTTCTCTTCCTTACTCTATCATTCTTTCTTTCTTTCTCTTCCTTACTCTATCATTCTTTCTTTCTTTCTCTTCATTACTCTATCATTCTTTCTTTCTTTCTCTTCTTTAATCTATCATTCTTTCTTTCTTTCTCTTCCTTACTCTATCATTCTTTCTTTCTTTCTTTTACTCATTCTTTCTTTCTTTCTCTTCATTACTCTATCATTCTTTCTTTCTTTCTCTTCTTTAATCTATCATTCTTTCTTTCTTTCTCTTCCTTACTCTATCATTCTTTCTTTTTTCTCTTCCTTTCTCTATCATTCTTTCTTTCTTTCTCTTCCTTTCTCTATCATTTTTTCTTTCTTTCTCTTCCTTTCTCTATCATTCTTTCTTTCTTTCTTTCTTTTTTTCTTTGGGTTTACTTTTTTTGCTTTACACTTTCATTTGATTTAATCTTCTTTATTTTCCGTATCCCTTCAGGATATAGACGATCATGACTCTCCACAACTTCCTGTCCCTTTTTGTTGTTAATAAATTTTGTCTGTTATTTCTCCTAAACCTCGTTCCGCCATTCGTTCCCTAAGTATGTTATGCGTTGTTTCCGTCTGTCTTTATTTCTTTGATTCTGCCGTGTGAGTATCAGATAATCCAAGCAATCCTTCTTCATGATATGTCCCAGAAACCATTCTTCTTGATGTTAAGTCTTCTTTGCGTTTCCATTTTCCCTAAAACTTCTCCGTTCTTTACATGTTCGGTCTAGCATCCTTCTGTCGAAACACATCTCTGCTGCTTCAAGCTTCTTCATCTTTGAGGAGATTGTCCAGCACTCACAGCTTTACAGGGCTACAGATATCACGTAACAATTCCTAGCTGATATTAATTGTTTCTTTGCCTCTTTTTTCTTTGCTATGCGATATTTTCTTCCTTTGTTTTGCACTTTCGTTTGTTTTCTTGTCACTCTTCGACTCGTCGTTCTTTCTTTAGTATTTGTAATTTCTTTCTTTCTTTGGGTTAGATATTCTAGCTTGTTTATTTTCAATGTTCCTTTGTTATTTCAATTCTATCCTTTTTTTGGCTTGCAGTTTTCATTCTTTCGTTCTTTATATAGTAATCACAATAGTGTTCAAAAAGTGTACGGTTAAAACAGATAATTTTTAGAATAAGATCCGATAATAAAAATATATATTTGAATATTTGCCTCTATTGAAACTTTTCGAAATTTTTTTTGTTTATTTTGAAGGCGTTAAAAGGATATTTCTGATTTTTTTGTTAAAAAAAATGGACGTTTTAATTAGGTGCAGAAATTTACAAGAAATATCGAAATATAAAATATGCAAACATTTACTATGGAAAGATTATAAATAAAATTTCATGCTAAAATACTGATATGTTTGAAGGGGTAATTACTCAGTACCACCAATTATTATATTTTTTTTAATTCTTTCTTTGGTCTGATCTTTCAGTCTGTTTTCTTTCGGTATTCTTGGTGTCCATTGTCTCTAAGTTTATTGTCATGCTTCTTTGGTGCTTATCTTTCTCTTCGATTTGACTTTGTTTACCTTTTCTTTCTCCTTCGATATCTTCTTTTGCCTTTGTTTAAAAAAATATATTTTCTCTTTTTATTTACGACCTCGTTTATTTTATTCTTCATATTTCTTCTCACTTTCATTCAGTATATTCCCCCCCCTTTTTTTACTTCATTTGAGTGTCATTGTTTTCTATGTTACATATTCGTTCTTTGTTTCTCTTTGCTTCTCTCCTAACACGATTTTCTTTATTTTTCTTTCTTGTCCTGGGTATGACGATAAACTACATCCAACAGCAAGGCCTCTGATCAGGAGGTTTTGAGGAGCGTGGAACCACCTCTTAATTGCTGGTGTTCCCAGGTCCAACGTGACCCGGTGTAGTAGCAACTGTTAGGGTCTTAGTTATGCGCAAATAGTTAACACACAAACAATACCAGAAATACTTTGTAAAAAAATATTACCAGCAATAAATTTTTGAAATATTACTAGATTTTTTGCAGGAAAATCTATATTACCAGAAATAAATTTTTGGAACAAAATATTACCAAAAAAATCTAAGGAACAAAATATTACCAGAAATAGATTTTTTGAAGGAAAATCTAAGGAACAAATTATTACCAGAAATAGATTTCTTGAAGGAAAATCTAAGGAACAAAATATTACCAGAAATAGATTTTTTGAAGGGAAATCTAAGGAACAAAATATTACCAGAAATAGATTTTTTGAAGGAAAATCTGAGGAACAAATTATTACCAGAAATTTTTTGAAGGAAAATCTAAGAACAAAATATTACCAGAAATATTTTTTTGAAGGGAAATCTAAGGAACAAAATATTACCAGAAATAGATTTTTTGAAGGGAAATCTAAGGAACAAAATATTACCAGAAATAGATTTTTTGAAGGAAAATCTAAGGAACAAAATATTACCAGAAATAGATTTTTTGAAGGAAAATCTAAGGAACAAAATATTACCAGAAATAGATTTTTTGAAGGAAAATCTAAGGAACAAAATATTACCAGTAATAGATTTTTTGAAGTAAAATCTAAGGAACAAAATATTACCAGAAATAAATTTTTTGAAGGAAAATCTAAGGAACAAAATATTACCAGAAATAGATTTCTTGAAGGAAAATCTAAGGAACAAAATATTACCAGAAATAGATTTTTTGAAGGGAAATCTAAAACAAAATATTACCAGAAATAGATTTTTTTGAAGGAAATCTAAAGGAAAAAATATTACCAGAAATAGATTTTTTGAAGGAAAATCTAAGGAACAAAATATTACCAGAAATAGATTTTTTGAAAATCTAAGGAACAAAATATTACCAGAATTAGATTTTTTGAAGGAAAATCTTTTACCAGTAAAAAAAAAAAAAATTACCAGGAATAAAAATCTTGTCGGCATCAAATAACCCATTGAGGTAGTTATGCCGTGAAATAAACCAAACCAAATAATTTTTCTTTTTATCTTTTTTTCTTTTCTATCTTTTATATCAGCTTTCATTCTCTCTTCATCATCTCATTTCTCTTTTAAATGTTTTGTCTTTCTTCCTTTTCGACATCTTATTCTTCCTTTTTGACCGCTTCGATTTCCACGTTTTCATTCTCCTTCTACTTGCTTCCGGGAAAATAAGCATGTCTTAGAGACTTAGTTACGGCAACATTCACAATAATTACAGACTAAAAGTCTTACCGGTGTTGTAATTTGAAATCGCGATTCGGAGCCACACGAAATTTCAATGATTTTGAATAAGACACTTAATTTCGAATGACCTAAGCTAATAGGATAACAACTTATTTGCAAAGGTTTCCTTTAATCTCCGATCACTCTATTCTGGGAAAATCCACTTACAACGGTAAGATTCAGAAACATACTACATAATCTCTTGTTTATTCCTCTTCCTTAGATATAGCATAAAATACCCTATTTACATTTAATATTACAGTATTATGGATTTAGCTACAGTTACTAGCAGTCTACGGTAACTGAGGCCAAGGCCCGTGCGTACTATGTGACGCTTGCTATCTTAACAATATTTACTTTTTTCTACCTATATTTATATACACGAATCTCTTAATTAATACGTATTCGATTAGTAGGTTAAATTTTTTATATAGAGAAACTCGATTAGTGCATGCATAAAACTCGATAGGTGCGGTAAAACATTCTTCAATTTAACCATAGTCATTGATTTTTATAGTTACTGATTAATTAAAAATTTTCTAAAATTTGAAAATGGAAAATGGATAACTATTTTGCTTGTTAAGGATTACGTTATTAACCCTAGAACACTAACCATGGGTATATAGTATCCAGCGCCAATTTTCCTATTTTTAATTACAATTTTCAGTATCTGTGTTTTTCAGTTCCTATTAATATTAACTCAAAGTACAAAGTTTGAAGTGCCTGCTTGTAAAATATTTCAAATAAAGATTTATATTTAATATTTTCGTTGGTATTTTCAAAATCGGGTATGATATACCCATGGTTAGTAATGGTGTAACTTTAATTGATGCTTAGTGTTCTAGGGTTAAAGTAATTACGGTAGTGTTAAAAATGGACGGTTAAAACAGATAAATTTTACAATAAGAGCCGATAATATAAATACATATTTGAATATTTGCCTCTATTCAAACTTTTTGAATTTTTGATTTTCTCATGTTTATTTTGAACGCCTTAAAAGGAAATTTCTGATTTTTTGTTTAAAAAATGGACGATTTAATTAGGTGTAGAAATTTACATTTATTAAGAAATATCGAAATATAAAAGATGTATGCATTTACTATGTAAATATTATAAATTAATTACGTTAAAATATTAATGATCATGATTTGTTTGGAAAATGTGGAGGGACAATTTCCCAAGCACCGCCAGTTATATGAAGAACAGAAGAATATCATGGGGCAAACCACTCTAAATAAGTTTTTCCTACAAAACAAATTAATAAACATTAATTTATAGCATTTTGATTGTATCTTCTTATATGTACCTATATTTTAATTAAAAGTACGCAAATTAGAAATCAATGGTAAATGAAACTAAAATTTGAGGTAAAAATGACATCATTCCTGTTCAATTTGTTATGTTTTAAATTATTGCGTATCTTAATGTACACATTAACCACATTAATTGAGGGATTCCTGCACATTGTAAATTAAACTAAGCACAACTGACTATTAAATGAAAACAAAAATCAGATTTTGACATAATTCTGTGTTCTTTATATTTTGAATTGATGATGAATTTTTATCATAAAACCACTTTATAAAAGTCTCAGTTTTTTTTTAGCCATAATGTTGAATGTGTTAAAATTATTCGAATTTTAACAAGACAAATCTCAAGTGGATGTTAAAATTGCCGCAAGACATTATTGATTTATTTAAGATAAAATGATCTATTATGACATGTCTTTAATTTGTATTGAGATACGTTGTAATTATTTTAAATTCTTCCTGTTGAATTATTCACCTATATTGAATATGATTATTGTACATAATTTGGTTACAATAAAATTTGCATTTTATACACTACCTTATGAAAACTGAGAAGTCAAAGTGAAGATGGCGTATCATAGATTCGGTAGGGGACAACGAGACTTTTGCATCGGCTATGACTGGGGACACCGGATATTCAAACCAGTGGGTATTTTTTAGCAAATATTTTCTCAAATAGTATAGATAAATAACAATCGGCTCAGACTGAGATATTCTACCCGAGAAAAAATTGTGCATCTGAAAGGCAAATCGGCATGCTTTATTTCATCAGGGCAAATAGGCTTTTTTTTTTAGCCAAAAGTGTGCCGCTACCTGCTTGACCAAGGAGACAAGCTTGACAGAATGAAAACAGCACAATCATGAATTATGTCTCTTGGAGTCGACGTGGTCTTATCGTATTCTGTAGTAAGGACATAAGGCTCGCTCCTGGCTAGCCCTGCTGACGTTTCTCGGCGTCAGTATATATACTATTTGGACGAGTTCAAGTTCTGGCGAGGTGAGTTTGTCTCCAGAACCTCCACTTTTAATTAAGCACTTTCTTTAGTCGATTTTCCGACATGACCCCACTTCTAACGTTTCAGTCAAATTACATTTTCGTTGTATTGTAATATTAGTTTTAGGAAGAGGTACTTCAAAGATAATTCAAAGTATGTTCATCGCTGAATTAAGTTGTACTGGTTGCTTATTCTGTGCATATCAGTTTATATGTCTTCTATGTCAAAATCGTCCACCTTCGACAATCTACATCAAGGGTCGGCAACCTACGGCCCGCGGGCCGGATCCGGCCTACGAAGGCATTTTGACCGGCCCGCGAGCCTGATTACGAATGATTTTTCGCATGAGAGACGATCTTCAAATGAAATTTGTTATATGTCATTTTCTATAGAATGTCTACACATCTCAGTGCACTAAAAATATTAGACTATCTGCCAGTTATCTTTCATGAGACTTATTTTACCAACTTGCGTTGCCTACGTTTAATATCAAATAATGGATACATATTTGTTATGACCCTTGGCTACATTAAAAAATAACAGAAGCGAAAGGAACGATAAAGTGAAAGAGGCCAGGGAGAGACTGACATGCGAGGTAGCAGAAATCTAAAGACAGTTAAACATACGCGCATTATACATACATGCCTCATGAATCTGTGGATGATACTGCATGTGTACGTACGTAAGTTTATATGTTTGCAACTATTTGTACTCGTATGTATGGATATATGAGCTTCGTTTTTGTGTTTCATTTGTGGAAAAATTTTCAATAACAGTTTCAAACTTACACGTCATAATTTCATCCATTTCACTTCGGTTGATTTTTTTCACTTTGAAGTATTTTGACGTTCCATGAGGAAAAGTAATTTTTGTTAGGTGTTTTTTAATTTTAGATTTTCTTTTGTTTTTCTGATTTCTCAATGTTTATTTTCATTATGGTTTTAAATATTTAGGTTGACAGGGGGTCTGCATATGTAATTTTCCTTAATTTTTCATTAATGTCCTTCGTCCGGCCCGCGACCCGTCATTATAACACGATCCGGCCCGCGGGGTCGAATGAGTTGCCGACCCCTGGTCTACATCATACTGCCAAGGCGTTGAATAATTTTCCCTACTTGCCAGTTTTTATTTCCGGCCTTAAAGCTTTTAAAACAAGACTTTATCGTCGATAAATGATCTAGTAGTTTCAACTTTTCGAATGTTCTTATTCCGAGTCAGTAATTTGTTAAAAATGAATCTAACTTCCCGAGCAAACATGAGCTCTGCAGGTGACATTTTCGCGGTGACGTTTACATTTGACGTCATACGATATACACTAAAACATTATTGTAGTACTTTTCGTTCAGCTTCCAAGCATTTAGCTTTTCACAATGCTATTTTGGAGGAGCCAACAAACCGCTCAACTTGATCATTCGGCCTCGGATGATAAATCGATGTTGTCAGATGTTCAACCGTGTAGTTTTGTAGAAAAATTAAACTCAGCAGAAGTAAATCGAGTTCCATTTTCGGATACCATATTGTCAGTTAATTCATAACATGCAAAAAAATCACTTAAGAATTTAATCGTTATTGCCGTAGTAGGTCATTTACAGTTTAATATCTCAGGTCATTTTGTGAAACTGTCGACTACAATTAAGCAGTATTATCTATTTATTGGTCTAGCAAAGTACATATATAGACTTGCCTACGGTTTATCAGTGTTGAGCCATTCCTGATAATATATAGGTAGTGATTGGGCACCTCGAGGCGGTGTAATGGTTAGCAAACTTCTCTCGCTAGAACAATTACAACTGAGTAGTGAGATCGATTCTCACTAGGTCCCCCATACTTTCGGCCTTGTGCCACATCTAAGCTACGCTTGGAAAATCACTATAGGTAGTGATTATTGCTGCTGACTTAAAACCATTGCATTTTCTTTGATTTGAATATCTTTGTTCAACATTACCCAATGAATATAGTCTCTCATCTTACGATTCTCTGATGTCCTACGTGGAATTGTTTCAAAATACATTTTAATAGTAGTAACGCAATTATTACTCTTTCCGCGTACAAAAGTACTCCATCACAAATAGAAAATGCTGTATTATTATTCTTACCAGGTTTAATTTTACTTTTACTCCATTTCGACTTAACGGCATTCATAGTTTTTTTTTTAACCCTAGAACACTAACCATCAATTAAAGTTACACCACTACTAACCATGGGTATATCATACCCGATTTTGAAAATATCAAAAAAAAAATATATATATATATATATCAAATATAAATCTTTATTTGAAATATTTTACATGCAGACTCTTCAAACTTTGTACTTTGAGTTACCATTAATAAGAACTGAAAAACATATTATTTAGGTAAGAAAATCAGGTACTGAAAATTGCAATTAAAAATAGGAAAATTTGCGCTGGGTACTATATACCCATGGTTAGTGTTCTAGGGTATCCTTTTACGAATGAATTTTGATATCGTCTATCATGACCGGCAATTCTTTAATAATGTTTTTAATTTCTTTTTCGGGTTCCAGCGAAGCAATCATAGTATCTTTCAAAATTTTCTTTACATTTCGATATCAATCTGGGCAAGCCATCTTCGTGCCCCAATTTTTTTTCTGACAATAGAAATTCCATCTTGAAATCATAGTTCAATAAAATCGTAGCTGTCGTCTGTTTGCAGTATGCGTGGGAATCTCTTTCTTATTGCCGAATGTACTTAATAATGAACGATAGTCAGATTGCAATATGGATTTTCTTCTTACTATCATCCTGTGATTTTTTTACATAAAAATTTAGAGCAAGCGCTTCCTTTTCAATTTAACTGTATCATATTTCTCTATATGTGTTGTAGAGTAGTTTTCACAGTGGAGGCTTGTATTTCACCAAGTCGGTCCTAAAATAGGTTCGACGTACAAAACGTTAGGGACATGAAATAATAGTTAATGACGCAGCAATCTAGTTGTGGTGGTTGTTACTTTAATGTCCGACATCGACTGGCTCACCAACTCACTCTGAGCCCCCTGGTGACTGCTACTACTACTACTTATTATATGTGGGAGAGTCTATTAACAATAGAATAGGTATGTTCCGGTATAACAATATGTTAAACGTCTTGAAACATGGACGACTGTTTTCACTGTACCATCTTCCAATGTATGGCCTATTACCTCTTCTATGCCGTATTCGCTCGCATCCGACTCTATTATTATCTGTCGCTCCGGCTCGTAATGTGTCAGCGCTAACTCTAAAATTAGTAGTTTTTAATCCATTCAAAAGCGTTTTTTAACATTCCGACGACCAATTTCATTTCGTTCCCTTTTTAAGTAAATTATTCAGAGGTATTCACAATTTCGACATATCTGGTACACAAATATCATAATAATTTGCTTATCCGATAAATGATTGTAGGGTCACCAAATTGGTCGGGGGAGACATGTATTTAAGGCACTTGGTCTAGCGGGATCCGGTCTTCTTTTTTCGTCGATTATCTGACCTAAATATTTAAAAAAGGGTGTTTCATTAAGACGGATCAAAGTCAGCAGTAAATGAATCAGTGTTACTGCTGAAAATGTATTTATTTCTCTATTGAATCATGTTATTTAAGGCATGACAATTGTGTGTGAAATATAATATCGCTCAAATGTTCGCCAAATCTGAAAGAATAAAAAAAAAATCATTAGACGCTTAATCTTAATTCACATTAAAATCAGTCCAAGTTATAAGAACATCCTTTATTATTCATAAATAACTGACATTTCTGTTCACTGAATTTGAAACCGTAGTCATTTAGTTTCTGAAATATTTTCTAAATCAGTTTAACATGCTGCATTTTCGTAGCACTCCTAATAAGTATGTCATCTATATAAGTGACGGCACCGTCTAGTCCAGCTATCCTCGTATCCATTATTTGCTGGAAAATACCTGGGTTTTCTTTTATACCGAAGGGCAATCTTCTAAATTTGTAGAGTCCTTTATGTGTATTAGTAGTCAAATAATTATTGCCTTACTCATACACTTCGATTTGAAGTTATGCCTCATACAAATCAATTATTAAAAAAAAAAATTACGACCATTTAATTTGGTAAATATATCCTCTGGAGTTGATAGAGGATATACATGTGGGAACAGGCAGTTATTCAGCTCGTTTGTAAAATCTGCACATAAACGAATCTTATATTTTTGATTAGCAAATATAAACGGAGAGCGTGCGAGAGAAACGTGTGCACAAACAGAGCGAGAGAGACGCGAATAGAGAGAGCTAGACAGAGAGGTAAACACACGCACAGATCAAGAAACGCGCGAGAAACATGGGGAAATTCATGGAGAATGGCGGTGGAATACATGCCAGTTTCACTATAATATACCGTCATATTATTAATGAAAAAAAAGTAAAATTAAGCAAGTATTTAAGCAAAAACCGAAGATAACACAAATAGGAAAAAAATCCAACAATAACATGTGTTGTCTGCATTTGCGTGGTTGTATATGATGACAAGTATCGCGAGACATATCGTAACCATAGCAACAGAAATACGAAACTATAGCATGATTGATTTTTTTTTCATTGCTACCAAACTAATTTTCGTCTGATTACATCAATCATTATTGCATGATTATATATTTTTTCTTGCTTTTTCTTTTGCTACTTTTAAGATCGACTGCCGTTATTGGCTTTTTGTTCTGTCACAGAGAGAGAAAAAAAGGTTTTATTGCATGCAGTTTCACCTTTTGTTATAAAAAGCAATCAAACGCATTAAGAAACATAATTGCTTTTAAACCACAAGCTAGCTGAGCTTCAAAACTTATTTCACAATGATTGAAGATTTTAGAGAGTAATGTAAAGCCAAAAAAAGCATAACGATTTATTATGTTTTGTTGTTTAGTCGATCTTGGTCGTTGTATTCACATTTTCAATTGTAGCCTCCATAATGTTATTAGGATCCTTTTTTATGGCTAGAGAATACTTTTGCTAATACCTCCTCAGGCCGATAAAATCCTGACAAATCCATCATAATGATATTCGAACCTGTTTCTCATGGTTGGAAAGTCAGCGTTCTAACCACGTGACCATATATAAGTGGACACTGTAGTCAACACCAATGGCGACAATCAGTTCCATGCTTGAATGCAAGATATATATATATATATATATATATATATATATATATATATATATATATATATATATATATATATATATACGTATCCGTGCCGTCAAAATTAACGGCAAGAAGGAATGTATCATAAGTAACATGTATTATATTGTAAGTAATTTTCGTTTAAACCAAGTACAATTTTGTAATCTAAAATAGTTCGTGGTTAACGTTAATAATTGAACGGTGTACAATTTATAAACACCTAAGGAAAGATATACGTATATTACCCTCATAAATGTTACATATTTACAACCAAAATTATGTTTACTGCAAAAGTTCCCAAAGCTCAATATTTTCTGTGCAAACTTTGAAAGGTTTGAATAATGATTGACAGACCGCCTCTTTTTGTAAGTTACAATTTTTAAAGTTTAAAATGAATTTCTAAAAATGAACAAAGCGTTCTTCAAGATATATGTGGCGTATTATATATACGAACCCTCTTCGATAGCGATATCAGTACGAGTCAACGGGTACATGTTAACACGGTACAGGGTGTGCTATCGTTATTTTGCACATTTCCCCTCAATTGTTACACTCAAAAAAAACAAAACAACATATATATATATATATATATATATATATATATATATATATATATATATATAATGGACTCTCCGTCGGTTTCGACGTATGAGGATCTGACAGCTTATTGATTCAGTTATGAAATTTTGTGCGATAATCTTAAGTGGCATTTAAGACCCGCTAGTGATTTACAAAGGAGGCCACATATGGAGCAAGTGTGAAGATTCTGAGATGAGATCACTGTTAGATTGGCTGACCTTTTAGATCATCCCCTCGCTTCTTGAAGATGATTTAGACAAGCAGATAGAAAACTGCTGAATCCACTAAAACACGTTGATCTCCATTATGTGGTATATTGACTGGTGACAAGTTGCTTTTCAGCTTGTCATTGAATCTTAGACATGGGCGTCCTACATTCCTGTAGCCCTGATCTAACTGGCTGTACATTAGGATCTTGGGTATCCTGTCATCAGACATTCTCAAGACATGACCAGTCCACCGTAACTGAGACTGAATGATAAAAGTCTCGATTCCTCCAATATTACACCTGTTAAACAGGTCTACATTAGATGTCCTATCTTGAAGCTTAACTCCACAGATTGCACGTAGACAGCTTTTATGGAAAACATCTAGCTGACGTATATGGTACCTGTATGGAGTCCATGACTCTGAGCCATACAAAAGGATGGCAAGTACAACAGCTCTGTAAACCCGAGTTTTCGTATCAGGTCGAATACCGGGCGAGGAGTTAATTCCTATAGAGTTAACCCCACTTAACGTCGTTAGATTTCATATTGTGTGTGTTATTTGGCATGATATTACTTGGAATTAATAGTGGAGTTGTTTCCCATTGCCTACTCCAAGGAGATGTATGGAAACAACACCTTTAGTTAGCTGGCCGTTGACTTATAGAGAGTTCTTACGCTCTTTGTTAGGTCTTGTTATTTCGTCCTACTGGATCCCTAACAAGCCACTTCACTCGCAATATCTTGGAGAGAGGTGTAGTCTGTTTAGTCGGCGACATTCAGATTGCGGAATACTTACCATATATATATATATATATATATATATATATATATATATATATATATATAAATATATATATAAAAGGAGTCCCCCAATCTTTAAGCATAAATCAATCAGTTAGTAATGTGGGAGAATAGAATAAAATAATTATGTTTTAACTTAGTATAAGTTCCATTACCCACTATTAAAACAATATGATTCCTAATATATGCGCAATGAAAATCATTATGCCGACATATTTAAACAACACCAGAAAGAGGCGTGTGGACGGTACAGGGAGTACTGATGGAAAGTATGGTAGGTTAAAGACAGGAGAAAAAAAAGGTGTGAAAAAAGGAGATGAGAAAAAAGAAGAAAAGGAAAAGATAAAAGAAAAAGGAGGAGAAAAATAAAAAAGAGAAAACAGGAAAAAAAGAAAAGAGACGTAAAAAGAGCAAAAGATAAAAAAAAACAAAAGAGAATGAAGAGAAAAAATGATAAAAATTAAAAACTAATTAAAAAACAGCGAAAATAAATAAAAAAAAGGAAAAAAGAGAAAGAAAAAAAAAGAAAAAAAGTAAGTAAATAAACGAAGGTTATTATTATCATATTAACGTTTTATTATGATAGAACCGTCACTTATTCTTATGTAACATTGTAGTGAGATCACTGCGAGTTTGAATGACGAATCTGAACGTTTGTTTCTTGGAAAATGAAAAAGAAATTGATTCTGTTCGATGACAAGGACCACATTTTTACTGATTCTGTCATATTCAAACATCTATCTGCAACCAAATCGCGCGGCCTAATACGTTGTCACTCTTGCTACCAATGCTCACCTCTGTATTTCTTGTCTGTTGGCTGGCTTTTTTTCTATAACATGATCACAAAAAACGGCTTGATTTATGCTTAAATAAACCAAGTTCAGAGATTCAATATAAATGAATGATACTAATTTACTCGAAATATATTCCTGAATAATTTGCGATAAAGTCATATATATGTGAAAAATTTAAGAAATAAGTAATATATATATATATATATATATATATATATATATATATATGTTAATGCATGTTTCATTAAATAATATAGACAAGTGTTGTCTATTCATTTTAAGTAAATTCCTTTCATATTATCGAATAAGCTTTTTAGCATTATCACTGAAACACGAAAGAAAATCACTATGTTGATATATGCTTTTATTGTTAATCCTGTCTAAGCTTTCAGCATACATAAGCCATCATCAGAGATTACAAGTACATTATATTACACTGAATAATAAATTATATAAAAAGATGGTAATGTGGACATTGCAACAATGATAGTTTGTTTCGTTTGCATGGAAGATTGCTATGCAAAGGAAGCAAAATATCGAATTGCAGTTCATCACTTCACACATGACCAACGGCTTTCCATACTGAACACTTTTCTTCATTTTCACTCCCACGTGGTCATGTGTGACGTCATGAACCGCAATGCGATATTTTACTTCAGTGATAATGCTAAAAAGCTTATTCGACAATATGAAAGGAATTTACTTAAAATAGACAAAACTTGTCTATATCATTTAATGAAACATGCATTAATGACAAAATGCTGCCTAAATACACACACACACACAATATATATATATATATATATATATATATATATATATATATATAATACGAATTAAGATGAAAGGAAATCGTTATTTAAGCTGATGAACATTTATCTGATTCTTTTTGAAAAACTAACATTTTTTACTTTTATTTTCACAATAAAATCCTTAGTAATTTGATAAAACTGTTCCTGCTAAGGGCTTTCCGTTTGTTTATATATATATATATATATATATATATATATATATATATATATATATATATATATATATATATATAGATAGATATATATAGATATATATATATTTCAGTTGTATAGATATGAGTTTGTGACCCTGGTTTTAACGCTTTTGTGATTATCAGACAAACTGGTTTTTTTTTAAAAAATAAACGAGTTTGTCTGATGATCGCAAAACCGTGAAACCCAGGGTCACAAACTCATATTGATACAACTGAATATCTCAACTCTATCACTGATATTGAGCACTTTCCTACAATTACTGCGCATATAAAATAATATATATATATATATAATTTATGAAGAACTTGGTAATGCGTATGGATAATCCCAATCTGATGATCCGGCGTCCTTTAAAAGAACTCTGGTGAAATAAATTATTATAATGGTACCTTAAAGTGGTCTGTTTTTTTTTAAAATATATATATATATATATATATATATATATAACGTCATCCACAGACAGACTGTTTCGCTGTTTACAGCTCATCAGTGTGACTAGACATCCGGTTGCCTCTAGCTAGGATCGAAACCCGACTGAAATATATATATATATATATATATATATATATATATATCTAAATTTATTTATTTAATAATTATAACATAAATATGTGATTTTAGTGATTTTATAACATATTTATGTTATAATTTTTAAATAAATAATTATATTCGCTCTACTCTATATTGAGCACTCTTTTAAGAATAGTAATTGTTGGTTATTGGAATTTATTGCGTATACACCAATCATATATTTCTCCATATATATATATATATATATATATATATATATACACAATTTACATAATTCCGACTTGTCCTAATGTTTATTGACATATTCACGACGTCTCGGCCACTGTATGTTTCGGTTTTCTTCAGATCATAAACGATGGAATTTCGAATTGAACCCTTTACTTAGTCCTCGAGTGTAGATTGTCATAATTCCTCGTACCATGGCTTTTGGGAATATTTCACAGTTGATTCCATTTAGTAAATAAACTACTGTTTTTTTCCTCTGCTGTGGTCTGATATTGTGAGTTCGATAACTGGCCATAGCAGAGGGAAAAAAATGGCCGTCGTGTACAACGGCTGAAACGCCGTGAATATAGCAATAAAAATAATAAAAGTTTCCTTCCTAAGCTTTTGTTTCAGGTAGTGGAGAAATTCAATTCTGAGCATTAATTTCCTTTTACTTACAGCGTGTAACGTTGAGTGGTGTGAATACAACTTTGAAAACCGAGATTGAATAGAGATAATATAGTCGAAAGAGCTACTAAATTTAGACGATTGCTGGTGCAGGTTGTTGTGTGAGCGGTAAGAAGGGCAATTAAAAAGAGAGAAGCCGATTTCTTCCTTTTCTACGATTTATCAACACTTAGTAGATTAAGGAGAAACAAAAATATTTTAAGGCTAAAAATTTTTGGAGGGGAGATAATGATTTTGTGAAACAGGTCTTACTAATTAACCCATAGCTGGGGGAAGAAGAGGTAAATTCATACCTTTCTTAAAGGTATTTGGGCGTAAGTGAATATAATGAACCCGACTGGATTTCGAACTCAGATGAACAATTTCGAGTCATTATCCCATTACACCTCACGTACATCCAATCTTACAGCGCCTAGTATTCTCAAGCGTTTTACCCATCTAAGTACTGACCAGGTTCGACGTTGTTTAACTTCAGTGAACGTACGAGAACCATTGTTTCAACGTGATATGGTCGCCAGGAGAGAGAGAGAGAGAGAGAGAGAGAGAGAGAGAGAGAGAGAGAAAGAGAGGGTGAGCGCTCGTTGAGAAAAATTAACAGGGCAAGAAATATAAATAAATTGTCAGCTACAGAAAATTTGGAGAAGCTTTTGTTGCATCTGTAAGCATAGGAAATATGTAGGATATTAATAACACAGACAAAAGATATTAAAATAACTAGAATTATCTTTAAGCAAACATCACAAAGAAAAACATGTTAGACGAATAAAAAATATGGAAATTGATTTCTCAACGCTAATTTTCAGTGACGAATTTACAGTTACAATGGCTCGACCAGAGTGACGAATTTACAGCTAAGCTGGCTCGACCAGAGTGACGAATTTACAGCTACACTGGCTCCACCAGAGTAACGAGTTTACAGTTAAACTGGCCCCACCAGGATGACGATTTTACAGCTACAATAGTTCGACCGGAATGAGGAATTTACAGCTACACTGGCTTGACAAGAATAACGAATTTACAGCTACGCTACTTTTGACCGAACTAAGGAATTTACAGCTACGCTGGCTCAACTAGATTGACAAATTTACAGCTACACTGGCTTCACCAGAGTAACGAATTTACAGCTACACTGGCTTCACCAGAGTAACGAATTTACATCTACACTGGCTTCACCAGAGTAACGAATTTACAGCTACACTGGCTTCACCAGAACGCGAATTACAGCTACACTGGCTCGAACAGAGTAACAAATTTACAGCTACACTGGCTTCACCAGGAATTTTCAGCAGCTTCACCAGAGTAACGAATTTACAGCTACACTGGCTCGAACAGAGTGACAAATTTACAGCTACACTGGCTTCACCAGAGTAACGAATTTACAGCTACACTGGCTTCACCAGAGTAACGAATTTACAGCTACACTGGCTCGAACAGAGTGACAAATTTACAGCTACACTGGCTCGAACAGAGTGACTAATTTACAACTATGCTGGCTCAACCAAAATAACGAATTTACATCTACGCTGGCTCGACTAGAATGGCGAATTTATAGCTACGCTGACTCGACCATATTGACAAATCTACAGCTACGCAGGCTCGACTATAATGAGGAATTTACAGCTACACTGACTTCTCCACAGTGATGAACTTCTAGCTACACTGGCTCGATCAGTAACTGTACTAAAATTTGCGCCCTTCATCGACTTACACATTTTTGGAAACGACCGGAATACTTGGAAAAATGTTCTGAGGTTATATTGTAAAATTTAAATTATAGATCCTGTCACAATTGATGTTAATAAATGTATAGAATTATTCTAAGTTACTGGACTAGAAGTTTCTTTTCTGAGAGACGGATCACAGCCAAGAACATTTAAGCTAGAGAATGTACAGTTAAGCCTGTTTCTTCCCAGTGCCACTGTTTCAAAGACTTCAAATCAACTGAATATCCCCCCCAGTATTTCCTTTAAAAAATATTTTGGTTCATTATTAAAAGAGATGTATGTCAGAATAGAAAGCATTATTCCAATATTGAATGATAAGATAAGGACAGTAAAAAAAGTGAATTTGCATCTTACCTTGAATCTTTCATCTTCCTTTGGAATATCTTCCTGTTTCTAAAGGTGCCCGTGGATTCTTTCTAGTCCAGCCTAAGTTCGCCTGACGAGAATTTCGCATTTTTGTTTTCCACTGACCTGAGGTCAGTAAATCAATAGCTGCATCTAAAAAAGTTGGTTCTCTGTGTCGCGCCAGAAGGATTTTCTTGTCCCTCCTTCAAATCTACCAATCGTTTGCATTGAAACGACTTCTGGTCCCTGATATTCATCTCGGGTTCTCGTCAAAATCCAAAGACGGATATGCAATGATAGGTCCTGACCTAGTATCTCGACTAAAAATTTAAAACGTTATCTGTCTTTTCTACAAATATTTTCATGATCCTGTTCTTTCACTGGTAATCTGATGAATTTATGTTAAATCTCGGCCCTGCCCTTTTTACTGAATTAAATTAACCGCCTCTTCTACTCTAACAGTTCTTCTCTCGGATAGCGGAACTCCTTCCTCTTACTTGTTTCCTTGATAGGTAATCCTTTCCTCAAAAACCAAAACTCTCACTTTCTGTAAACCCTTGCGTGGTTGGGGCGAAATGCTTAAAAAAAGTGAAACGTTTTTAAATTTTGCATTTTTCTGTTTTCTTTTTTGGTTTTGTAGACTTGTTTTTCTTTTTTTTTCCCACTTTTTATAAACCATTTTTATTTTTCTTCAGTTTATTTCCTTATTTTTTGGTTTTAAATCGTCAAGCCCTCCCTCACTGCAGGAGGCCTCACAGAATCAACAACAAACCCAGGAGAGCCCCGAGCCTAAAATCAGCTTCATCAGCTGCCTCGGCATCCAAGAGGTCTTCAACATGAAAATGATCAGCAGCCCAAGCAGAAAAAGCAGCAGCAGCAACAAGAAGACCAAAAAATAGCAACAGCTGAAACCACAGACACAACAAAAACATCAACAACAACGGAAGAAACAACTTCAGAAACAATACCCGCAGCAACACAAAGAAACAACAAACGGGATCAGATTCTGATATGGAGAAGGAGGAAATGCTCCTACCTCGGTTCTTCTCTTTGAAGAATGGGAGGGAGGACAAAGAGGAAGAGATGCCCATAAAGAAGAGAAGCGTGCTGGACGAAGCAGGAAGGAGAAGGAAATGACCAAAGCCAGGTCCCAGTCTGCCTAATGCGTCGCCAGGGGAAATGAAGGACACATTTCCCTAGTCAAGGAGCTTCCCGCCTTCACCATCTAGGGTCCAGTCTCCCACCACTTTCAGACTACCCCAACCGTCCACATCTACCCCGCTATCCACTTCTACCCACCCAACTAGAAAAAAGGAGTAAAATACTTTCCCAATGTTGAGAACATTTGTAAAGTCGACGTGAAGTCCGTAGAGGACCTCCACAACTTCCCTAAAACCCCAGGAATGATTGCCTGTGTTAGGGAAACGGGGAAATAATTAAAAGATTGGTCTCACCTATATGAAGCAAAAGAAGCCTCTCCAGATGGTTACATTCGATGTAAAGAAACTTTTAAGATTTTTGTGCAGAGAGGGTCCAGGTGCTTATTCACCCCTGTCTATACAGGGCCTTAAAACTAACATATCCTATGGGTGTTGGTGGTATTGCTTTGGACGGACGGATGACGTCGGAGATGGGCACAGGGAGCCTAGGACAATCCGTCGTATTTATGCCCAGTATGTGAATAAGGTGTTTGTTTTATTCCTGAAAATTTAAAAAAATGTCTATCAAGATAGCCAACCTGAATGCGAAGGGCTTCACGGAGCGCGATCTGGCTGCCCGCCTGCTTCGTGATCATTCGGTGTGGTTGTCACCGCGATCGAAGAGACGCAATTTGTTTGCGAGTTTGATGCTCATGTGCTGTAAAGCGACTTCGTTGTCTATTCAGCATATGGGGACCGACCTGTCAGAGGTGTTTCTTTGCTGGTTAAGCGTACACTGGATGCAATGGTGGACCTTGTCTATGTCGATGCGTGTGGTGGCGGTTGATCGTGGCCGATATTGCTGCGAAAAGTATTTCGTTTTGGATTGTTGCGGTTTATGTGCCCAACGACTAGACAGAGAGGGTTTTTTTTTCGTCAGTTAGGAACTTTCGACGCGTCTAGTCTTAATGGGGGTTACAATCCCATCCTGAACCCAAAAATAGACAGGAAGTTGGGAGCTAGCGGAAGGTTGAACGATCGTAGCTTGGTGGATCTGATCGACGAGTCAACAGATACCGGGTCGATCACCCTGGGGGAATATGTGGACGTGGGCACTTAAGTGGCCGTCTACCCAGTTAGCTAAGTAGCTACATGCATAGAATGCTAGTCAGAAGGACCGACATAGATATGCTAGATTGTCCCACGTTCGACTGGTTAGGCTATTCGGACCACAGACTAGTCTGTACCCGGGTGGCGTTAGACTCTTGCCCTAGGCTGGATAGTGCAAGTTCAATTTGTCTTTACAGGACAAGCGGGATTTCCGGCAACAGCTAACTACTTTAATGAAGCGTGAACTAGTAGGGCAACTATTGGGAATAGGTGGTTGGAGAGGCTCAAAGGTAGGATTAAGCCCTTCACCAACGAATATAGCAAGCGGCTCGCACTAGATAAGGCTAATAAAGTGAAGACACTTAACAAAAATGAAGGCTCTCAAGAAGAGAGGGAGGCTGCGGTGATCCTCTAGAGATAGTCCGAGCTAGGGAGTCTCTACAGCATGCGGCTAGCAAGCGCTACCAGGGCCAGGTAATTAGGCATAAGTTAAACAAGATGTCTTCCAAAGCTGTGAACATGGACGCAGAATTACGCAAGGAACTGATCTATCGAGGTTCCAATCAATAGATTCAGGAGGTCAAGACACCCCGAGGGGCGTACTCAGAGGTCGTCTTACGGCATGAGCGAGGCGTTTCGGCAGTATTTCGAAAGCCTGTTTACCAAGGAGCCTGTCCTTTGTGACGAAGAGTTTCGCATCTATTTGGTCGACTTTCCTCAGCTTGAGCCTACTAAAGCAGCTAGCTGTGAGGGGGAAATCATAGAGGGCGAAGTCTGTTTACCATTGAGGAGGGTCGGCAGTGGCAAATCTCCGGGACATCATGGTCTGCTCTATGAATTGTACTTGGGGTAGTCGCATATCTGTGTTCAGATTTGACTGTCGTGTTCAACAACCACTTCCACCAGGGATCCATCCTTGACCGGACCTTCAGGAGCGTGATCACGCTGTTGAAAAAGGGCAAAGGAGGGATTTAGATGATTATAGCCGCATAACTCTGCTAAATAGGTTTGGGCTAAGATCCTGACGGAGAGTTTGAAGTCAGTTGCCGAATGTCTGTTGGGACCAGGGCAGACATGTGCTGTGAAGGGCCAAACAATTCAGAGCAACCTGTATCTAGTCCGTACGATCATAGAGAGTGTAACAGATGACGCGAAAGCTGCGTTGATCAATTTGGATTAGTCCAAGGCATTTGATAGGGTCGACCATCGGTACATGGCTGTTTCGAAGCCGACTTCTATAAGAGGATTAGCCTCCTGTATCACCCAGTGCTGTGGTACAGGTGAACGGAGAGCGGTCGAGTGCTTTTCGTTGTCTCGGTCGGTTCGTCAGAGTTGCTCGCTATCGCTCTTACTTTACGCTTTGTAGCCTCTCCTTCTCCGGCAGGGGGTAGAGCGTGCAGTCCGGCCCTACGTGGAATCGCTATCCCTCGTATGGGTGAATTTTTTAAAAACGCACTCTCTTAAATTTAAAAAAAAATTAACCTTGCGATTAGACGCTCCATAAGTTTTTATCCGTTAAAACTAACACATTTCTAAGGAAAACATATTTCGATTCGCATTTAATTTTTCGTGTCCGCTATTACGTGGATCTACTAAAAAAACAAAATAATTTCCATATCTGAGGATGGCTGAATGTACAGCCGAAAGTACTAGCATAGAAAAAAGACCTTATACAACTTGAAGTTATTAAAAACAAGGATCATAATATTCATCGAGTGGTTCGTAAGTTAATGTAACTTTAATAAATTTGTTTGCGAAGATGTTTTTCACCATTTATATCATTAACTTTACTAATATACTTTTTTGTATAAATGATTCACATAATATAAATTTAACTGCACCACATATTTGATATATATATATATATATATATATATATGACGAAGCGTGATTGTAAATTCTCTTTTTCAGATACTTGTTTCGTCATTTAGATTGAGGAGCCGTAGGAGTTACACCAAGCTTGCCGATGGGTTTGGAAATACAGAGAGATGTATGGCAGTAATCCTTGTGTAAAGTGAAACATAAGGAGGAGAGTAAAACTTGAAGAATTCATGTTAATTGTTGCGGGCTTTTTCAGAAAGAGAAATTGGTCATTGCCACATATCCTGATAAGGTTGTTTTAATAAATGAGAAAACTGAGATTATATCAGTGTGCAGACATTTAAGAAAATATTCTTTTGAACCCGGATGTGCGAAATAAAATTATTATTTTCCCCCTCTTTTTCTTACAATTTTCTCCATTTTTCCCCATCATCAAATTTTACCTTCCCACTCCCGGTGTTGTGGTATATTGGTGTAATTTTCCTCGGCTTGTACATCGACTTGCCTGAGGAGACGTCACGGTCGAAATCGGGTTGCGAGGTTGGTTGGCATTTTAGCCTTTTCTTAAATATGTTTGATCTACATATTCGATATTGAATTTTGTATTGAGCAGTTTTTGTTGTCTATACCTTTTACTCGCGGCTGTTTTCAGTCTTACTTTTGCATTTCTATCCGTATACATTATCTGTATACACATTCAGGCACACACTCTCTGGCACACATACACATTCACACACGCACACGCACACACACATATATATATTCATATATATATATATATACATATGCATATATACATATATATAGATGCTACATATATATACATATAATTTATACATATATATATACATATAATAGATACATACATATATATACTGCGTGCCAAATTATTATCGAGATAACTTTTTTCTAATATTTCAAAAACCGTCTAATCAATTCACACAAATTTTTCACTACTCAGTCACAATAGTTCTCAGCGAGACAAGCTTGCTAACCATTACACCACCTAGAGGTACCCCAACACCAGATGGTATAGCGATCAAGAATTTGCGATTCTAACCACCAAGATGAGATTCCTCGTCTAAATATGAGAACATATAATTTCAGGAAGTCAGACATAAATTATCACTTGCTTCACACCAATTTATGAAAACATTGATTTGCTCAATACAATCTGAGGTAACACGCGCGCACACACACACACACACACACACACACACATATATATATATATATAAACTAAGTAAGATTTTCCCTTATTACATCGACGATAAAGAAATAATATAAAAAAAATAATATTTTACCATTCTATAGAAATCAATTACATAGTAACCACAATTTAGATAAAAATTATAAACCTAACATATATACACACTATTTGCATTGTTCGGACTGTTGTCCTCATTTTTTTTGCCATATGTACGACGTTTCGACCGTTCTACGCTTCGGTCTTTGTCAGATTATTGGAATTTCGACGCAAACCCTTTATTTCTTCCACAATTCCACGTGCCACGCCTCTTCCGGGTATCTCAGTATCGGTTATCCCCCTTTTAACTCAATTCTCCAACTTTTTTGTCCGTCACTGCTGTAGCCAGGTATTGAACTCACAACTCTTTGGGTCAAGGACTGGATTCAACCAACGTTTTTATCAACTGGGCTATGTGTCCTTGAGTCAGAACAATGCAAACTGCGTAAATAATTACAATACCTCATCTCAGAAATATAGACACCTGTTATATAGATAAGATATCTGATCAAAAAGTATTGGGACTGCTGCTATGGTAATGGCGCTAAAGTATGCAGAGTGAAACTACTTGGCACAGACAGATCTTGGACTATGTCGTTTATTCATATCAACGTTCTCGTTCACTTCTGTTATTTATAGCAGTGCTTGAGAGGAAAGTGTGTTAGGTGTGGTCGCTTCACCTCACCACAGAGGTTTCATCCGTGACTATGGTTTGTGCAGCAGGTTTCGGACAAGCATTGACTTACATTACTCGGACTGTTATCCTGATCTTTACTGCCATATTCACAACTTATCCCTCCCACCTTCTTCCTGTGATTGGAATTTCGAGCCGAACTCTTTATTTCGTCTACCGAGGTAGATTGTTCTAGTTCCACGTGCTATGTCTCTTACGGATATCTCAGTTATTTCCCTTTAACTCAAATGTTCAAGATTTCGGTTAACCACTGCTGTAGCCAGGTGTTGAACTCACAATTCTTTAGGTCTTTTCACTGGATCTAACCAACGTCTTTATCCACTGAGCCTTGAGAGCTTGGTGAATATTTTTTCTTGTAAAAAGCAAATACTTCCAATATGAGCATCACCAAAAGCACGAAAATGAAAACATCAACAAACCAATGTTGTTTATGAACTTGTTTACTTGCTTTGAGAATACTTTAATAAATATTTAAACATGGTAAGATTCAATGCCACTACCTTATCGCGCCTTTTAAGTGCTATTATCTGATAAGGTCAATTAAATCACATGTTATCAACAAATACCACCGGAAAAAAAAGACAAGAAATCCGACAAATCCTCGCAAATAACACAAGGGTTCAACATCATAAACTATGAAAAATCATTAAGCAGAGGAGAGAAACATTGTCAAAAATATATCAAATTAAGGAAGAAATATAAAAACCACAGAAAGAACAGTCTGTTTCATGCTAGATGCAATCGTCAGGCCTGACGATTGTTCACTTTTATATTTTTATATATATATAATACATAAATATACTATATACTTATATAATATATATATATATATATATATATATATATATATATATATATATATATATATAATATGATATATATATATACATATTTATATATATGTATACATATATATATGTGTGTGTGTGTGTACATTTCTATAGAATTAATTTATTTTAATCAGAAACTGTTTTTGTATTACTTCAAACGTTATTATAGTGGACATTATTTGAAATAGACGCGCCATGTTTATTTGTTTATTGAACAGTGTCTAATTCGTCTATCGGTCTGCGTATTTGAAGAAAATGCCAGAAGACACATTTTCTTCACTTATTTTTCTAATATTTTTCTACACTGCAAAATTTTTCCGTGCGGATAAAACTTCATGTCAAAAAATTCGGGTGTCGCACTATACATGGGTTCGACTTATACACAGGTATACACGATAAACGTTCAGGTGGTCTGAAGAACGCGTATGCGTGAAACTTGGGTTAGGACTAGAGCCATTTGTCATAGGATTTAACGTTGGTAAGCGTTTTCGCTCCGTCTAGGCAATCTTTTACTGTGTCGATATGTTTGTTTTTAGGCCTTTTTACTTTTTTTCTGTATTGTCGTTTTTATACGAGACTGTTTCTGGATAATAGTTTAAGCTTTTGGCAAGTTGTCCGTTGGTTCTTACAAATGCTTATATATATATATATATATATATATATATATATTATACACACATGCTTGACTAAGCGTTTTACGATACAAAATTATTACTAAAAATGTCCACGAGAATGACATTCAGTAAAGTAATATATAAATATAGTAGTTCTTAAAATTATCTATGGTTGGCCCGCTTCAGATTTTATTCATCGTAAGTCTATATTAGTTTAGTTTAGTTTTTCCTTCCCCTTGTGCTGTTAGGCGTCACGTGGAGACAAAGTCGCTTGTCAGCAGCAAGACGAGTGGCCTGGAGGAGAAATACCTCGTGGGATCTGAGAGTGTCTGCTATTGAGTCGCTCCAGCGTCTTCTTGATCTGCCTCTCGCTCTCCAGCCAGAGTACCTGGGTGTGTATTCTTGTAGGGTTGTTTGGTTGATAGGCATATGAGTGAGGTGTCCGAACCACTTGATTCTCTATCGTTCAATATGCTGTATAACTGGTATTGCTCCTACCATACCTCTTATTACCTTATTCCCGAACTAGTCTCGCCTGATCTTGTTCACTTATTTTCTCAGGCATTTCATCTCACAAGTGATGAGTTTCATCTCAAGGGATTTTTTAGGAGCCATGTCTGGCAGTGGCATGTCAGCGTTGGTTGGAAAATGACATTGGTGAGATTTGCCTTGGTACTCATGGAAATGCTAGGATATTTTAGAAGAGGAGCAAAATGGTAACTGCTTTTGGTCTCGAGTCTATATTGTTCTTGTAAAATCATTGTTCTTTAATCTTACCTAATATCAGTTCTCCGTCCGTTGGTTTTTACGGGTAACATGTGGTCAAGCAATCATTTTCCAAGTCTTTGCAAAAAAAAAAAAAAAAAAAATCGAATGTATTTCTTAAGGGAAAGAAAATGGAATTATTTTCTTTCTAACTTTGGAAATCCAATAAACGTCTCCGTGGAAAATGTCCGATGTCTGCTTGCACTATGTTTCTTGAAATTTGTCAGATTTCAAAATGTGTTCCCATTCATAATCTTGGAACAAAATTGTGAACTTTGGCTAAAAATCTTTTTTCTTTGTTAAATCGAGTTGTTCAGGACCGGGTTGGGCAAAAATTGTAGTCCTCAGCGCTTAAATCGTGATTATTCATCACGCAGAAGGAACAATGCTTTTCCGTAGACTGACGCTACGTAATCGTTTTTGCCTCTAGGGTAATTCGGGTACATTTGGGTTAATTATGTAATTTGAAGAACGATGAGAAGTCATCGAAATCAGCTTATCGATCATGTCAGGCTGTTCCTTGTATTTAGACAAGCAATTTTCTTTCCTTTCTCTATTTCCCTCTTTTCCTTTTCTCTAGCCTACTTTTATTATTCATTCTTTTACCCACTTCTCCCACATGTGTTCCTTCTTTCTCATTTTTATCTTATCTCTATATCTATATCAGTCTCTTTATTTCATCGTTCATTATGCTTATGTTATCGATCCATCATTGTTTTCATATATCTATTAATATTAATCTATTTATCTCTCTTATTTATTTACAAATTTTTATATCGTATATATATATATCTACATTTAAACATATATTGTTCAATATGACAGACAATGAATGTCTATTATGTCTGATCATGAGCCATTCGAAAATATGTATGTTTGCTTTAATTTCGGGTGAAATTAATGATAAAAATTGTCCAACATTTGGATATTTTTTAAGTTAATCCTAGACCTAAGCTTTTGGTTCACATGAGCCGTTTTCAGAGTGGGTATACGGATATTTTAACAATGTTTTAGCAATCTTCTTTGTTAGCATAACACAATATCATATTCCATGGTGAATATCATTCTTAAAATAGTGTTTACGAAGGTGTTTGGAGTGATCACTAATGATGGGGACGTTATGCCTCCATTAATGCCTCCATTAATATTCCCACACGTCCCCAGACTAAAAACGGTGACCTTCGTCAAGTGCCCTGAGGAGGTAGTGCTGCCATAGGTCAGGAGGGTGACTGCTGGAAAACCCTATGTCTGGCAACAGTACTCTACCCCATCCCACACAAGCAGAAGAACCAAGTCATGGCTGTTAGGCAATTTCTGCAACCACACAACCCCTTACATCTGGCCACTTAACTCCCCAGACTGCAACCCCCTTGATTATTATGTGTGGGGAGCAGTTGAGCGAGTTAACAAAAAACTCCTTATAACACCAAAGATGAACTGAAGGCAAGGATTATGGCAGCATTTACCAACTTAAACAAGGAAAATGTCCAGAAGAATTGCAGGAGATTCCGAAGTCGTTTGGAGGCCGTTTTTCATATTTTTATTATACGAAATTATAATAATTTTTTTAAAACGCTACATTGAAGCTTTCATGTTTCAATACTTTGATTGTACGTCTTCAGGTAATGGGGATTAACTGGTGGTTAAAAGACTTTTAAAGAAATTTAAAAATAAATTACTATCTCTTTTCCGAAAGTTAAAGGGGTGGGAACTTAAAGTTTAATTTTCGGAAAGGAGGTAACAATTTGTGTGGCGATTTAAAAAATGATTTTATTATAAACTCTCATAATAAAAATATATTGCTCTACTTTGTATTGAGCACTATTTTAAAAGCAAATATTACGAACTGCGAATTTTTACTCCATTTGCCCTATCTTTAATTTGAATCTGTATATATATATATATATATATATATATATGTGTATCACAGATATTCAGTGTGGCTAGACGTCCAGTTGCCTTCAGCTAGGATCGAAACCCGGCCGAATTGGCATAGCCGGAGATTCGACCACTAAGCCATCGGCGCATGGTAGAGCGGCAGGTGAATTTTAGCGTATTTAATTTAGATAAACAGACAGTAAATGAGAGGACTCGATTCGCTTTACCGAAGAGTCTTGCTATAGTAGCCGTAATAGTCACTGTTTACAAACCCACGCTTCCTCCCCCAGAGAGCTCAACCGAAATAAAATTTCAGAAGCCTATAAAACTGTTGAACAGAATATCTTTATTAATATATCTCAAAGTTTATATAAAGCAGGAATGTCCATGAAACGACGTGAAAGCAATAAATATGTGTATATGGTAGAAATATATATATATATATATATATATATATATATAAAACCAATGGTATGTAATTGAAGGCTGTAATGGAGATAAATATCTAACTGGTTTCGTCCTTCAAAAGGACTTCAAACAATAATAATGACTGTATTGATCAAATTATACGTAGAGGGAGGCAGTGGAATTATAAATAAAAACGTGGTTATAATTATATTTTTAAGAAATCTATTGCCGCCACAACATAGGATATTTGAAAAGAGCGACATAAACAGAACAGAAGCGATTAGAAGCAGTACGTAGATATATCTAGAGGCAGTAATTGAAAATTTCAATTTGAGTTAAGCGCCCCTCTCTCAGCGTTCTCTCTCGGTGCATCAGCATACTTTGTTTTATTTATATTTTCACCCATCTCACATAGGCATAATTCCATCAATAACAACTGTTATTTTATTTGACCGACTCCAGAGTAACGCGACAAATGTTTGTCAG
Organism: Acanthosepion pharaonis; assembly: GCA_903632075.3. NCBI lineage: Eukaryota > Metazoa > Mollusca > Cephalopoda > Sepiida > Sepiidae > Acanthosepion > Acanthosepion pharaonis. Next base: position 2,395,375 of record CAHIKZ030005529.1, on the reverse strand, counting down.
AGCCAGATGTTCGATAAATAATGAAATTATCAGGTATCTTTTATACTTGTCCAAACAAATACTGATTATAAATTTCAAATTTCAAATTTCAAACTCTTACTACTATAGGGTTTCGTTAAAAACGTGCACTTAAATTTAGAACAAATTAAAACATTTTTTTTATATTGCTATACTGGACTCTCCCTTAGTGTTCGACGTATGAGGGGCAAGCAGTTCGGTTCTTAGAACCAGCAGCCAGACCCTATGCAGGTTTTGAATTCAGAGTTGTCCTCCTCCTAAACCATTCGCTACCCAAGAATATAGGACCAGGTCTGTTCTGTTATTTACCCATAATCGCTCCTCGAAAGAATTGAGCGATATGGCAACCGGTATAGTATTTATATACATCCGGTATATATTGTGTTAAAACATTTCTCTGCCGTGCGTCGATGGCCTAGATGTTAAATCGGTCGAGTTTCGACCCCAGCTTGAATCAATCGGATGTCTAGTCCCTCTGATGAGATGTGATACAGCAAAACAGTCTGTGTTGTTAACGTTTTATGCTCTCGTTCGCTGATTGAGCACTATGGAGGAAAGGACATTTTGAACGGCTGCTGCTTTAAATGCATCGCTCTTCGAAAAAATTGAGTGCTATGGCGTTTATATACATCTCGTATATAATGCGTTAAAATGCTATTATACAGCAAAACAGTCTGTCTATATATATATATATATATATATATATATATATATATATGATATCTATTTTAATACATATACTCGACTGGTATATATTAAAAAAAACGGATAATATTATTTGCAAATAAAAATAAAGAAAAGACTAAAAAGCCATCCGAGTAGGTCAAAAGAAATCGACCAACACCCTATGCCTAGCCAAAAGAACAAAAAAAACAAGCGAGTAAAATTAGAAAAAAACGTAAAGTGCCCAATACACACGCACAAACACAAACACACTATATATATATATATATATATATATATGTGTGTGTGTGTGTGTATATGTCAGAGAAGAGAGAGAGAGAGAATTTAATACAAATATAATTTGTCTCTTAGCTGATTGATGTGAAATTGGCACCTCAACTCCATAGTTTCGTAGACGAACCTTTATGAAATTGTTCCGTCCACTCGTCAAGAGATTTCAGATATCAAATGTTATTTTTAAGTGGATACTCGTATATGAGTAAATTCTTTTGTTTTTAAACAGTATTTATTTCATTTTCGCAATCGAGAAAATGTGCCCTCCGGCAGAATACAAACCTGCGTCCCACTGTGCAGGAGGAGTCTTTAAGGCAAATAAAACACTGCCTGACTGTGAATCTCTCCATAACTGTCGGAATTCTCATTTTCTTAAAAATTTTCCCAGGTGCGCAGTCCGGTAGGCGAAAGAAATGAAGTTTTAACTACCCCCTAAAAAAAATGCTGGATTAAAATTAAAACCTATTAATTCTTTAGAAATATACAAGACAAAGAAAAAAAGAAAGAAACGTTTATCAATCTAATATGTTTCTCTTTTTTATAAAAGCCAAATACACGTTAACTATAAGCAAGGTGAATTTTATATTTGAAACACACAAGCACAGTCGACCAGAACAAGAAAATTACATTATCTGCTATAAAAAATTAAAACAGCTCACATCAACACCAACAACTTACCTGTCACATCTAAATGACAGAGAACAAATATTATTTATAAATTCAAATGTCCCTTAACGAACTGCTTTCCTGATCAAACGATATTCATGAATAATTATATTGATCATACCATGACTATCAAAATGAGCCACTTTCAACCTCTCAGACCATAGTTCAATTAGGATTCATTTAAACACACACAGAAACAAACCAAATTCCATCCACAATATACTTGTAGAAGATAAAAGCATAATAGCCTCATCTATATCTAAAAAAAAAATAAAAAAAATAATGGATGCATTAATAATAAATAAGCAAAAAAAGCCAACACTCAATAATATTGACTACAAAAACGGCCACAATCTACTGACCGTGTTTGGAATTAAACAAGCAAACATTTCCATTACTCTAGGAGAATGAAATTCAGTTAAAAATAATAAAAAAAAGAATCCTTCATAATGACTAATAGACGAAAGATCTCGGATCGAACATTTGGACAATTTTTACACGCCTTATGTCCAGAAAGGAAACGCTTATACGAAGAAGAAAAATTAAATAAATCGCAGTGGCTGGTCAGTCGTCCCTAACGAAACTTGTATCAAAGATGGATTGCTGTCCAAATACTAATATATATATATATATATATATATATATATATATATATATATATATATATATATATATATTTTATTTATTTAAAAAATCTGATTCATATTTTTAATAAATAATTATATTTAGGCTCTACTTTTATATCGAGCACTGTTTTTAAAATTAATAACAAAAATACTAAATAACTTTGGATTATTTACCTAACGAGTTCTTTCCTATTTTCTATATATTTTCACACACACACACACACACACACACACACACACACACACATATATATATATATATATATATATATATATATATATATATATATATATATATATATATATATAGTAAAGGTAATAAATCCGTTGTTAGATAATCCAAGTGGTTCTTAGTAATATAAAATATTAAAACTGATCCACAAAAAGAGCTCAATGCATTTATTATTACAGAGTAAATAATTAGTACACAATAAAATCTCAAATTACCTCATATGGGGAGTAGGCTTATTCGTCGGTTTTATTCAACCCCAGTATAGACTGTGTTCGTGCTGGAATTAGAAAGTAAAAAAAAAAAATTATTCATTTCAATGTTTCAATCAGACGAAAGGCACGAGAGGGTAATCGGGAGAGGGTAGAATGTATTACTCTTAAAGGGAAGATCTCTTATAAAATTAAACCCAGATATTAACCATATGACATTAAATTGGGGGTTATATGATTGATGGAATGCTAATTTGAAACTAACAGAGGAATAAAAAGGACATATAAAGAATTAATTATATAGATAAATTTATGTTTAAACATAAAAAATCATACTTAAAAATAAGATATATATATATATATATGTGTGTGTGTGTAGATAGATATGATAAAAAAGTTATAGTTTTATGATGTTTTATAGTTTTTGGCAAAAGTGCTGTCAGGGATAGAGTGTGTGTAAATAAAAGCATGTACACTGAGATGAACACGGGGTGACAATTCTTTGTTTCATGCGTGAAAGTAATCTTCTGGCCACGTCTCTGAACATTGCGTCCAAACATGAAACTCTATCTTTACTTCATATAGAAATAAATTTCATTATTGCATATTTTACGACGATCATGCAATTTAAAATTTCCAACCTTATCGATTATTTATTTTAAATTAATTTTAGATTCATTTTATTCTAATTTTTTGATATATTATTGACTTTCAGTAAATATCAAACATTTTAGATAAAATTATGACTAATTATCGCATATGAAGATAATATTGGTAAATATTATCAACGAATATTTATAGTATTGTTTTTTCTTTATACTAGTTTAATTTATTTTATATTTTCTTTAGTTTTCTACGCGTTAACTATTAAATTCAAATTTATTCCATGGGGGCAATAATTTGAATATTGAAATGCTACAATCGATCAAAAAGTAATACCAGTTAATTACTCAAAACAGGAAAGAAAATGCAGCGAAATCATCACGGAACGTCCTTACGATAGTGGTATGCCACCATTGAATAAATGCAAGCATACTCTAGTTGTTGCAGCTTTTTGGATTCTTTCTTGGGAATATGCGAGTTACTGCCACTTTAGCTGCATTATCCCGGGAGAATTGATGCCGTCGGATTGCTTCCTTCATGCGGTAAAAGAATATCCGCAGTAAGTTTCCGTTACTTCCGACAGTAAACTGGTAGCCAACCAAGGCTTTACGATCCTGTCTATCCTGCTATTTAACCCAGTCAGTTCTATATGTAGATGTAAATTGTAACAGCTTAATTTTTTGTAACTATATGCAACGCTGCAATAGTTTGAATTTTGCCAAATGTTAATTTCAAAACGCTGGCCGCTAGAAAAGAAAAGCTCATTATAAGCGTCTTTTCTTATTTGGTCTGCAAAAAAGGAATCTGCTTTCACTTATTGGTGTCAATGAAGATCAGCTTCACTGTTGATTCCAATGTTAACGTCTAAGGAAACATGTTCATGTCTAGGAAAAAGCACATCTCCAAAAGTACAGGGTGTCCAAAAAAAAAAATTGGCATCATTTCGCAGGCCAATAATTTTGTCAATTCTTGTTGAAATAACCTTAAATTTACAAAAAATGTATAGACACAGATCAAGATTTTAAATTGAACGGAAAAGGACAGTACTGGCTTATCTCCCTGAGAATCTGCCAGAGAGATGGACCCTGTATGCTGGAGAAGAAGACAGTTTTCGGATGAAATGGCCGCAGCGGTCACCGGACCTGTCCCCGTGTGATTCTTTTTATGGGGATATGTGAAGGGACTGGTCTATGTCCCGCTTCTTCTTGTTAGCATCTATGAACTCAAACAGAGAATCAATTCTGCACTGGATAATGTTACCGGAGACGTGCTACAGCGTGTTTGGCAAGAGCTTAACAACCGACTTAGCGTGTGCCGTGTCACAGGCGGTGCACATATTGAACACTTATGAAATCGGTCCCATAATAATCTTATGATGTTCAGCACCTAAGCTCTTCAATTTCATTGAGCTAGACTCAGTAGCTTTCAAGATAATTGCTTTTAGAATTATGTCAAATTTTGGCGGACAGCCTGTATGTATGATATCAGAAAGGTGCATGTCAGTGAGGACAAAGCAATCTAAGCCTATATATGGTGGCTTAGCATCAATGGATTTGGGAAAATATATGAGAAACGTATGACTTAATTGAGTTGTCATTTCATCATACCGATTCTCGTAGAGAGCGTGAAACGGCAACTGGAAAATAAAGTATGGTTGCGTAAACCGCTCCCCGTAAATACCTTATTCGACAAAAAGAAATAGCAGTAAAATACTGCCAGTCTCTTTAACTTGATAGAGATCTGTCAGTCATAGTCTTAACCGACCATTTTAAAACAAATATTTTGAATCGAGACATGCTTTGTACAGGTCTTATATATGTTGTGTAGAAAGATAAGCGAACCTTCTCTACCCTAATTGTTGACCATAAACTCGACCATCCGCATGAGTAGAACGTCTGCTTATAGGAATGGATGTCGTAAAGTGGGTCGCAGATTGGAACAACGGTTTCCGTATGATCATCGAAGTTAAGCAACGTCGACCCTCGTCAGTACCATGAGGGTGACCGTTTAGGAATACTAAGTGCTGTGAGCTAGCATGCACGGCTGGTGTAATTGATAATGGCTCGGAAATGTTAATCGGAGAGCCGACTTCTAATGCCGCTCGCGTTCGTTATATTCACTTACGTGCAAATATCATTGGGAAAGGCATGAAACCACCTTTTCTCCCCTTCACAACTATAAGTTAAAAAAACGTTATTTAAATATATTTTCGGGCTTTAAATAACCTGCATAGGGTTGATAAGCCGTAAAAAACGAATCGACGGAATCTGATTTCTTTCTTTTTGTTCTGTAAAATTTTAAGCCTTATCACATATACAAAATTAACATCGTGTCCATAAATTCTTAATATTAGGTAATAATTTGGTAAATAGGTAAATAATTTCCGGTTATTATCAAATATATTCTAAAAAATTATTTACATTATTCGGACTATTGTCCTCATCTTTGTCGCCATATTTATTACAACGTTTCGGTCGTTGTACGCTCCGGCCTTCTTCAGGTGGTTGGAATGTCGAACTGAACCCTTTATTTCGTTCACTGGGGTAGACTATTCTAGTTCCACGTGCCATGTTTGATGAATATCAGTTATCAGTTATCTTCATCCATTAAACATGGCACCCTCCTGTCTAAGCCTTTTTTTCTGGTTAATATAAATTACCTTTATAGTAAGTGATTTTTTTCCATATCGACAATATAGTTAAATTCCCAGATTAATTCTGGGGACAAGACAGATTGGTATTAGGTTGGTGCAAAAATAATGACGTAATAATGTCGTTTTTTGACGTTAAAAAATACCTCAAAAAACAACATTATTACGTCATTATTTTTGCACCAACCTAATATAAATTGGTATAAAATGTATGAAAAATAGTATAAAAAATGCCTGACGATTGCGTCTAGTTGTACGGATATGAGTTTGTGCCTCTGGGTTTCACGCTTTTGCAATCATCAGGCAAAATGGTTTATTTTTTAAAATTGGATCTACTTATGTTTATGCTTGGTGACGGGAGGGGGAATCTACCTCTGCGTTTGTTTGAGGTAGTGTATATATATATATATATACACACACAAACACACACATACACACACACACACATATATATATATATATATATATATATATATATATATATATACCGGATGCAACAGCAAATTTGTCCAAATTGTTTAACAGCAAAATTTTACAATTGTTAGATTAAGTTTTCAACCGTTGTATTTTAGAAATGATTAAATAAACTTGATTGAAATTTTCCAAGGTTTTTTATAAAACTATTCGACTCTACTTTGAATAATAAGAATGTATTTAACTCTAAGTTTAAATGTTAATCCTTTTTGCTGTTGTCACCTCCTGATCCAGTTTTCATCTCTACTGTTCCCTCTTTTTAAACTTATTCGCCGTTCTCTTGAGGGTTCTCGAATGTCAAGATGGCTAAACGTCTTATTTGAAAACCTGGAAAAAAGAAACCCAATTAGTTCAGTGGTTTTTCAGATATTAAATATTTTGTGGGATGGACAATTATCCCTTGCAGTTACATGATTTGGACGATTTTGCTGTTAAACGGGGTATATATATATATATATATATATATATATATATATATATATATATATATATATCACACAACCAGTTAAATAGTGTGTGATCGTCTGAGTATTATTTGTCTAGATTGTTTAAGTGATGTGTTTATGCGCACACCTTATGTATTCATTGTATTACAACCATCGATCTTTCTCTCTCTCTCTATTCAGGTTATTCTTAAGAGTATAAAATTTTCTATCAAATAAATGCGTCTAAAGCGAGACAATTTTTCTTAGAAATCAATTTTGCATAAAAAATTGTTTGAAAACTTCACATCGTCTGGCCTATCGTTCACTTTAGCTCACCTTCTATTTAGTAGAAGCCTTCGGTTGTTTATCACAGAACTGGATTCAGGTAGTAAGTTCTTTTATTACACGCCACACGACAAAGCTGTTACAACTGCAAAAAAAAAAAAAATAATAATTAGAGATCTTCTATTCAATTTGTTTCGACTCAAGCCATTGATTTTGGATGTAGTTCAAATCGGGGCGACGACATATCCACATGAATTATATAATCAGTAATCTTTCTTTGAAGTGTGGCAGTTTTTTCCTTCTCATCCTCTGATAGACGATGGACGTCCACCTTCCACAGATGAATTAATCTACTGCGCTGGCCCAAGGCCTTGTGACACGCTTGGGCAATCATAACTTTTTTTCAATTAAACCAAGCGCAAATGTAACCTTACAACACATGGTATTCCCAATCAGTCACCTATCTAGGTACTGAACATCTCGGTGTTACGATATCTGGTATTTCTGCAGCTAAGAAAGTTGGTTCACTATACCGTGCTAAACAATTTATGTCGCCCAAATCTACTCCGTCCTGGGTATGACAATAAACTGCACCCGCGTCCTGGGTAAGACGATAAACTACGTCCAAGAGCAAGGCCTCTGATTAGGGGGGGTGTTCAGGGGCGTGGAACCAGCTCTTAATTTCTGGTGTTCCCAGTTCCACCCTGACCCGGGGTGGTAGCACCTGTTGGGGTCCCAGCTATGGGCAAATAGTTAACCTCGAAACTGAAAAGTGTAAAAATAGGTTTTAATTCGAGAAATACTTTGGAAAAATTATGAGAAATAATATTTTGAAGAAAAAAACTATTACCAGCTGCAATACGTTTTTGAAAAAAAAATATTACCAGAAGCAATACATTTTTGAAAAAAAAAATATTACCAGCAGCAATAACAAAATATTACCAACAATACTTTTTGAGAAAAATACTACCAGAAATAGATTTTTGACAAAACCAAAATATTATCAGCAATAAAAAATTTGTCCGCATTAAATAACCCATTGTTGTTGATATGCCGTAATACAAAATAAACCAAACCAATCTAAACCAAAGAATACATATTTTATTCATACGAATCTATCCTAAAAATGTTGTCGGCATTAAATACCCCATTGAGATTGATGTGCCGTAAAACAAAATAAACCAAACCAATCTAAACCAAAGAATACATATTCTATTCATACGAATCTACCCTAAAAATGTTGTCGGCATTAAATAACCCATTGAGGTTGATAAGGCATAACATAAAATAAACCAAACCAATCTAAACCAAGTCTTCTTTTACATGTTTCTAAGTTTATCATTCGTCCTTGCTTTCAATATTGCTGTCGCATCTGTTCTGTTTCCCTGGTATATATTTAGAGACTCTTGATAAAATCCAAAAAAGGAATCTACAATGGTCCTGACCTGGCATCTCGGCTTCAGTCACTTTGCCACCGCCGTAGAACGGCCTCCCTGTATATTTTTCATAAATATTTTCATGGTAATTGTTCTGATGAACTTTCTGCAATTGTGCGTAGACTTTAAGCGCAGTACTAGATTGTCGGTCAGGTCTCATCAGTGAAATAGGCTGAAAATGCTAGATGGAAATGTAAGTTCTACGCTAAGAGATTTGCTTCTTTCATTTCTCATTTGTGGAATACTCTTCCAGCTTCTTGCTTCCTAGTTAAATTTGATCTTTAGAAACTGAAATGCAATATCAATCGTTATCTTCTGTCTTCTTAATGCTTTTTCTGTTACTCTCCACTTTGATTAATAGTAGTTTTTCTCATGTTCTGTAGCACTCGGTGGCCTCTTGCGTCTTAATGGCTTTATTGCCTTGCTTCGGGTGAAATGATTAAAACGAAAAGGTCAATGTTATGTGGTCGTAAGCCTTTTATTCTCCCAATCTTGTTTATTCGTCTCATTCACAGAATATTCTTGTGTGGCCCGATCAGCCTGCTTCTTAAAAGATCTGTTTAATTCGAATGATTTTTTGAAATGTTCTTAGGCCGCTCAAGAAGGCATTCAAAACATTTTTCTGATATTTGATCTCTCTTATTTTAATTTTCAAGTAAACAACTAAATAGAAACAGAAATCTATAGTGTGAGCCAGGCAAACGGACACAAGCTATAAGGAAAAACAAAGATATTCAATAGTATTCGTGATAATAGCCGTTTCCTTATAAGGAAACATTCGACATTCATTGACCGAACAGATTGATTTACTGTCGCTTGAAATTCATAAAAACTTTCTCTTCCAACAGTTTTCAGGAAAAAGATTTCTCTAGTCTAGTAGCTTTCATCTTTTTATGCTTCAAAACTATTTAATGGAAAATGTTAATGCTAATATTACTAGTTTCCTTATAAGGAAACATTTGACATTCAATGACCGATCAGACAGTGTTACTTTCCGGTGAAATTTATAAAACGATTCAGCTTAGGAAAATAGGTTTCTCTAGTTCAGTAGCTGTTATCACTCTTTCATCTTTTTATGCTTCAAATCTATTTAATGGAAGATATTAATGCTAATATTAGTAGTTTCCTAATATGGAAACATTCGACATTCATTGACCGATCAGCCAGTGTTACTTTCGGTTGAAATTTATAAAACGGTTTTTCAGGAAAATATGTTTCTCTAGTCCAGTAGCTATTATTACTCTTTCATCTTTTTATGCTTCGAAACTATTTAATGTTAATACTAATGCTAATATTAGTAGTCTCCTTATAAGCAAACATTCGAACTTCATTGACTGATCAGCTAGTATGTCGACTGAAATCTATAAAACGACTTTCCAGGAGAATAGGTTTCTTGAGTCAAGTAGCTGTTATCGCTCTTTCCAGTATTGATGAGGATTTCCTTCCTAAACTTTTATTTGAAATGTCCAAATCTTAATTTTCATTATTTTCTCTTTGAGTTACATGCGGTATCCATTTTGGTTGTTTCTGGTGTTGATTGACCTCAAGTGATATGGTTTCTATTATTTGGTACAGTTATTTGTGATCATGTAACACAATTCAACATGATTAAAAAAGTATAGTCTTCGCCAAGATCAATAGACTTCACTCGCTCTAAGCCATTTTTCACCACTGATTTTAGAAAGCGCTTTTATTCTGACAGTTTAGACATTTTATAAGAAGATTGGCACTATACATAACATCTATCTGAAAATCTGGATCTGAGGAGGCTATTTCAGTACACGTCTTAAAGGTAAGAGATAACAATTGATATTGGATTTAATTATATGAAGATCAAAGTTGAATGGAAAGCAAGTGTCCGGAAGTGTTCCACAAGAGAGATGTTTTCAGGTTAATATTTTGTTTGGTAGCAATTTCCGATGTTAGGCGAAACTATCTGTGGCGCAGATATGTTCAATTTTCCTTTCCCCTGTCTGAAATGTAATCTAACAGCTCCATACACCGAGGCATTGCAATGTTTACTATTTACTAAATACACATAACAAAACACTTGTAGAAACGCTGTTTTATGTACAACATAGAAATCAATATATTCTGTCTGACATTGCACGATTTATTATTTAAACGCAGATTATTATCTCATCTTTGTTGTTAGCAGGCGTTCACATGAAGCCGTTGACGTCGGTAACCTACAGAGAATTTCGAACTAAGCGCTTTATTTATTCTACAGGAGTGGATTGTTCTGCTTCCGCTGAACATGTCTAGGGATAATTCTTCTGGTTGTTATTTACTAATACTCACTGATTGTTCGCCTTGCTTTCTCGCAATTCAAGTATACAATACACGGCCTAGGGATTTAATGCACAATAGCCTTGAGAATTAAAGTATTTGTTTGTTCAGCAATTACAGATATCTGAAAATATCGAACAACTTCTCAATGAATCTGTCAGATCAAATGGACAAGAATTGTTTATTGTGATATATAGAATTTAGCTGTAAAGTGTTTTTTTAGAAATAGATACCGAGAATCAAAAAGAGATTTTATATTACCGGGATATATAATGATGAAAAAGAGGTATGTAGCACTCACGTGACAGCAGATCATTTCACCTCCAATATTCAGAAAATCCAGGAACTCTGCTAGTTGCTTGATTGTGAATTGACTATTCTTCACTATTTACATTATTCGGACTATTGTCCTCATCTTTGTCGCCATATTTATTACAACGTTTCGGCCTTTCAGTATCTGTCTATATTTCTGAGATGATATCTCATGTACACTATTTACATTATTCGGACTATTGTCCTCATCTTTGTCGCCATATTTATTACAACGTTTCGGCCTTTCAGTATCTGTCTATATTTCTGAGATGAGGTATTATGTACACGATTTACATTATTCTGACTATTGTCCTCATCTTTGTCGCCATATTTATTACAACGTTTCGGCCTTTCAGTATCTGTCTATATTTCTGAGATGAGGCATTATGTACATTATTTACATTATTCGGAATATCGTCCTCATCGTTGTCGCCATATTTATTACAACGTTTCGGTTGTTGTACGCTTCTTCAGGTGGGTGATATGTCGAACTGAAGAAATTATTCCGCTAACTGGGGTAGACTGTTCTAGTTCCACGTGCCATGTTTAATGGATGTCAGTTGTCAGTTATCTCTTGTTAATTTCCCACTGCAAATTCTCCACTGCCTTAACCGGCTATTTTAATCACACTCTTTGCATCCTGTAACTGGATCTAACCAACGCTTTTATCCACTGTGCAATGTGTCTTCAAGAACACATGTCACAGTGGATAAAGGCATTTATCCACAGTGCCAGGTATATATAATACCTTATCTCGGAAATATAGACTGACCATTCTTCAATGTTTCATTTTTCTGCAAGCTATATTACATGAATTACATTATATGTTACATGAATTACATCATACATTACATGAATTACATTATACATTACATAAATTACATTATACATTACATGAATTACATTATACGTTATATAAATTACATTATACATTACATGAATTACATTATACATTACATAAATTACATTATACGTTACATAAACTACATTATACATTACATAAATTACATTATACATTACATAAATTACATTATACATTACATAAATTACATTATACATTACATTATAGACATAATGAACATTAACCCGTTTATCTACCCGATTAGATAGCAAGCGCTTTCCTTGTCTTACGGAATAATCAAGCAACGTTTGGAAATAACGGCTAAATTGTCGTGAAGTTATATATACATATATCTATCGGAATTGATAAATTACATTATACATTAGATTAATTATATAACTATGAACCTAAAGAGCCAGGCAAACCTACCTAGGTTTCACCTACGCGGATCGTCAGGTAACGCTTTCGATCCGCGTAGGTGAAACCTAGGTAGGTTTGCCTTGCTCTTTAGGTTCATAGTTAGATTTGCTCTCTACTTACCGTATTGAGCACTTTGCTTAGATATTTTATATATATATATATATATATATATATATATATGTAGAAATATCGTTTTAAGGTGTGTTATATTTATGGGATAAAGTGCTAAATATCAGAGATAGAGCGTATGTAAATAGAAATATAAAAGTCAACACTATGAAGCAACAGGCTATTTCATGCTAGGCGCAAAGTCAGATCGGCCTGACGACAGCGTCTAGCATGAAACCGCCTGTCGCCCCTGAGTATTCACTTCAATGTTCACTTATATATATATATATATATATATATATATATATATATATATATATATATATATATCACATAATAATTCCTGTGACCTGATAAAGATAAAAGCAGAGAAAAACAAATAAACGTATGAAGGTGCAGAGCAAGAAAAAATGGAGAGTAAAATGAGTAAAATTATTTGAGCCATAAGAAGTGGAAGCTGTGTAGAGCCATGATCGTACACGTCCAGAAAGGCCAATACATTTTGAAAAAAAAAATAAAGATAACGCATATTCAATAAAAGAGATATTTTTGATAAGTCAATGTACAAACGAATTTTCTGTGTTTTTCACTTTCAAAGTATGACGCTGTAACCAAACATAGCTGGGATGGGAACTCATTCTACATGTGGAATATCCTTCGGAGATTTTACCTGTACAAATTCAATTTACTTTTTCTCATTCCATGGAACTTTCCTTCGTGGCTCCGTGATATCCGGAAAATTTGTCGATGAATCTATCAGACCAAAATTGGAAGCATTATTTATTCTGAAATTTCCAATTCTACTGAGAAGTTCTTAGGGTAATGGTGAAATCCACAATTCTGTTAGCAAGTTCTAAGGAAATAGTGAATTTTACAATTCCGTAGACAAGTTCTTGGGGTAATAGTGAAATCAATAATCCTAACTGACAAGTTTTTTTTTTGTGTTGGTTATCGGTTGAAGAAAGAAATTTGGCCTTAATTCCGATGCATCAGTGTGTGAACGGAAATCGGAATGGGCGATAGGATAAACAAGAAATGCGTCGGGTGGCTAAAGTAAACAAGGTACCCATGTGCCCTGAGCCTAGAAAAACAGAACGCACACGTGTTCTGAGCGGAAGGAAATGCGTGCTTGCGTGGGCACATGACGGAAGGAGCGTGGCCACACTAAGTTGTGTAGGTGATATATCGGAAGAAGGCGTAGCGACATAAAGTTGCGTAGGTGTCTAAATGTTATTTAACCGGTCTGGTTATTGATCTGGACAGATAGGCTGGCTAGAGATTCACTGAAGTTTTGTCTCCATCAATTACTGTGTGCACAACCTCTTTGATTCTCCCTCACTCTAGCCATTCGCCTCAACTCGAACAATAAAGATATTTATATATATTTATATATATATATAAGTGTTCTTTACCCAGCGGCAATATACTACACTTAGGAAAGTGGTAAAATTGACAATTCCGCTGAAAATTATTTGGATCATGGAAGAATTGACAATTTTGCTGACAAATTCCTAGAAAGTTGACTGAAAAATAACGCTATGATTTGTTTTCAGCAAGTGTTAGGAAGGTGTGAATCAGCCCTATGTTTTACTAAGTTTCCAGATATTACTAACGGAAAAAAGGAAATGTACTAAGCGACTCCAAGATCGGGCTGTGAATATTTTTGCTTGGATTAGTCATACACATATCGTGACAGAAAACTCCAAACTTGACGCCATCGAACTGGATTAGCGGTAATAATATTTTGGAACTGAAACCATAACTTGTACCATCTCAGGAAAAAAAAAGAAAAAAAAAAAGAAGAAAACTTCGTTAGAAGTATAGCTGCATTTTCTGCAGCATTATGTGTATGTATGTTATGTATCGTAATGTACATAATGGAATGTATATAATGTATATGATGTCATGTATATAATGTACATGATGCACTGTATATAATGTACATGATGCCATATATATATTATGTATATGATGTCTATAATGTAATGTGTATAATATAGCTTGGCGAACAATAAAACAATGAATAATGGACAGTTCACAATAAAGGAACTAGCAGAGTTTCTGAATTTTCTGAATATTGGAGTTGAAGTGACCTGTCATCATTAGATTTTATATAGACGAGCACTTTCAGGCGGTTTAACAACCGCTTTCCTTGTCTTATGGAATAATACGGCAACGTCTTGTAAATGTCGGCTAAATTGACGTGAATTTAGATTAAATAGGGATAATCCGTGAAAACGGCTCGGAATTGACGAAATTGCACCAAATTCTTCAGACATTATTGAATGTCTGCAAATTGATTTTCGATCGAACAATCAACTTGGTCAATCAAACAATCAGGATCGGTCGTTCAGCACTGAGCTCAAACACTCTTGTTATACGTCCGACTTAGAAACCACAATAGATGCTGCATATTTTAGGAGACAAGAAATCTTTTACTTGATCAAGAGGAAGGACTGATCTCAATGTGACACTTACGACACCAAATCAGCAAGAATTGAGGAAGAAAGCCATTATTCTAAACATAATAGCTCTATTGTGTCCATAATGCCTGCAGTAATTCCTGACCATTGACAATCCCCCTTCTTTGAGATTTCAATGCATTTCACATGTAGCATGATTAACAATGTATTCTCTTTATATTATACAATAACACTATTCTGCTTTTAACTCTTACATTATTTCCTGAATACAGTTATTCCCTTTACGTTTGACGTTCAATCCGACGGAAAATCATTTATCAAAGCAATTATCATAGACATAGAATGACTCTTCATTTAGCAACGCTTGCATTAATTATTAACCGTTAATAATTCCTTTTTTCTTTATTTCCACTGCATTTCTATAGAAAGCGGTTTACAATAGTATAAAAAATCTTCAGCGTATGCCTCTATCGTAAAAGAAATGTTTAAATTATCTATCTATCTATCTATCTCTATATCTATATATATATCTATATCTATCCATATATATATATATATATATATATATATATATATATATATATATGTGTGAGTGTAAAATGTGTGTGCAGGTATATATATATATATATAAAATTTTTATATATATTATTTATATATTATATATGCGCTTTACTTATTGGAAAGCGCTCAATATCAGTGATAGAGCTAACATATTTAGTTGGATTGATGTGAGTTTGTGACCCTGGGTTTCACGCTCTTTACGACCGTCAGACAAACTGATTAATTTTGAAATTTTGGATTTCAAAAATAATCAGTTTGTGTGACGATCGCAAAGAGCGTGGAACCCATAGGCACAAACTCACATCAATCCAACTTATATATATATATATATATATATATATATATATATATATATATATATATATAAATACTGGAGATGTAATTAATTTCACATAATGATTCATTGAGTCCTGTCTGCTATGAGTTACGTATGCTTGGATGAGTATTAACACCGGATTTCGGATTCGCTGCACTATATAAAGTCTAGTTAGTTTCCTCTTCGTTACCGAGGGCCGTCTGAGGTTTCGTGTTCTGGACTCAATGAATTATTATTTTATAAAGTGCTATTCGATACAAGTGACTAATCTGATTTTTTTTTACTAAAAATATTTTTTGTCTATTGTTTTTCGGGTTAAAATAATTTTTAATCTTGCTAATATAAAGATCCATTCCCGACCACCTAGGAAAAAAGTTTATTCAGCCTAAGGTATTCTATTGATAATTATAAATTTGGATATAAATGAGATTCAGGAAAAAACTCTGTGCAAAAAAGTGACTCAGATATCGCATTCTAATGATTAAACTGGTAAATTTAAAGATCTTTTGAAACTATTTTACAATACACACAGAACAATTCTAGAACAGCTTAAATTATATCTAGAGTATTTCAGAATATTCCAGAAAGCCTCATAATGTATAAAAACAGCTTGAAATAGCCACTCAGAACCACTTAATGCATCTATTATTGCCCTCTCAAAAGCAGGTAAATCTACCAGAGAAATTGCAGAAATTGCTATAACCTCGCAATCAACTGTCTCTCGAGTGCTTAGGGCACATAATAATGCCACTCCTGCTCCAAGGAAGGAAACAAGCGGACGAAAGAAAAAGATTCATGATAGAACTGGCAGGGTAATCAAGAGAGAAGTTGCGAAGAATAGGGCTATAACTAGCCAAGTATAGGGCTATAACTAGTCTAAGTGAAGAGCAAGGTGTTAGTCTTGCCTCTTCAACAGTCCGTCGGTGGCTGTTAGAACAAGGTTACAAATCTTGTACACGAAGGTTTAAGCCGCTAATAAGCAAAGCCAACAAAGCCAAGAGACTTGAATGGGCTCACTATTACAAACATTTCACCGTAGAAGACTGGAAGAATGTTCTCTTCTCCGATGAAACGAAAGTTGAGCTAAATTCAAAGGATAAGCGATCTAAAATCCGAAAAAGAAGCTTTGAAAGCTCTTTGAATTTAGCAGTAAGGACAGTCAAGCATCCGTTCAGTATAATATTCTGGGGGTGCTTTTCTTTTCATGGAACTGGTTTCTTAAAATCTATGGAAAAGACCCCCAGGAGCGAGCAGTACAAGAGAATTTTAGAGTCTTGTGTGCTCCCTCCTGCTGAAAGGGTGCAAATCGACCCCACAAAGCTCATTCTAATGCAGGATAATGCTCCCTGTCACAAATCAAAGTTGATGAAGGAATACTTTGATGAGAAGCAGGCGAGTGTTATGATATGGCCGTGCCAATCTCCTGACCTCAACCCCATAGAAAACTTATGGAGCATTATAAAGTACAGACTCTCGAGAAAGCAGTTGAGCAACAAAGCGGATTTAATTGTTAATTTCATATCCGAATGGAATTCAATGCTTGGAGATGAGATTTGCCAGAACCTAATCAAGTCAATGCCAAAAAGAGGTTGAAAAGGTTATTCAAAATAAAGGAGGATCCATAGATTATTAAATATTTCAATCTATATTACCTATTATAAATAAATTATACCTGTATTATTCTTTATTTAAAGCTGTTCGGTTATGTTTCTATTGATTACTAGTTGCAGGAAATATGCGAGTCACTTTTTTGCACAAGTTTTTTCCTAAATCTCATTTATATCCAAAATTATAATTATGAATAGAATACCTTATGGTGAGTAAACCTTTTTTACGTGGTGGTCGGGAAGGGGTCTTTATAATAGTAAGATTAAAATTAGTTTGACCCCAAAAACAATAGGCGAAAAAATTTTTAAGTAAAAAAAAATCAGGTGAGTCACTTTTATCGAAAAGTACTATATATATATATATATATATATATATACATGAATTATTCACACAAAACTAATGCAAAGGTTAATGATTTAAATGGCGAGACATCCATCTCGCAAACAATTCAAATAGTACACAAAAACCTCCAGATCCGTTATGAATGAATTGATCCTTGTTTATATAAATTTCTGCCGTATTAGTTGTTATTTTTACAAGCTTTCGTCTGTTCCTACAGACATCTTCAGGTATATAATAGATGTTGTTCTTGTTTTTTTTATCTTAGTAATAAGAGGACATTGAAAATATATATGTATTGTATCCGAAATGCTATTGAAAATGAGTTATTGGTTTTTGAACGCGTCAAAGCAACGCTGAGTTTGATTTTAAATTTTTTAAAGTGTTTGCGTTTATACCAAATATGGTAATGAACAAATTATTTTACTGGTAAATTTATATACTGTTACATTAGAACATCTAAGTTACTACTACAAATGGTACATTTTGTTACGACGTTTAGTAAACAACGTCTTATCAGGTAGTTAAAAATTATGTATAATAAATATATAGTTATAATGGATTTCTGTTGATATATATATATATATATATATATATATATATATATATATATAAAATGACCATAGTTTACAACCATATTTACGTCAAATAATAAAACTGAACAACAGAAATAAAGATTGCAGACCAAATTATGTGATGCTAGATTTAATATCCAAATATGTACTCAGAATTTTCTTCGCATGTTTTTATTTTGTATCATTTTTTTAATCATTTCATCCTGAGCAAGGTAATAAAGTCACTAAGATGCAAGGGGTACAATGAGTGGGAAAGAAAAAATTAAAACATTATTAAGGAGAGCGAACAATAAATGAACAGGAAAGATTATGATTGAGGTTGGAGTTAATCTTTTGAAGATAAAAGTTGACCGGAAAGCAATGGACCGGAAGAGAGTTCCACACGTGGGAAGTACGAGAGACCAAACTGTTAGCATTGAATTTACTGTTATTTCGAGCCATTTCAACTGTAGAATGATGATACCTAACCGCCAATCTAGTACTGCTCTTAAATCCGTAAATTCAAGCTTTAGAGCTATATTCATAGAGATAATGAGAACAAAAGGTGAGGATAAAACACATTATATTGGTTATACAAACATACTAATATCAACTTACTGTGGACCTATTTTTGAAGCCGCCTATATATTGTATATTTCTGTGCAGCATAAACAGTCCCCTAAATTAGTAAATGGTAGTAATGACTCTGAAGGTTTCCTTTCAGGAAACATTCGACATTCATTGAGAGGACTCTATTACTGTCGGTTGAATTTGAAGAAAAGTTGGAACATTACTTCCAGGTGTTTAGCTTCACAAGTCCAGTAACTGTTATCTCTCTTTCTACTATTGGTGGGAGTTTTATGGGGTTTGTTTTCAAGGCAAATTGAAAAAAAAATGGCTTCAATATAAAATTGTTTATTTTGAAATCTTCATTGCTTGAGCCGTTTGCTTGTGTGTTGAGATGATATGCTTGTAAAAATCGACAGTATTCACGCTTCGTACTGGGATTTCATCCCATGTTCATCGCTTGCCAAGGTAACTTAAAAACTTTAAAAAAAATCAAGATATGACTGCGCAGTGTGTATGTTAGCATCTCTTTCTTATATATATATATATATATATATATATATATATATATATATATATATACTACCATTTAATACGTATAGTTTTCCAGCTTTAGTGGTTGCGATGGATAAATTGTCGCATAAATTACACTAAAATAAAAATAACACTGACATCTCATTTTAACATATAATTACCAAAATTAGACCACAAAAGGGAACTTCGGTTGTGCATGCATATAATTATTTTTTAGGATACTTGATTTGATGGATGGACAACCAAAGTTCCCTTCGACGGCCATAATAGAAACATATACACCAAAAATAATGGTGTTAGTATGGGAAATCTGCTCGGCATGTGCTTCTCCAATTCCTACGTTTACCGCGTAGAAAACATAATATTTAAACCAATCACTAAACCCAAAATATATTTTCCCTACGTAG
Organism: Acanthosepion pharaonis; assembly: GCA_903632075.3. Lineage (NCBI taxonomy): Eukaryota > Metazoa > Mollusca > Cephalopoda > Sepiida > Sepiidae > Acanthosepion > Acanthosepion pharaonis. Next base: position 2,375,515 of record CAHIKZ030005529.1, on the reverse strand, counting down.
ACGATATTTTTATTTTAGCGAAAAACAAAGAAAGAAATAGATACTCTCAAAACCATATTTGAAAAAAAAAGAAACTCTATCCTTAACTTTACCTATGAACTGAGCCCCCCCCACCAAAAAAAAAACTCCCATTCACAGACGTTCTCGTAGAATCGAGTAACACCACTTTCACTGCCTCATTGTATAAAAAATCCACTAGCAGAAATTCTTTGCATCTTAACTGTAAGAGCGAATGCCCACTGTGATATAAAATAGCAGTTATAAAAAAAAAAAATCCTAAAGAGAGCACACGAGAATTCATCCTCTCGACAACTTTTCCTCAAAGAACTCAATAATGCAAAACAGACACGGATGAGCAATGGTTTTACTATGTTGTTGATTCCAGATTAAACTATTTTTTCCAAAGTAACGAATAACGATATTGAACATACGGACAAAAACAATAACATTAACAACTTTTTAAATAGCCAAATACACGTCAACTATAAGCAAGATGAATTTTCATTTAGAAATATCATAAAAAATACAATATCCCAGTCGACCCGAGCAAGAAAATGAAATTAATTATCTATTAAAAAAAAAAAATTAAAACAGCTAACATTATCATCAAAATAACAACACCCCTGCAAAATCAAAACTACAAAGGATCAACATTACTTACGAGGTCAAATGTCCCTTAAGGTACTGCGTTCCAGATCAAACCAAAATCATGAATAATCACATCGGTCACACTACTACATGCCTATCCAGACGATTTACGTTACACCTACCCGACCATAGCTCCATTAGGACTCATTCAAACGCACAGAATATCTTACCAGACTCCACCCGAAACATACTAGTAGAAAATACAAGCATAGTAACCTTATCAGCATGGAAAAAAAAGTATAAACTAATGGAAGCCCTAATAATAAAAAAGAAAAAGCCAAAACTCAATATTAACTATGAACACGGCCACAATGTGCTGACCCTTTTGTGAAAATAAAACATTTCTATAACTTCAGATACATACATAACACAAGCTATACATTCAGTTAAAAAGTAAAAAAAAAATCATCCTTGATAATGTCTAAAAGTATAACGGAAAGCGGACATACAGAATATTTGGACAATTTTGACACACCTTATATCCAGAAAAGAGAACATTATACGAACGCAAGAAAAATTAAATAAAAATCTCAATCGCAGTAGCTTGTCGCTCGTCTTTAACAAAACATGTATAAAAGAGGGATTGCCGTCTAAATACACAATATATATATATATATATATATATATATATATATATATATATATGAACTTAAAGAGCCATGCAAACCTACCTAGGTTTCACCTACGCGGATCGTCAGGGTACGCTTTCGATCCGCGTAGGTGAAACCTAGTAAGGTTTGCCTGGCTCTTTAGGTTCATAGTTAGATTTGCTCTACTTACAGTATTGAGCACTTTGCTTAGTTATTTTTATTTTACTAGTGTCAGAGGTTTTTTTCTTTGGACTCTGAGCTTGGATTCTGGTCGATTATTTTCGCCAAAGTTACATGTTCCTCGTTCTTTCATTTTTTATTTCTTTTTTTACCCCCTTGGGTATTGGTTTGTTCATTTACAAGCCAACACACCTAAGGTTTTTTTCCGGACGAGTATACTTATTTATATTTAGAAGATTATTATGATTATCATATATATATATATATATATATATATATATTAATCATTTCATCCAACCAAGGCGAGAAAACCACTTGTACGCAGGGAGATGAATGGGATTTAAGAAGATGGCGATTGATGTTGCATTTATATTTTGGAAGATTTTAATTATCAGGGAGGAAGTGCGAGAAGAGAAACTGTTGGAATTGAAATGGTATTTGTACTTTGATATTTCAACAGTAAATGGGTGGGACCTAAATGCCAATCTAGTAACACGCTTAAATTCGTGTCGTCGGGACACCAGGGTAAAAAAAAAAGCTCGTCAGTTGCCATGAAAATATTTGTAGAAGAGACAGAGGGAAGCCACGCCATGTAGGTGAGAAAGTGACTGAAGTCAAGATGCCAAGCAAGTATCGATTACATTGCAGACCCTTCTTTGGATTTTGTCAGGAATGTCGAAATGAATAGCATTATAACTCTGTATGTGTGTTTTTGTATTTGCTGAGTGGCTATAGTGATGGAAGTTGAAATGTTTAACTGATTCATTTTATGAATCATGCTTCTCTTTACAGTTTTACCAATTTACAAAGTCAACATTCAGCTACATCCGGGCCAGGTAAAGCAATACTATATCTATTGAAAAACTGCATTGCATTGTTTTTCTTCGTGTGAATATTGAAGTAAAATCAAGAGCAGAGATTGATTCATAAATAGTTTTATTTTTTATTTTATTCAATTATGTGTTCCCCCTAAATTGGCAACGGCTTGTTACCACTTTTTAAGGTATTTTGATTAAAATTTCGCAGCTTTTGATGCTAGTGATTTTCGGCAGTCTCATGTATGTGCTCTTTACCTTTCTCCTTCAAAGCGTTTTGTAAAAGAAAAATAATAATTGATTACTGCAAAGCCAAGTTACTATGTCAGTTGTGGTATAACAGACCATCCGAGTTCCCAAATTGTCCGTCTTCTTTCTTTATGCCTGGTGTTGTCATGATGAACATTTTTCACATAATCCTTGCCTTGTCAAATCTAAGTTATGTTAGTGTACTCAAATTTATTCTTAACTGTGACGTATGATTCGCAGTTCAGATGTGATATGTCCCGGAAAGGGATATGTTTGTTCGAAGTAGCAAAGTGGTTGTTGACTACTGTAACCGGGTAGGACAATCTAGCAGGTAACCGTAATTGACTGGTCCTCGTCGTAGTGGTAGACAATAAGCGAAGACAATAGGCGTAGCCAACAGCCGTCGTATTGTACCTCCACATCAGTCTGTATTTATGGCTGACACCAGCCAATCATATTACTGTGAGGGGGAAATCAGGTGTATGCATATCCATTATGAAGATGATACAATCGTCATTACATTTGCTTACCCAAGGGTGGAAATTACTTATGACTCACCCTAATAAGTCCTGATAGAGTAACAGATCCCTAATGCTGCCGGAACTAATCGTGTCTGTGTTTGTTTTAACAAGATATTTATACACTTTTTATTGCCGGCAACATGAACGTATTTTTATTTTCCTGAAATAAGTCTCGAATATTTGAACAACATACAGGAAATTTAGTTTACAGTCTGGCATAAATAACCTTCCTCTCTGTTTATAATAGGCCGACGAAAACTCTAACATCCATAAGGTAACATTTCGAGACTTATTTCAGAAACAAAAATGCGTCTTTGACGCCGATAAATCTACTCTTTTTTGGCGGGTGATGTAAAGATGCTCTTTCATATAGATTATACACTTTAAGGTGGTCGTAGACTTACTCGACCGAAACTTTATTAAATGCCACATACGATTAGTAGTTAAGAAAATAAATTTACCTTTTGCAACTTGTTCCCCAAAACAGGATATTTATTTTATAAAAATTACAAAATTGTGGCACAATGCCGAAATAGAAGTGGAGAAATATTAGTCTTCACTCAAACCCGCTAAATATCCTATAGCTAGTTAATCACAGTCACGACCCATTCTTCCAATACAATTTAGCCATTTACTACAAGAACGCATTCCTCACCACTCAATCCCGCATATACCACAAAACCAATTCACAGGGGACCTAAAAAAAACACTCCATGAAATAAAACTTTATAATGTTCATAAAGTCTCTTTTTTTGTTCCCAAAAACAGTAACTACTAATGACTTAACCGCATATCTTTTATATTTCCACCCATCAAGAATTTAAATATATTACGTTAAATATCACGATTTCGAGTACGTTACATGTATTTATTCCTTAAATTACAGGAACTGTGGCACATGGACGAAGGGTTAAAAAGGGGAGGGGCTGGTCTTCTTTAGCTGTACTAGTCAATCCGACTCGCGACCCATTCATTCATTATAATTTACACATTTACCACAAGAATTTATCCATCACCTCCATTTGTGCATACTCGAAGGGGAACCTACAAAATTCCGCATGACATAAAAATTTAAAAGTCCATAAATATACATAAATAAAAATCTCATGATTCATGAAATAATGGGGGAGGGGAAATGAACCCCCAAAACAAACTCAAAATATAAACCAAAGATAAAACTAAAAGAAAACAATGTTAGTAGGAACCGTCCAGCCGCTCAAAATAATAAGGGAGGCCTCTGTATTCTGTTAATAGACAGAATCAAGCAGCACATTCAATAATGGAAAATGTTTCGAGGGCATTACATCTATTTATTCCCAAATATACAGGAATTGTTGCACATTGGCGAAGCGGGGAAAAGTGAGGGGCTGGTCTTTCTTTAGCTGTTCTAGTCAATCCGACTCGCGACCCATTCATTCATTATAATTTACACATTTACCACAAAAATTTATCCATCTCCCCCAATCCTACATACACCAAAATACCATATATTCACAGGGTAACCTACAAAACACCCCATCACATAAGAATTAGAGTTCCATATATATATATATATATATATATATATATATAAAAATTCCATGATACATGAAATGATGGGGGAGGAGTGATGAATCCCCAAAACAAACTCAAAAATTAAACAAAAGACACAACTAAAACAAAACAATGTTAGTAGGAACCGTCCAACCCCTCAAAATAATAAGAGAGGCCACTGTATTCTGTTAATAGACAGAATCAAGCAGCACCCTCTTTATTTATTTTGTAAAAATTACAAAATTTTGGCACAAAGCCGAAGGGGAAGTGGGGAAATGGTCTTTCACTAGATATCCTATTCCTAGTTAACCACAATCACGATTCATTTATTCATTACAATTACACATTCGCCATAAGAACTCATCCATCACCTCACAATCCTGCACATACCATAATATCACATATTCACAAGGGTCCTACAAAAACACCAAATGGTGTAAAAATTTGTAATGTTCATATATATATATATATATATATATATATATATATATATACAGAGAGAGAGAGAGAGAGAGAGAGAGACAGATAGATAAACCTAGTGAGCCAGACAAACCTACCTAGGTCAATGAAAGTCGGCTTTCCCTGACGATCCGTTTAGGTGAAACCTAGGTAGGTTTGTCTGGCTCACTAGGTGTATCTAGGTCTGCTCTACGGTTGTATTGAGCGCTTTTGTTAGTTAGTTGTTTACTCGTATCGGGGTTTTTTCTTTGGGCTTCAGACCTGCATCTGTGCGATTTTTTGTCGACAGTAGTTCATGTTTGTAGCTCTTTCTTTTTTTTAAAAACCTTTTTTTCCCTCGAGATTGATTTGATTATTAGCAAATCAAAAATTTGAAGGTTTTTCGAAACGAGTCTATCTATCTATCTATCTATCTATCTATCTATCTATCTATCTCTCTCTATATATATAATTAAAAATCCCATGAAACATAAAATGATGGTGAGGGGAGATGATCCCAGACAAGAAACTCAAAAATGTCAACTAAAGATAAAACAAAATCAAACCAATGTTAGTAGGGACCGTCCACCCCCTCAAAATAATAAGAGAGGCCACTGTATTCTGCCACTAGACAGAATCAAGCAGTACCCTCACTAATGGAATGGGTTTCGGGTACGTTATATCCGGACTGATTTAAAATTCTGAATATACTCATTTTTTATACGTTTTGTAAATACCCATTTGCATACGATTTGTTTGTTACTATATATACATTTACCGTAGCATAGATTTCTCAATTTATTTTTGCTATTGGCGGAAACTAAAAGTTTTCATAATTCTAGCGTACATAGGATCCTTGTTGTCACACTGGATATTAATATCATGTCGTCTGCAGGTTAAGGTCGCGATTATACTTTTCCATTAACAGCATCCATCGCTTTTTGAAGCACGGTCATTTGAGACGCCCGCCTTTGCATAACCCTTTCTTCTTTCGAGGAATTAGTAGACGCCCACAACATTCCTGGAATGTTTCTTCTACGTGCCTCCAGAGTGGACAATGGCGACCCACCTTGGTAGAACCGTTTGAACGACTCTAATTGAACAAAAGTGGCAAGTGGACATCTCTGTGGAATGATGCCTGCTGAAACTTACTGTAGCATGCATCAACGTCTAATGCTAAAACGAAGACAATACATTATCATAGGCTTTACTAAGTCTGCAGACAGACGAAAAGTTGAAATCTCATCAGATTATCTACTAGCATCTAATATGCATAGCGTAAGCAAATCAGGAAAGTGTTTTTAACAGAGGACGGTAAGTCTCCCACTGAAATCCGAAGGTGCATTGCGATAGAGAAAGATGCCTTCTGAAAGCTAAGCAATGTATTAAGAAAGAGAAAGATTTATTAGAAACAAAAAAGAAAAAAGAAAAAAAAAAGAGTACTGAACTACTATGTAAAATTAGTCTTCCTATATGACAGTGAATGCTGGGTAATCTCAACACAGGTGGAGAACAGACTTTAAGCAACAGAAATGTAGTTTTATAGAAGGATGCTGAGAACATGGACTGAACGTTATGCGTGGCACCCAAGCAAGGAAGAAATGACTGTCGTTTAACCTCTGAAAATATATCTTCTAGAATACATCTATTGAGGGATTAGAATGTCTTACACAGAATACTACAGGCCCTTCTAGACAGTCATAAAAGAAAGCTAGAAAAAAATGGACTGACCCTCATCTGTAGAAGCACAAGTCTGATCTTTAGGAAGAGAAACATTCCAACATCCAAGTTACGACTCGAGGATGGCAACATCAAGCAAATGCAGAAGTTTAAATATCTGGGAAGTATTTTAAGATAGGATGAAAAATATGACAGCGAAATCCGAACACGCATTGTATTAGTGAAATATACACTCCCAAAGATAATCAAATTGCCGAGAAACAGAAAAAGATCTTACAAAGAGTGCTGGAATACTATGCAATGTTCATCCTCTTATATGGCAGTGAATGCTGCAAAATCTCTCCTTAGATCAAGAGAAAACTGGAAGTATCAAACGTGGTTCTACAGAAAGATACTGAGAATTACTTGGGCGGAGCGAGAAAGAGCAACAAGAAAGTCTTCAAGAAAACTTGTGCGTTTGCTTTGGAATTATTTAAACTCGCGATACTATACTCAAATAATGTGTCATCAAATATTCTATATGAATTTTTCATCCACTGATAGAGTCAAATATCAAGCCTTATTTTCTCCGCAAATAAATAATTTTCTTTATAAACCCTGGCTGTGAAGACATCTTTAAAAGTAAATGAATTCAGATAAAGAAAAAGATTTAACAGTATTTACATTAGTCGGACTATTGTCCTCATATTTGTCGCCATATTTGTCACAACGTTTCGGCCGTTGTACGCTCCGGCCTTCTTCAGGTGGTTGGAATTTCGAACTGAACCCTTTATTTCGCTCACTGGAATAGACTGTTCTAGTTCCACGTGCCATGTCATTTATCAGTTATCTCCTGCTAATTTTCCCTCTGAAAGTTCCATCTGTGCCATGTGTCCTCAAGGACACATGGCACAGTGGATAAAGTCGTTGGTTAGATCCAGTGACAGACCCAAAGAAGGTGTGTTCAATACCTGGTTAAGGCAGTGGAGAACTTTCAGAGGGAAAATTAGCAGGAGATAACTGATAACTGGCATCCATTAAGCATGGCACGTGGAACTAGAACAGTCTACCCCAGTGATCGAAATAAAGGGTTCAGTTCGAAATTCCAACCACCTGAAGAAGGCCGGAGCGTACAACGGCCGAAACGTTGTGACAAATATGGCGACAAAGATGAGGACAATAGTCCGACTAATGTAAATACTGTACATAATACCTCATCTCAGAAATATATACAGACTCAAAACGATTTAAATTAACTACTTTATTTATCTCAGTTACAGTTCTCACAAACGTGTGAATGAAAACAAATAACCAATACAAGATGAAAACGATGACGAACCAGCCAGCCAGAGCACGTAAATAAGACTTGAGGAAGATAAGTCATTGTGAAAATAGATAGGCACCAACTACTCATATTGCTTGAGATCTAGAGAATAAATTGGGATCCCCCCCCCTGGGAATTGAGAAAATTGAAAGAAGACATAGATATCGGATTGTCATTTTGTTCAGGTTTCGTCGAGATGTGAGTATTCTTTATTCAGTGAGATTATGCATAGGCTTGTGCATTAATTAGAATCATGGCCGTTCGATGTGTGGTAAGAAAGGTTATTGTCTTTTGCTAGTGTTACTGGAACGGAATGAAGAGGGAAGTGAGTGATGGGGTATTGGCCTTCCACATTGCTGATGTAGTTTCCGTAACATGATGGCTTTTTACGAGATGGCATTCATTGCCAGTCCCGACATAAAACATGTCTTAGATAAAGCTGTGTTTACTTTCTAGACTGGTTGCCAAGCAAAGATTCAAATCCAAACCTGTATTTGTTCGATATTGAACGCAACGACCTCGACTGGAATGTGAACTCCATATGGTGATTCCACTTTTCACATCGTTAATCACTACACTGAGCTAGCATGTTTTTTGTTTTTTTTTCAAGGAATGAAATTAACCATTTAGTATATTAGCATGATCCTCTTTTTCCTTACAGATAAAAAAACTAATTAACTGCTGAATCTCGTAACGAAGACATTTTGAAATATTTAGCACCACACAGAATCAATTCAAACGCCCGAAAGAATCTTCGGTTCTTCAATTCTCTAAAAGCTATACACATAAACATATATTTTGATATTTGCCGAGGATCAAATTTAGTTAACCACATACAATGACACAAGCAAACAATATTTATTGTACCAAAACAACACATTCTTTCATGCTATTTTTACTACACCCACAAAAATACTTCGTAGTGTATTTATCATCAGAACAGTCAACATGAAAGTATTTATAGAAAAGACACAGGAAAAAAACTGCTACAGCAGTGAGAAAATGACTGAAGCCGATATGTCAGGTTATGATGTTAACGAGCACCAGAGGAAATATGGCAGCAGTATTTAAAGCAACGACGAATATTTGATGAAATATAATAATACTGTTCATGCTTGATAATAACGCCCTTTTTTAAATAACAAATCATGTTATTTCTAATGTCTTGATACCTATAAACTAGGGCAACTTATTTTTATTCAATAAATAAACTAAGTGTTACTTTTGTCGCAACCATGTATTGTTGATTTAAAACTTAATGATTCCACCGGCAAAAACCTACGTCCATCGTGTTTTTTTTTTTAAAAACACTCTTCAACTCAGACAGCTTCCCCCACCATGAACTGACAGTTTGTGGAACAGAGACCCGTGTAGCTGTTTTCCTGAATGCGACAATCATAAACATTTAATCAACCATTAACTATAATTATTAATATCTTAATTTCCAACCATCTCTCTAACTCATGTCAAACACATCATTCATCATTACCATTTTAAAACAAAGTCTACCTTGAATGGCTCTCATGCCTTGTATTGGTTGAATTCTTGAAAGCCTCGGGTGTCTGGATAAACATTGCTTATCAAATACTTTTTTTACAGATGGAAGACACCGTGAAAATGTTGCTGTGAAAAGTTTATGAAAATGGTTTCCTTGTTGAAATGTTTAGATTAAAGCAAAAAAAAAAAAGAAGAAAAATGGCAATGGCTTTTGTAAGTGAAAAAAAAAAGCAAACAAACAAACAAAACAAAAAAAAAAAAAATAATTTAAAGACTGCATACACAGTGGAAAATATTTTTACTTTAAATATCTGGTTGGAATCCAAGTGCTCGCGGCTTGCAGAACATTCAAATTTATTTAGAAATCAGGAGAACTTTCTTTACAACCAGATTAACGCCAAAAACTTCTGCACGCATTCAATTCGTTCAGCGTTTTCTCAAAAGGTAGAAAGCTTTCGGGAATTAATTATTTTTTTCTTTTAAAAGACAAGAGCGAAAAAAATCCGAGTACAATTGTTTTTTTGCTGTTAAGCAAAGGTTATGATATTTTCATTTCAGATTGACGTTATCTCTGAAGACTTTGATGGGTTCCTGAAGAAACTCACGTCTTATTTACGTAAGAAAAGAAATATACAGAATCACCTACAACCATTTCTCTGTAATCCTTTTGTTTGGCATTTACAAAGTGAAGCTTAGTATTGGCATAGCATTACAATGATACTTATACTTAGAAAGAGACCGTAGAAAGGACGTAACAAGGAAAGCAAACTTGGAAAATTTAATACTTCCCTGTTATAATGAAGACAAGAGGGAAAATAGCGAGCAAAATACCTTGTGTAAATGGATGACAGAACGGAAGAGAAGGATAGTAAAACGACACATTGCCAAAGGAAACAAAAATAGGAAGCTGTGAAGAGCTATGATCACCTAGAAACTTGTAACTTAATTCCTCGTTTTTAATTAGTTAAATTACTTAAGTCAACTATTTACATTATTCGGACTATCGTCCTCATCTTTTTTGACTTATTTATCACAACATTTCGGCCGCTGTACGTTCCGGCCTTCTTCAGGTACTTGGAATGTCGAACTGAACCCTTTATTTCGCTCGATCGGGTAGACTGTTCTAGTTCCACGTGCCATGTCTAATAGATGTCAGTTTTCAGTTATCTCCAAGTTTTCCACTGTCTTAACCAGGTATTGAACTCACAACTCTTTGGGTCCTGTCACCGGATCTAACCAACGCCTCTATCCACTGTGCCATGTGTCCTTAAGGATAATTTATTAACACGAGATTACTGATAACTGACATCCATTAGACATGGCACGTGAAACTAGAACAGAGAAATAAAGGGTTCAGTTCGACATTCCAACCTGCTGAAGAAGACCGTACAACGGCCGAAACGTTGTGATAAATATGCCGACAAAGACGAGGACGATAGTTCGAATAATGTAAATAGTGTACATGATGTCTCTCAGAAATATAGAGAGATACATAAGTCAAATAAATGCTTGTTTTTTTTTTATATTAATTTTCCTTTTGTTCACATTGGAAGACTTGGAGCTACACAAACTTAATCGCATTTTCTCTTGTAGCATACTTAGTAAATAATGAAAATGTCCACATTCTTCAGAACAGTTCGGTATTATTTTATTTTTTCTGTCGTCTGTGTTTCAAAAAATATAAATATTGCGATTTCAAACGGTAATTAAAATAAATGAAGGCGCTCGTACGAGGTGTAATATTAGCAAAAAGTAACCATTCGGAACCACTATTTACGAGGTCTTTGAATAGAGTATGATCGACTGAGAAAATATAGTTAAAAAATAAATAAACAGGTAAAAAAAAAAACAGTCTATCCTAAAAGCACTGGAAACTTCAATCAACGTATGGGTAAATGTATCCGTGGAAAATTTTGGAAGTATATCAAAATATATCTTTACCGATAACAAAGGAATCTAATTCTGTAAGGTTCTTGGACGTAGCACAACTAATGGCGTCATTAGACGACCAAGCAACACTCCAGTTTCGATTGACGAGGTTTGCCGAAGCCATCAGATTTTTCACTCACCAGGAACAAAGACCATTTACTTCCATTTCACGGAATTGAAAACAGTGTTGCGTTGAACGAAATTTGCTATGAAGGCCGGCAAATGTTTTACTTACGCGACCTTAAAAACTTGCCGGACGCTTTCGGTGGCAACTTGAGCAAAAATGATAATTACTTCATATTCATGGTTATAAGGCAACTTTTTTTTTTAATGGCCACGATTTTTGGCCTCGAATTGAGTATACACTTAGTTTGGTTTAAAATCGTTCACGCTCTGTTCTGATAGAGAAATGTTAAGAGGTTACGAAGCAGTTCCTTAAGAAAAAATCAGGAGAAAAATTGAGGAAATTATATTTTCTTGATTTACAGTCGTTAGATTTTCCGCAATTGACGACATTTAAAGAATTTTCAAATATGAAAATAATGCTTTGGTCATTGATGCCTTATTTTTAATAAATATTCTGGTCAAACCTTTTTTTAACAATTTTTGCAAAAAGATATTTTAATTAAAGAAAAAACGGATATACACACTTTATGTTAAATATATTTGAAAAACACCTCCCACATCACAATTTTTTTTAGAAAAACTCAAATATTTCAAAATTATTAAATATAATATCAGTAGTACGCAGATATCAATGACGTAAGCACAGTTTCACACTTGATATTTAGAAATAAAATTATAGATAACTAAGTGATCGTTTCGACCCTGTATTTATATTATAAACAGGACCAACACTTCTAAAATGGTATGATATATATATATATTTATCAATTCTGACATATGTCCTGGCTTGAAGATGGTACAATGAATACTCATATACAGAAATTATTCCGTATAAATTTTTTCATTTATTTTTTTGTCTTTTAAGGAGAGGACCAATCAATTTAGGTAGCACCGATCTTTGAATTGGTTTGACTTGGGAAAGATGTTCGAATTGTTACCTGATGCCTTCTCCACTGTTTGGAATTCAGAATTTATTTCCATTTAGACTAGTAACCACCCGATGTCAGAGAGGTCAGTCTACCTTACTATTTGCTTCAGACATGGGATTAGAAGAGAAAGCCGATTTATACCTCTCCCAAGCGGGATCTGTGCAAAATTAGCGTAACAGACTTGACCAGAATTGGAAATTAGTTTGCCGATTCTATCTCCCACAACGTTAATTGTTAATCTACTCTCACAATGTCGTACGTTGTTGATTAAAACGGGGGAAAATTTACAAGTTAGGAAAATGGATTTCCCATGGCCTTATAGACTTACATGAAGGTATTTAAATACTGACCTGTCTTTCTATTCTTTCACAATACAAAAAAAATCATTTCGCGCAAAATAATTTATTGCTATTTCCGCCCTTCTCCCCCTTGGTGCCATTATATTCCCCTTTAGCGTATAAGGACACAATCACACAAGATTATTATTGCCTGATGTAGTGTCCCGAGCTAGTAAATTTTTCTGGGTTGGCAGCCACACGACCAACCAGTTAAAATTGTCTTACTCCTAAACTGGTTGACAACCAAGGCTAGAGAGCACACCTTGCTCACTATTTTAGCCAAGGTCCAAAAAAGCAGATAAAGGAGAAGATACACGGCGTGTGCAAAGGAAGCTACCAAATTAAAGGATCATCATCGCCCTCTTAACATTTTTCCCGTAGTTGGCAAGAGTACGAGAAATGCATTTAGGGACTTTAAGTGCATTAGTGTGAGCATTTTGTACGACAAGTAGACTTCTATCACCGAGTAAAACAGCTAACAACTCAGAAATATTCGATTTTACCACATGGATCAGTCATAAGCATCTCCGCAGATGATATCTCTGTTTATCTTGATTTTCTAAGGGTGGTTTAGATTTGGCACAAGGCTGAGCGTATGAGGCACCCAGTGAAGATCGAACTCATTACTTTTTTCTAACTTATTAACCATTACACCACGTCGAGGTGAACCTAAATGATTTTCTAAGCGTAGCTTAGATGTCGCACGCGGCCGTATGTGTAAAGCACCCAGTCAGGATCGAATTTTTTCACTATTCAGTCGTAATAGATCTAGCAAGGCAAACTTGCTAACCATTATACCACGTCATAAGCGTGGCTTAGATTTGGCACAAGGCCTAAAGTATGAGGATCGAACTCGCCATTCAGTTGTAATTGAATTAGCGAGACAAGCTTTCTAACCATACACCATGTCGAGATGTCCATGATGTTACTGTTTATAGACGCATTTCCAAAAACCAAGATGATCAGAGCTTTGAACATGATTTATACTCTATCCTAACTTTTAAAGGTTCAATAACCGTAGCCCCCAGAAAGTCACTAGGAAAAAAGTCACTGGAAAAAGTCACAATTTTGGGGTAGGAAAAATGGCAACTTGGTTATCCGTGTAACATGTTTGGTATGTACGAATCCATTTTGGCAGCCACAAATTGACAATAACCACGCTTGCGACTGTCAATTTCCATGGCAGGCTGGAGCAAAAATTATTTTTCACTAAATCCAAGTATTGCGAAGCACAAGTTCTGAGAGTTCTACTATTCACGATGTCGTTAGAGTTAGGGACACTAGGGTTAATGTTAAAAAAAAGTCTATTAGAGAAAGACAGAATCAATGCTACCATTGTCCCGTGTTTATTCCTGGATTCAAAATAACTTGCGAGTTACTTTCAACCTCTCAAATATACAATCCAGTGTTGTTTCAGCACCACTGTTCAGACAGAGTTAACTGTGGGATTATCAAATTAAAATCCATTCTTAGACCGTCTGTTGAGTTTAAAGTTAATTCTTATCTCGAGTGGAACATACCGGAGTGACTCAAAAAGTAATCCCATATGATTTATGGAAGAAGAAATAAGCAACGTAAACATAACGTTCATCAAAATATAGCTATAAATCACGAGTTTAGATCCAGTCTTCAACGGCTGTGTCTCACCTTCGAACAGAGACATGTGTTCTACCTAGGACGATGGAATGTGTCCGGCCTACGAACGATGGCATGTGTCCTACCTATCTCTCCTACATACTAACGAAGGCATGTGTTCCACCTATGAACGATATCATCTGACCCACCTACGAACGACGGCATGTGTCCCGCCAACGAAAGATAGCATATGTCCTACCTATGAACGCTGGCATGTGTCCCACTAACGAACAATGACACGTGTCCTACATACTAACGAAGGCATGTGTCTCAGCTACGAACGATAGCATGTGTCCCACCTACGATCGATGGTATGTGTCTCGCCAACGAAAGATGGCATGTGTCCTACCTACGAACGCTGGCACGTGTCCCACATACTAATGAACTCATGTGTCCCACCTACGAACGATAGCATGTATCCTACCTACGAACGATGGCATGTATCTCACCAACAAACGATGATATGTGCCCCACATTCTAACGAAGGCATGTGTCCCACCTACGAACGATGGCATGCGTTCCACCAACAAACGATGGCATGTGTCCCACTTACGATCCAAGGCATGTTTTCCACCTACGAACAAAGACGTGTGTCTCACCTACAAACGAGGACATATGCCTCACGTATGAACGAGAGCATGTGCCCCACCTACGAACGAGGGCATTTGTTCCACCTCCGAACGATGGCATGCCTCCCATCATGGTCATGTGTCACAGCTTCGTAAATCTCAGCTGGCTGGTGATGTAGCCAATTTCTTACACTAGTTTTCACTTTCTCATCACCATCTGACTTAGCCCCCCCCCCTCAGGCTTCCATCTATTTCGTCGGATGAAAGAGGCATTGAGGGAGAAACATTATGGTGGGGATAAAGCAGTGAAAACTGCTGTAAAGAATCGGCTACATCATTGAGTTTTACGAAGTTAAGATACACGCCTCATTCGTAAGTGGGACACTAACATTGAAAAAGGTGGTGACTATATTGAGTAGTAGGGATGTGAAACTGATGTATAGCTATATCCTGATATACGGTATATTTTATTGTATTCCTTATATCAGAAACCAAATTGTATTACTTTTTTTTTACTCATGCTCGTATTTAAACCTCTATGCTAACTCCCTAACCTTCTATTGAATTAAATTCAATAGTCTTTTCTCAATTCCAACTATCTTACCTTCCACTCATAACAAAAACCTCCTTTATCCGTAATATTTCAATTGTATTCTTCTACTCTGAGTTGCTAGTCGACTTTTCTATTGGGTGAAAGTTACTAAAAATAGAAAATAAAATTAAAAAAAGAAAGATATTTCGAACCTGGACAGATTTATCATTGGTAACTTATGACTGGATAAAATAACTGCGTACCGCTGAGAAAAATAAAACATGAAAAATTACTATATATCTATGCAATAAGTATATACCCGCATCATATTTTGTTTAACCATTTCACCCCAAGTAAGGCAATAAAGCCACTAGGATGCAAGGGGTTATCGAGTGCTAGAAAATATGAGGAAAACTACTATTAAGCAGAGAGGACAATAAAAGAACAAGATTTAAGACAGAAGATAACGATTAACACTGCATTTAAATTTTTGAAAATCAAAATTGATTCGGAAGCAGGAAGACGAAAGAATTAGGAAACTCTTAGGATAGAACTTATTGTTACATCTAGCCATTGCAAACGATGAGACCTAACTGACAATCTAGTACTGCGCTCAAATTCATAAAGTATAAGTACCATAGCGTAAAGTTCATCAAAACAATTACGATGAAAGTATTTATAGAAAAGGTACGGGGACGCTATGTTTGGGTAATGGGAAAGCGACTGAAGCTGAGATGCCAGGTCAGGACCAATAATATTACATATTCTTTGGCTTTTATCATGAATTTCTAAATGTATAATAGGCTCTGAAAACCACATGTAGCAGCAATATTCGAATCAAGGACGAATGACAGACT
This sequence comes from Acanthosepion pharaonis, assembly GCA_903632075.3. Lineage (NCBI taxonomy): Eukaryota > Metazoa > Mollusca > Cephalopoda > Sepiida > Sepiidae > Acanthosepion > Acanthosepion pharaonis. The sequence continues at coordinate 2,359,146 of CAHIKZ030005529.1, read as the reverse complement.
TATAAATATATTAATAAAATCTACTGCTACAGAAGCTGAAAAAATTGTCGGTCACTATAATGTTAGGTATTTTACCACAATTCTATATATTTTCTTTTCACAGGATTTAGAACAGAAAAAATTATCTTGGTGCTATGTTTTGGGCTGGAGTTATTCTACTCTCTTTCGATCCTTGATAGATTTCAAAATAGTTTACATTGTCTTTTCCAATCTAAAAATACAGATGAAATTTCACAAGCTTCCCACTCTTATCACTATTTGCATCGTAATCCTATAGAGTTTTTTCATTCTCTAGTTCCAGCAGTTTAAACCTTTACTTCTAGAACATAATGTTACTTCCACGGAGTTGAATCATCCTTATTTCCCCAATGTTCTAAATGGTTAGAACGAAGGTTCATTCAATTTTCTTAGAAACTAGCACTTTGTGGAAGAGACAACCGTGTAGGAGCTTCCCGGAAAAATCTATCTTGATCTTTTCAAGTCAAAGGTCAATCAATCTATCCTTCTGATAAACTCAGCTTCCAACCATACTGTTCTCCACTTATGTGATACCTCATTGGTCAGCCCTATTTCAATTGTAAACCTCTACTTTGAATAGCTCCCTAACGTTCTATTGGACGAAATTCACCTTCTGATAATCTCAACTTTTAAACTTCTTGTCTTCTATTCACATCTAACACCTCCTTCAGCCATACTATTTCAATTTTAATCCTCTACCTTGAGTAGCTCATGACTATTCTATTGGGTAAAATCTACTAAAAATAAAGAAATAGAATAAAAATAAAAGAGAAAAATAACAATGTTTCCAACCTGGAAAGGCTTGTCATTGGTAACTTATGAAAGGAGAAAAAAACTAATAACTAATTGCCGCTGAAACAGGCATTCAGACATACTATATTTTGGTACAATAACTATTGTCCCTGCATTATATTTTGTTGAATCATTTCACCCAATCAAGGCAATAAAGCCACTAGGACGCAACAGATTACTCATTGGTAAAAATATGAGAAAAACTACAATTAAGGAGATATGATAATGAAAGAATAAGAATTAAGACAGAAGAAAATGGCTGACATTTTTTGAAGATCACATTGGTCAAAGGTCAATCTATCTGTCCTCCTGATAATCTCAGTCTCCAACCATCCTGTCCTTCAGTCATCTGAAACTTCATTGGTCAGTTGTAATCCTCTACTTTGTCCAACTCTCTAACATTCTATTGGAGGAAATTCTCTAACCTTTTGATAATCTATTACAACTACCCCGCCTTCCATTCATATCTAAAACAATCTTCATCCGTAATATCAACTGTAATCTTTTACCTTGAGTAGCTATTCGACTTTTCTACCGGGTGAAATTTTCTAAAAATAAAATTAAAAAAAAGAAAGATATTTTTAACCTGGGCAGACTTATCATTGGTAACTTATAACACGATAAAATAACTGATTGCCGCTGAGAAAAATAAAAAAAATGAAAAATGACTATACCTGTAAAATAAGTATACACCCGCATCATATTTTGTTTAATCATTTCACCCCAAGTAAGGCAATAAAGCCACTAGGACGCAAGGGGTTACCGAGTGCTAGAAAATATGAGAAAAAACTACTATTAAGGAAGGAGGACAATAAAAGAACAAGATTTAAGTCAAAAGATAACGATTGACACTGCATTTGACTATCAAGACGAAAGAAAGTTCCACAATCGAGAAGCACGAACGAGGAAACTCTTAGGATAGAACTTATTGTTGCATCTAGCCATTTCAAATGATGAGACCTAACTGACAATCTAGTACTGCGCTCAAATTCATAGAATCTAGATCACACAGCGGAAAGTTCATCAGAACAATTACCATGAAAGTATTTATAGAAAAAGCACGGGTACGCTATGTTACGGCAGTGGGAATGCGACTGAAGTTGTGACGCCAGATAGCACTAACAATTGAGGGTAGGTCAGATAGGCCCTTTTGAAATATTGTTTCGTCTAGTAAAGTTGAGCATCCAACTTTATGAATATTTTTGGAGCTGTCAGTGTATTTGTGCTTACAATTTCTTCATTTTCTAAGTTATGTATTTTTCCATGAAGACAAATCTGTTAATTTTAGTTTGGGATATTTTGCCAGACAGTACGGTGGGTTGTTTTATTATCTAGAGAGAAGTTCGTTGATATTGTTTTTTTTATGTGCATGCCAAGGGGTTTAATAGCAGTTTATTTTAAATTATATAATTCTTTATATTGAGGTTGGGGAACACAGTCGTATTCTGAATTATTTAGGCATGAGTATAATTTGATGCAATATTGTAATGCTAGATTCTGTTGTCCTAATGTCAAAGGTGGTTCGTGTGATTCAGCGTACATTGGGGACATAATAGCACATCGCAGACCCTGATGATAAATTGTATTAAGTTTTTTCATGTATGATTTTCTTGCCACATCATAGATAAAGTATCCATAATCCAATTTGGATCTAACTAATGCTCGATAGTTTCAGTTGCGTCTGTCTGTCGGCTCCCCAGAAATGAATGTGTAGGCGTATTGCTTTATTGCATTTCTCACGGAAGTATTTTATGTGTGATATGAAGGATAATTTCATGTCGAATATTATTCCTAAGCATTTGCATTGGTCTGCTATAGGAATTTCTATAGCATCAAGTCAAGGGATTATGTTGTAACTTTTGATATTGGTAGAAGTCTATACATTGAGTTTTTTGTCTGGAGAATCTGAATCCATTTTCTGTGACCCACAGAAAAACTCTTGAATGTCAAAATAAATGACATCATTATATGCTTGAACTATACAGATGACTGTTCCCTGCACTTACTTGGAGTCACTGTTGAAGCTGCCGTTCAATTGTATGGATATTTTTCGATCAGTAACATTAAAAAGTCATCGATATACAACTGCATAGTTCAAGCATATAATAATACCATTTATTTTTACATTGAAGAGTGTTACCGATAATATCTTTCCTTGAGGGACACCCATTTCTTGCTTGTATAGGTCTGAGAGTGTGATGCCGACAGAGACATTAAAGGTTCGTTCTGTTAGGAAGTTATTGGTAAGAGTTGATAATCTTCCTTTGAGTCCCTCTTTTATTCGTCGTTTATTATACCGTATATCCATATGGTATCATATGCTTTCGATCGGTCAAAGAATACTGTTGTTAAATATTGCTTTTTAATGAAAGGATTTCTGATAAAAGACTCTATCCAGTCTAACCAAGTGATCAAACATGCTTTCGTTCTTTCTGGAATTAGATTGAAAATTTTTATTATTAGCTTCAAGAAACCAAGTAAGCCTATTATTAATGATCCTTTGAAATATTTTGCTTAAGCAACCTCTAAGTGTGATTGGACAATAGTTTGAGGGATTTTCTAAGTCTTTTCCAGGTTTTGGGACTAGAAGAATGATAGTCCGTTTCCAGAAATTGGGAATATTACCACTGACACATATATTACACTGACCCATATATTATTGAAAATTCTGTGTCGGCAGTTCAGGGAAATATTTGATAGGTTATTAAGAAATTCGTAATGAATTTCGTTTGGGTCAACAACTGAGTTGGGAATTCTTTTTTCCTTTTATAGATTCTAATAATTCTGGTTAAATGAGAGGTTGTGTGTAATTTTCGTTATAGTTAGAGTAGAAATTTCATTTTTTTTCTTCATTTATTTTGGTGTTCTGAGATAGTTTGTTAGCGTTATTTGAGGAGGAGTTTTGGGTGAGGTTTTGTGCTAATAAATTTGCAATATCCTTTTTGTTAGTTGCGTAAATAGAATGCATTTATTAATCCCAGCGATTTTGCGGATCGTATTCCACACTGGTTTTGATGCTAGAATATTGTATACACAGTTCTTCCACGAGCAACACCTAGATTTTTTTAAAATTATTCTTTGTGTTTTAGCTCTATTTATTTTGTGGATGTTCAGATTTCTTGGGTTGAATGTAATTTGAACTTACGGAGAGACGCATGACGCAATCTGATCGCTTTTTTACACTCTTCGTTAAACCAGTTTTAGATTTTGGTACATTATTGGTACATTAGATTTTGGTACATTATTTGGTACATTATTGGTACATTAGATTTTGGTACATTATTCCCAGCAATACTAAGAGATTATGTGATGTGCTCTGCATTGTTTACATTTAGTGAGTTTTAGGACACATGTGATTTTAAAATATTTCCAGTTGGCTTTCTTATGGTATTTTTCTTTTTGGCAATGGTCCAGAGTTTTCCAACACAACTGGGAAGTGATCTTTACCACATGTGTCAATGTAATTTCCATTTACAGTCTAGGTATGTTGCTGGATCACTTAAGATCATATCTCTTGCGGTAAATATATATCACTTGATGGGTAAAGATAAGTATATGTCTTGTCGTTGTAGAAGCATTTGTTTCTATTCATATTCTTTTCCATGCGTCCACCCTTCGGGTCAGCATTTTTGTAACCCCATACGATGTTATGGCTATTAAATTCTCCCATTAAAATAAATGGTTTTCGGAGCTGATCCGGTAGTTTATCTATTTCAGTTCCATCTATAGGATCGTTAGAGAGATGTAAACAGAATATATGGTGATGCTTTTATGAAGTAAGGATCTTCTGGGCACTGTCTGTAGTGCTATATTCAGGTAGAGTTTGCTCTGGGGAATATCGTTTTTTATTAATATTGAAGTACCACCCGAAGTTATATCTTCACTATTACTAATAAAATTATATGGTTTGTAGTTAATATTTATAATGTCATTGCCCTCTAAAAAAAGTTTCCTGAAAGCAGATGATTGCACGATATAAACCTAAACAAAAACAAATTTGTTTCGATTTACATTCACTTCTCTTGCCCTCCATTGAATAATTTTGTCAGCCATGATTGTTATGCTGAGGTATTTGTGTTTTGTTGTCTTAAGTTTCCATTTTTTCTTTCTAGGTTGTTTTAGGATATTTCTTGCTCACAGGGTTTTCTTTTTTGACAGCATTGTGTTTTTCCTCTACGGTTTATAGGTAAGGAATCTCTGGGACGAGATGATTTTTGGTCATTTAGTTTCTATGTTTACTGAGTTAGAATTTTCTATATTGTGATTGGGTATATCAAATTTTATGGGTTGAGGTGGAAGTCGTTGCTTTTCCCTATTGATATAAGTTTTCATTATCTGTCTATATTTCTGAGATGAGGTATTATGTACACTATTTACATTATTCGGACTATTTTCCTCATCTTTGTCGCCATATTTATTACAACGTTTCAACCTTTCAGTATATGTCTATATTTCTGAGATGAGGTATTATGTACACTATTTAAATTATTCGGACTATTGTCCTCATCTATGTCGCACTATTTATTACAGCGTTTCGGCCGTTGTTCGCTCCGGCCTTCTTCAGGTGGTTGGAACGTCGAACTGAACCCTTTATTTCGCTCATTGGTGTAAAAATTGCAATATGAGCACTGGTAAAAAAAAAAGGTTTATAATACCCACAAATTCATACACAGATGTCCTCAAGGGCACATGACACTGTGGTTAAAAGTGTTAGTTAGATCCAGTGACAGGACCCAAAGAGTGTGAGTTCAATACCCGGTTAAAGCAGTGGAGAACTTGGAGAGAGGAATTAACAGGAGATAACTGACAAGTGACATCTATTAAACATAGAATGTCGAACTAGAACAGTCTACCCCAGTGAGCAAAATAAAGGGTTCAGTTCGATATTCCAACTACCTGGCGACAAAGATGAGAACAATAGTCCGAATAATGAAGTTTTCATTATTTCAATTAATTTCTTTAGCTCTTGGATAATTCCTGTTAATTCGCAGAGATAATATTTCTCTCCACAATGTTGGTGGATTCAAGTTGCATTTGAGTAATTTATTAGAACATTTTGTTTAGTGCTGTTTTAAACAATTTCCCTGGCTCCAAGAAAAGTTATATTTCTCTTATATTTGATTAAGCCATTTGATGTAATTAGTTTTAAAATCACTAAAAACAAAAACATTCGCAGTTGGACGTTTGAGAAAGAGTCATTTCTATATTATAAGAAATGTTTAATATACAGGGTGTTTCAAAACATTTGATATCCTTTGAGATGTAAATATCACAGAAAGTACATGATTAAGGCAAATGAAATTAAAAAGTATTAATGTTGAAGATCATAAGATTTATTCTTCCAAATCTGAATGAGGAATTCAAAAGCATGTGGATTATGTGAACGATTTCACAAATGTGAAGTTTGTGGTCGTCCGGATCTTTTTGCTCTGCACAGACAGCCTTCCTCTTTGAACTTTTTATGCCATCTCCAAATCTGCATTCCTGTTGGTGACTTTCTAGAGAACTCTCTCATAAATGCACGCTGCACAGTCTTGTTTGACTGTGTTCTAGCAAACTCCAACACACAAAACGCCTTTTCTCTTCTAGTAAATAGCATTTTATACCTGTAAAGAAAAAGATTAAAGATTAAAGAACATAAAAATACAAATAAGAAAACCACAAAAAGACATAAAAACATAAAACAAACATTAAACATAAAGATGCTATTAAAATTTGAAGTCATTTGAAGGAGATCGAACAAAGTTATTAGATTGCGAAATGATATCAAATTTTTTGAAACACCCTGTATTAAAGTCTTGAGAAGAAGAAGAATGATAAAGGGAAAATAGATAACTAACAAAGTGCACAAGCGAAAGTCGAAAGCACATGAAAGAATCATCTGGGGACTCAAGAGATAATTTCCTTGCAGTTGGGCGATTTCCCAGAATATTAACACTGTGACCATGCATATGTATGTTAGAATCTTTTTGGCCAAGAAGAAATTCACCTAGAACAGAATTGATTTGTAGCAGTAGAAAAATTGATATTAATTTCACAATGTAGGAACACATCTGGAGATCCTCTGAATAGAAAACATTCAACACTTCAGAAATTAGAACACATGTCAGAAATATTGAAGAAAAAGGTGGTAGGTGATTTGTTTACTGGTTTACATATTTCCTTACGCCTCATTTGTTTTAAAAACAAAAAGTCAAAAATATTGCGTGCCTTCCTTCTACCAATCGCGCCTTCCCAATATTATCATTTAGAAATTATTTATTCGAAATAAATCGACTCCATGGCGATCCACTTTGTCTGAGGTTAGCTGACTCCAACTGAGTGCACATAATAATCAGCTTATGTGCCGTTGATGTCGACGCATTTATAGTTGGCTAATCACGTGATTACTGTCAAGCTAGCGTCTTTAATTAAATGGTAAACTGTTGTCTGCAGTAAGTATATTCAATGGAAGATCTGTCATGGTTAAAATTAGGTTTTTAAGCTTATACTGAACGAAACATAGTACAAGTTTCTCAGAGATCTATATAGATAAGAAGTAAGAAAAACAGCTTCTTTGTGTATGTGTTCATACGTCTTCATAAAAAACCACACAGTTTGAATGGATAAAGATACTGTCATCATTTCTATACTATAAGTGCCCAGAAACATGGAAGATTACGAATTCGGTATATTTGTTTTGCGCAGCAATTCTTTTAAACTCATGCACCCCCACCAAAAAAAAAAAAAATTCTTAAAACACCAATCTTTTCTCAAACATCTTAGATTACTCATGTAAGCCAAAAGTTTAGAAAATCCTTACGTGAATTTTGGTCAATTTATTAGCACACAACATTAACGAAAGAATATACAGACATTATCATTAATTTGGCATAAAATGCTTCTTTAATACACAATTTAAAAAACTGAAAAAAATGAAAATATAACAGTATATTATCCAAAATATATTTGAACCAGTCAAGAGAAGTATTAATAGTACGTGCTTAGAATATTGCTGCCACATATGGTCTAGTGCTCCCTCTTTATATCTAGAGTTCCTAAATAAAATCCAAAGAAGAATCTCGCTGGTGGAACTCTCTTTCGGCTCCATGCTTTCCAGCCAACTTTAATCTTCAAACATTTAAATGCAATGTCAATTGCTATCTACTGCCCTCCTGATTTAACTTCTTTTATTATTGATTCTTAGTAAAGTTTCTGTTTTATAATTCTTACATATCCATCAATTCCCTTTTGTCCTAGTGGTTTTGCTGCCTTGCTTTGTGTGAAATCGATTTTCAACATAAAAAAAAAATAAAGAAAATAAAGAAAAAACAAAATAATAAAAAAAATATGATGAATCACGTCTCATACCCAAAGGGAACTGATATAGTTATTGCGAAAATCAAATCAATCTATGCTAAGTTTATATCTCATTAAAAAAAACAAAAAAAAATTGTTTAAAAATTTCTTCATCGATTATTTAGGAACGACGTTTCAAAAGCAATAAAAAAGCAAATAGAATAAAGAAACTTAAACATTTAAAAATATTTGATAATGTTTGTGGTTATAAAATTAAACAGGGTATAACGAAAACATTTTTAAATATACACCCTTGTGCAAATTAATTGAAACAAAACAATTAATTCCGTTATTATTTAGAAATATTCCTATTTTTACAATGAAACATGACCCAGTGCAGATGGTAGTACTTCATATGTCCATTCCACGAAGTCTTTCCTTGCAGATTGACCACAAATCCTCAATTAGATTTAAATCAGCAGAGTTTCCAAGCCAGTCAATAGTACTTTGATTTGCACACTTGCCATTGTGTTCATGAAGGCTTACAATTTTCATACGCTTCATTGGAGTAACGTCTATCGCAACTAATCAACAGTCTGGACAATAGTGTCTGGGCGTGATAAAAAATCTGATGCACTCACGGATGACGTAATATTTTTCAAGGCCAAACAAATACACCCCGAAAAAGGTTTCATATTACTGCACATCACTTCAAATAACCAAATCTGAGTAAAAAACAGAAATCTATTACACCCTGTCACTCTAAAACAGACCTTATGGTTAAAGAAAGCAAACTAAAGCAGTTGTTTCAACTAATTTGCACACGGGTCTATAGTTAAAAGCAAAAAGTCGTCAACAGGTAAGGAATCAAACAAATGATAACTATATTTTTCAGGACCAAAAACTTTAGGCTTACATAAATGTGAAATCTTCCCATTTAAGAGATTGCACATTATTCAAGGCAAGTAAAAATTATTTTATTTTGCAGTTTAAAAATTTCTGATCAAGTGCAATGGTTTTATTTCGCATAAAAATTAAAATTATTTTAATCCTACAAGGTATAATTTACAAAATGCAAGCATTTTTGACATTCAGCCATTATTTTACAAATATTTCATATAAATATATATATATATATATATATATATGAATAATACTCCTGTCATTAAAAAAACAAAAAAAAAAACAGAATCCCGAATGCAACAAAATGAATAACGACAGCTTTATTAAATTTTGATTATTTCAATTCCCGGAGCTTTTTAAATAACAGGAAGAGCAAATAATGATTTCCCCTAAGCGAGCAATATATTAGGGTTTGGATGATTTTGTTTAGTGGCATATCAATCCGTATCGGTTATTTGATGCTGAAATCTAAATATGAAAATTCAAACTTTAAAATTAATTCAAGAAAATGACATTATTTCATAAGTAAATTACAATTACTTAACTGTATTTTTTAAAGAAATAATCTTACATAATCAAACGTGGAGTGGATATTTAATGCATTTTCGATTAGTATTTATCTTTTGATGTACAATTAGCCGCACGAATTGAGGAATATATATATATATATATATATATATATATATATAATTAGAAGGAAGAGTCCACTTGTGCTTCTTATATGTAGAATAGATAGGTTAGTTAAAAAAACAAGGAGAAGCGATAGGGTATCAATATAATCAGAACGAAAAAACATTAAAATACTAATTATTATTCATATGACAGAAATGAAGCACGAAAAGAAATGTTTTAAGTTTGGAATTTTCGGACACGCCTGTGTCCTTCATCAACGGAGTGAGAAATAAACAGAGAAATGGGAATTGCTCACCGACAGATGTTTTTGTAGACGGTGTATTTTCTGCTGAAGATCATATTAGCGAAAATCTGATCTCTGTCTGATTCCTCGACGTGCGAAACTTTTTATGAAAATAAACTTAAATTTAAAATTTTGATCGGTTTAAAAGCGTTAGGTCGCTCTATTATTAATATTTTAACTCATCTTCAACGCCTCTTGGACTTTGCGTTACGCAGTCATGTATCCATTGACAATTTGCTATGATTCATCTCATTTCTTGGGAAGAAATCATATTAATCGTAGTAAATTTCTTTATTTTATTTTTATTTTTTTTTGACATTGTCTTCAATTTCGCTGCAATAATCTTCTGTCGGCTTATTTTGCTTTAAATGTATTGCTGGTAATTTCACAACAAAAGTGCATTGCTAATATAATTTTTCATAATTTTTACCATAAAATATAATTCTGTACTTTTGTCGTGTGTTGAGATTTGTTTAGGGCTTAACTATTTGCTCAGACTTGGGACCCTAACAGGTTCTACCACGTCGACTCAGGGTGGACCTCGGAACAACAGTAATTAACAGTCGGTTGCACTATCCTCAAAACCTCCAATCTCCCGATCAGAGACCGTGCTTTCGCGAAGCATTGTATTAAGGGAATGGAAAAGAAGATAATGTTGCACGATAATTTCTAATCTCCTAGAGCGATTAGTGGAAGCCAATTTCGTCACTGACGAAAATATTTGAAGTAAAAGATGATTTATCGAGGAATACTGACAATAGTATAAACAGATTATCTGAGAAATTTATATAAGAAATTGTTTTGGTTTTTTTTTTTTTAATATAAACGGAAGGAAATAGGGTAGATTTGGGGATACATGGAGAATTTAGCACCGAAAAGTTACACTAAATGCAAGTAAAATAAAACACCGAGAAAAATTTCGATGGACGTAATTGTAATCCGACATTTTTATTACCTTGAAACCTTGTCGCAGAGCGCATTTCTTCATGCTTCATGGTTAGCCGTAATTCACATTTCAAATAAATAAAAAAAAAGTGCCGTCTATTTAAAATAAGGGTATCAACTAAATATAAGGTCCCATGGATAAATTCTCATAAACATTACGAAAAAATAAAAATAACACTGACATCTCATTTTAACATATGTTTACCAAAATTACACAAAAAAGATCTTCGTAAACTTAAGGAATCAGCACATATGCTAGGCCACAGAAATCTCCTGAGCCGACCAAGCATAGAAATGAATACAATATGGGAACCAGTAATAAGGAGTGCCAGAGAAAAGCAATGATAACAGCAAAGTTGCAATATGAGCTCTGGTAAAAACATGAAATGATAACAAAAAAATTGCAATATGAGCAATGGTAAAAATGGTTGCTGAGGACCTTAGGTTTATAATACTCAGAAATTCATACCCAGATGTCCTCAAAGACACACGCCACAGTGGATAAAGGCGTTGGTTAGATCCAGTGACAGGACCCGAAGAGTGTGAGTTCAATACCTGGTTAAGGCAGTGGAGAATTTTCAGAGGTCAGATAACTGATAACTGACATCCATTAAACATGGCACGTGGAACTCGAACAGTCTACCCCAGTGAGCGAAATAAAGGGTTCAATTCGAAATTCCAACCACCTGAAGATGGCCGGAGCGTACAACGGCCGAAAAGTTGTAATAAATATGGCGACAAAGATGAGGACAATAGTCCGAATACTGTAAATAATGTACATGATACCTCATCTCAGAAATATAGACAGACCCCAAAAGATCTTGAAATACTAAACAGTAAATTCATTCAACAACATCGTCATTGTCGTCAACTACGGATTCTAGACGACCTTGGAATCTCCTGCAATTCTTATGAAGAATCTCCTTGGTTATTTGGTGAATGCCGTTTTAATCCTTGCCTTCAGTTCCTCTTTAGTATTAGAAGGAGCTTTATTAGTCTCTCGCGCAACTGAGCCGCACATATAATAATCAAGGCGGTTGCACTTTAAAGAATTAGGTGGCCTAATGCAAGAGTTGATGTGGTCGCTGAGTCCTGTTGCCAGATATAGGGTCTTTCAGCAACGACCTTCTTGACCCAGGGTAGTGATACCTCCTCAAGTCACTTGATGTAGGCCTCAGTGTTGAGTCTGAGGTACTGTGGGAAGATGAATGACGACATAAAGTCGCCATCACTAGTGATCACGTCAAGCATCTTTATAATCACTATCAGACTCATCCAACCCTTTCCGAATACACTGCATTGTCCTCAGATTGACACCCAAACACCCTGAAATGTTTTTATTGGAGCTTTCGTCGCGAAAGCCAAACAATACAGTATGCTGTTTCTAAATTTCTGGCGGATTAAATTGCGTTATTGTGCTCTTTTTCTCACAGGCAATGACCAAATCGCCTACTATATTGTTTAGTCGACAAAATCAAAACAAACAATAAACATGCACGAAATTAAAAATATAAAATGGCGACAATTTAGCCATTGACCTACATATATATATATATATATATATATATGGAAATAGACGATGTGATGAATTAGGATCGAAATCTCTGTTATAAGGAAATAAATTACAATCGTGTATCCTTAAAGTTGTCTTTTCTCCATAATAATTTATATATATATATATATATATATATATATATATATATATATATATATATATATATAAACGATTTTTAGTTGTTGATCCGAATGATTTTATGATTGAAACGTTGTTTTTGGAAATATAGACAGATACTTTTTTTTAGTAAATATCCATATTTGAGTAGTCGCTTCGTTTATTTACTACACAGTATATTTATTTTCGTCTACCGGCCTGAATATTTGAGAAATCTGAAATATAAAATATACGCTATGTGCAGCAGATATGCAAAAGTAGAAAGATATATAAGACAAGGATGTGTCTTCGCACCGGACTTATTCAACCTACACAGCGAGATAATTCTGAGAGAATTAGAAGTCCTACCAGGATTCATTAGTGGCGGCCACAATCTTAACAATATAACATACGCAGATGAGACATTGATGATAGCATAGTCAGAAAGGAAACTAGAAAAACTACTACAGAAGGTAGCTAAGGAAAGCGAGAAGGAAGGACTAAGTATAAACTACAACAAAATAAAATACATGGTCATCATTAAAAAGATGTGTCCAAAGAAGCAAATTAAAAATCGGGTATACTAAAATCAAATGAGTACAAAAATTTAAATGTCTAAGAAGTGTTCTAACAGAAGACGAAAAGTACAATACTGATCTGAAGGCGTATTGGGATGGCCAAAGATGCTTTCCAAGAGCTAAGCACTGTACTAAGAGACAGGGAAATTTCGTTAGAAACAAATCAAAGGGTATTGAACTATTGCGTTGCATATATCCTCCTGTATGGCAGAAAATGCAGGGCAATCTCCTCAAGGGTGAAGAAGAGACTTGAAGTTGTTACGGTTTTTTGGGTATATAACATATATAACTAGGATATTTATTCCGTTATTTACAGAATTGTGGCACAAGGCCGAAAGGGGAGGGGGTAGAGGCTGGTCTTCACTAACTATCTTATACCTAGCTAATCAGATTCACGACCCATTCATACGTTACAATTAACCCATTCACCACAAGAACTTGTCCATCACCACTCAATCCTTCATGCACCATAATACCAGATTCTCACAAGGGGACCTACCAAAACGCGCCCCAAACCATAAAAATTTTGATGATACAAAATATTCTATACATAAAAATTCTAATAATGATAGGAATGAGAGGGAAGGAGATGAACCCAAAAATAACTAAAAATAAACACAAAATTCAAAATAAACATAACGTATGTTAGTAGGGACCGTCAACCCTCAAAACAGAGAGGCCGCTGTATTCTGCCCAAAGGGCAAAATCAAGAAGCACTCTCGCTAAAGGAGTGGGAAAGGGATAAAATATTATACCGGAATGGGAAAATGTAAAACTGACCCAGTCAAGATGAAAAGAGGACCAAAACAAACTGGGGAGGTTGGGAATCTCGACTTGGACCATAACCAAAGAGCAGCCGGGATACAGGCCAGGAACAACACTTACTCACATTAACTAGGTACACTGAAGCTTGTCTAACCTAACCAAGGGAGGGTTCCACAGGAAGCCACCCCGATGTGCTATAGGTTGACTTAAAAAGAAAATCAAGGCTAGCCCCGGTCACACGAACCAGGCTTGCTACTTTTACCACCTTTCGCTGAAGACTGTCGAATGCAATCGTTTTCTATCAGATCTAATCTTCATCTTGAGCTGATGCTCAAAGAATTGGATTAGATGCTGATAAGAAAGACGGTTGCCCCGCAAGACTTCCTCCATTCGCGTCGTCCAAATCACCATTCGAGCCGTGGCCATCAGCATCAGAAACACCATTCGTTTCTCCCCGGAATACAGGGCGACACATTGTCACACGCGTATGCGCGATCCATGGACACTAGCTGTTCGGGAGCGAGACGAGCCGTCAGCTCGCCGACATGGTCCCATAAGGGCGGACCAGGGGCAATGGTAGAAGGCGTGCGCAGCCGTTTCTTCTAAACCAAGACCACACCGTTCACAGTCTGGCAAATCCGCCAAACCCCATATGAAAGCCTTGTCATTGAGAGGCAGCCGATTCCGAGCCAATCGCCAGGTAAGCGAAAACTCAGGGTTACTGAGGTAATCCGCCGCTGGCGCCCAAGACCAATAGGAGCGATACTCCTCCTCCGACAAGCCGAGCGTATCACGTAGTTTATCCTTCGCGCGACCCTCCACTAAACCACGATAGAAGACCTTCCTAGGCCGTGAAAGGTCACTGGACCGGGGAATGGCCCTCAAGGCCAACCGACACTCGTGGATGAAATCCGACTCATCCCGGAGCCTACAACGGCGCTCGGCCCTCGAGATGGGGGGGACTGATAGTAAGGCTAGGGAAGGCGTCCCCAACAATCCCTCCAGAATCGGATCTCCCCTAGTCAATGCGCGGCGTAGGAAAGCCAACCTAGAGGCACGGATGTGACTCATAAGGTGCAACATTCCCAGCCCCCCATGACACGGACGTTTGGTGCAGACTCGTCTGTCGACCCTGTTCACGCGTCCCTCCATAAAATGGAGGATAGCGATCGCTCGAGCACCTTCCTGCGGTCTTTACAGAGAGGAAGTACGGACAACCGATAAAGAATCAGGGGAAAATGTATGTAACACACACCTCCGCCCTGCCCTTCACGGATTCAACCGCCGTCGATTCCCGTACTTCAGTTCTTCTGACCGGCCCAAACCACACTCCAAGAATGCGGACAGGACCGTCCGTCAACCAAGCAGCCCGGAAGATCGACCCCTTCCAGGCACCAACCGCAAGCCGGACGACTTGTCGCGGTTTATCTTGTCCCCTATCACCTGGAGCCTTCTGGCCTCAAACCACGAAAGCTACGTCATCGAATGCTCGGACCCTCCAGGACCAATTCCACGTCCGGACTGCCGGTCTCGTCCTTCAGTCCAACCCAAAGCATAAAGCGACCGGAAGACGAACCGACCCCCTTCAGCACGGCGTCCGACAACCTTCCGTTCAACCACAGCACTGGGGGACGATACAGGAGGCTAATCCAGCGGCAGAAGTTTATCCAGCGGCCTGCAGGACAGTAGGCCCCCTATCAAATGCCTTCTCCAAATTGATCACCGATTCTTCGTCGTCTTTTACACCCTCTATGATCGTGCGCCCTCTGTAACCGCCTCAATGTCGGCAACTAAAACGCTCCTGCATAACATATATAACTAGTGAGCGAGTCAGAATGACTTATTTCCCTTTATAGTCGACCAATAGAAGGTTGACCAATCAGAAACCGCACAACACTGTATTCGTCGTGTATAAAGGCGGCCATCTTGTTTCCTCTACCGGAAGGACCAAAGGCGACCAGGAGAAGGATGAACTACATTCTGCTGTGATATCCACAGCGAACCTAAACTACGCTTTCCTACTGTCTCCGAAATATTCACTGCCAACCTCTGGATTCTATACTCGAGGACGACCGTCATGAAAATGTCTAACAGAAGTAACAGAAATATGGTACTATAGAAAGATGCTGACCGAACATGTGAGCAACGTCGAGGTTTTGGAGAAAATGAAAACAAAATATAAAATTATATTTAACATCAAGAAGAGGCAGTTGAAAATTCTGGGGCACGGAATGAGGATGGAAGGCTCAGAAAATCTGATACTCACGGAACAGATTGAGGAAAAGAAGGACTGAGGAAAACAAGGCGTAACATACTTGATGAGCTTGAGTAAATGAATGGTAGAACCAGGGTGTGGGAGAAATAACAAAAAGAGTAAACTTATTAAGAGCTACAAGTGGCAGGAAGATGTGGAGGGACATGATCGCATACGTTCTGAATGGACAAAGTATATAAAAGGAAAGCGCCTATTTTTCTCGAATAACTGAGCCGCTAGACGAAAATATATATACTGTTTAATAAAGTGAGCATCTACTTATCGAAATATGGGCTTCCACTCTAAATAATGTTTAAGTAATTATACAGGGTGTCCATAAAGTTCGGGTGCACTTTTAAAAATGTATAACTTTATTTCTGTTTCCGATAGAAATAATCTGTAAAAAATGTTATAAAGTTTAATGTACCTAGTTTTAAGTAAAGCTAAAATAACATATGTAGTTTCAGGCATTACTGTAAATCAGTTTGCAAACGTTTTCCGTGAACTTTCAAAATCGTATTACTCTTTGTATTGCTGGACATGTGTAAACTTAAATAAAATTTCAATATAACCGTAAAAAATATACATTTACTTCATTTTAATCCTTTTTACAAATTATTTCTAACGCAAATACTAATAAAGTTATAAATTCTTTAAAGTGCACACGAACTTTATGGACACACTGTGCATATATATATATATATATATATATATATATATATATAGAGAGAGAGAGAGAGAGAGATAGAGAGAGACAGACAGACAGGCAGAGACAGAGACAGAGAGATACATAGAGGAGAGAGAGAGAGAGAGGGGGCGTATAATTTTTCCAAATGCTGTGATTAAAAATTTAATATTTTTCCGTGTAAATATTTTTTGGGTAATATCTCATTAGAATCATGTAATCTGAGAGTACGGAATAGAATGCCAGGATGTAATTCGGGTGCATTAATAAAAGTAGTTTCAATGAAAGTCAAAACAGAAGACATTGAAATCGAGATGGGTTGGAGAAAGAAAATCTGTGATACACACTGAATAATTAGAGACATGGTGATACTAATGTTAATAGAATGGATGCCAGCCATACGGTGAGCATTCTAGAAAATTCACTTTTCTAGAATGAAACCGAATAGATTTAACATCGAAAATGATTTATTCTGCAAGTTAAAGAATTTCGAAGATATATATTTCTAAAGTAGTAATAGATTTATATTTAATCTGGCATTTTTGTTACATCAAACACCGGTTTAAACCCAGCTGGGGAGCACATTTTTCTTAGGTTTTCTCGAGCGCGAATGTTGATAGATGACATATTATTTAAATAAGAAACGAGGCTTCTGTTTGAAACACGGGTATCCACTAAAGCTAACGTTTGAATATATATATATATATATATATATATATATATGTATGTGTGTGTGTGTGTGTGTGTGTGTGTGTGTGTGTGCGTGGAGTTTTTATTCATAAATCCAACAGATTTATTTCTTAAACGTTATTTTTAGTGGATACTCGTATTCAAGTAGACGCTCCGTTTATTTTTCAGTATATTTCATTTTCGTCTCCCGGCCTGAATGTTCAAGAAATTTTACTGGAGAAAAATATGCACTCATGTCCTGTTAGAGAGCGCAAATTTTCCTGTAATGTTTCTCGAATATTCAGACCGGTAGACGAATATATATATATATACTCTTTAACAGATAAACTCAAAGTCTACTCACATACAGGTATCCACTAAAAATAACTCTTAATAAGAAACAGAACAGATGGAGTAAAACTCCACAGTTTTAGCACTTAATTTTTTTTTTAAAGTGCTCAATACAAAGTGCAGCAAAATATTATAATATTTTTATTATAATAGATTATATTTAATAAAAAATTAACAATAGGAAATTTCATAATGACTTTTGATTGGTTAATCTAGACATGCCCACAAGTATATTTTTTAATTCTGACTATATCATCCACTTTAATTTCCGAAAAGATGCAACGGATTTTAAAGTTCCCTAATAAATCATTTTTATCACAAGTCAACTATCGCCTGACGAAGTACAATTATAGTATTGAAACATGAAAACTTTTGTGTAGCGATGTTTTACTATATATATATATATATATATATATATATATATATATATATATGTGTGTGTGTGTGCGTGTGTGTGTGTGTGTGTGTGTCTGAAGGACTGACTTCCAAGCTAAGAAACCTTAGCCATGACGCCCTTGTAAGCAAAAAACGTTTCCCGATACCCTTTCGCCCAACCCACACACTATGATCGTGTATATTTATATTTGCGAAAAAGAATGACAGTTTGAAATATTGCAAAGCATATTACTTTTGACAAGTAAAAAACAAAGAAAAAGGAATTATCGAGTGCCAATGAAGACAATCTTGACAAAACATGCATAGACATTAAAGAATCTTTCTTTTGAAAAATGCGATTATTCTTTTACAAAGGAAATAAAAGGAAGTTGGAAAAACAAGACCAGAATGACGTAATATCTAGCATAAATTTTTAATGCCGATTTCTGCAATGAAAGGATACTGTGTCAATCTGACTGAAAGTAGCAATGTTGGTTAGTTAATAGATTTCACCATAAAGTGATCTGACCGATATATAGACACTTTAAGTGGCCAAGGATGAGTCTTACTTGCCAAATTTATTTAACATTCGAAGGTAAGCAATCCCCTGAACTAAAAGCATTGCTATGTTATATTGGTTGGACACCATTTTAACATCTATATGCTGATGACATTGTGTTGCTGGTAGTGAAATATAGGAATTCCTAGACAATTTTGTAAAGAAAAACATGAAGAAAGGACTAATCAAATCTAAGACAAGCTATTGTCATCGGCAAGCTGCAAATTGGAGATGTCAGAATTAATAAAGTACAAAAATGTAGGTGCGACAGATTAAAATAGACCACAGAAAATACGATTCCGAAATCTAAAATCGTATTGGAATAGGGAAAGATGACTTCCTAAAGCTAAGCAAAGTATTAAGAAATAGAAAAATTTCGTTAGAAACAAACAAAAGGAATGCTGAACTTGTGTAGTATCTATCTTCCTATATGGACATTAATACAGGAAAATTTCCTAACGAAAGAATAACAAGCTTGAGGCGACGAAGGTATGGTTCTACAGAAGGATGCTGAGAATACCATGGACAGAAAATTTGTGTAGCGAGAAAGTTTTAAGGAAAATGCGAACATATATATATATATATATATATATATATATATATAAATAACAGAACATTTTGGTAGTCATGGAAAGAGTTTGAAAAATTTTATAGTCGCAGAACATTGAAGTCGGAAAGGTCAAAGGGTGACATTGAGTAACTTATCGAAAAATTTTGTGTCAATGGATGGCTGGACAGAGTGGGAGGAAAATAAGAGGGGAAACATTAATTATCGCTACTGAAGCTGTGAAGATGTCTTTTTTGTTTTTCAACAACGTGTTCCAATTTTAAGTTTAATGCGATAGAAGTAAAGACTAAACGTATAATAACTAATGATGGTACAATTACTGTAGGAAAAAAAAAAAGTATTTACTTTAACAACTCCGGTTTGTTTCTTTTTTGTTTAGCGGCATATCAACATATAGTATAGCTAGACACTCGTATTCGAGGATTTCCGTCTTTTCGGGCGGCTAGCCAATCCCTATTGCAAACGCTTGCTCAGGCGCTTCTGTGTTTATTCAACGCCCCCAGAGCCCACCTGAGCAGACCTTAGCTACAGTTTCTGGGTAAGAGCATAATCGTGATCAGCAGTTTGAACAAGGCCAGTACGATGGCTTCGTGCTAGCACAACAATTGAGTACTCTCTACCCAATTTCCCTCACAAGGCTTGGATCAAGCCGTGTTATGCTTTTCAGATATTTTCCAAAGGTGTCGCACGCTTGGATCGACCCCTTCAGTACGATAACATCAGGAAGTCTCCTTCTTGGCAAAATGACCATGGTGAGATTCGAAACCGGGTCTCATGCTCAGAATGAGAACGTTCTAACCACTCAGCCACGTGCTCATATATATCAATGTCTATGGTGTTGTTTAATGCCGAAATCTAAATATGAAACTTTATAATTAATTCAAGGGAATGTCATTATTTCATGGTGAAATTATAATTACATCGCTACAGTTTCTTTACCAAATATTACAAAAATCATACGAGGAGTGAACATAAAATGAATGATAGTGGATATCCATATTTCAGTAGACGCTCCGTTTAATTATTAACAGTTTATTTCCTTCTTTTTTGCAATATATGCCATATGTATACCATATCTTCAATTTTACTATAAAAATTCATTGTTGGTAACTTTTTCCCATGAAAATGCATTGCTAGTATTTTTAGGCGGGAGGAGGACCTGCGTTTGTTTGTTTTTGTGTGATTTTTTTTAAACTATGCAATAAAGTGTGCTAGTGAAGACCTGAACCAGTTAGTTTGGCAAATCTGAAGTGGTGTAATGGTTAACAAGCTTGTCTCGTTAGGTTAATTACGACGGAGTTGTTAGGACATCACTGGGTGCACCATACATGCGGCCTTGCGTAAATCGCTATAATACTTACTGATTTGGTACTTCGACGTGGTGTAATGGTTAACAAGCTAGATCAGTTTCGAGTGGGTAGTGAATTCAATCCTCACTAGGTGCGCCATGGCTGCGAATTTGTGTCACAATTAAGCCATATTTACTAAATCAGGTGCGCTTTGAAATAGTGTAAGGTTAGCAAGCTTGTTTTACTCAATGCGTTACGACTAAGTAGTGAGTTCGATCCTCACTGGCTGCACCACACTTTTGGCCGTGTGCCAACTGTAAGATACGCTTAGAAAATCATTTTGGGGAACTTCGATGTGGTGTAATGCGTAGCAACCTTGTCTCTCTAGGTCACTTATGACTGAATTGATCCTCATCGGGTGCCCCAAACCTGTTCGACGGCCTTGTATCACATCTAAGCTACGTTTAGAAAATAGGAATTCGATAAAGCTCTGGGTTCGCAAAAACATTAGTTGTCGACCTCTCTACCTTCGGGCAGAGAGGAACCCAGTCTACAGAATCTCGTCCGGGGAGGTAGGCAAATCCAACTTTGTCATTTAGGGGTCTATGGGGAATTTTTTCCAAACCTACTGTCACGGAACACCCCACGTAATAATAAACGGCTTTGTGTCACATTCTTCCTTATGGGGAAGTCTTGGGTAAAGACCGAGTTTGATCCTCACAGAGTACTCAATACTTGCAGCCTTGTGTCACATCTAAGCTAGGCTTAGTAAATATTATTAATAATTATTTTTGCCTGTTTGAACTAAGAAAATGTGTGTAATTAAAGGCGTCGTCTTAATAAGCTATTGGGAAGGTTTCGGGCACCCACCACGAAATAAATGTGTCCACTTCTATCAGACACTTAAGATCAGCTTATTTTTTTCTTCTGTGTGTTGTTTACCGTCAAGATGTGGGTGGTCATGGCTTTCCACAGTTTACTGTCCTTTGTAGCTTTTAGTAAAGTTTTTTCTTTTTACTCTCTTAATTCCTGTCAGCCATTTACACAAGATCTTTAGGCCGCTGTTTTCTGTTTCTCTTACCTTACATATGTCCCGTGCGTGTTCAATATTCCAAGCCCTCTTTCCTCATCATGTGCTCTAGAAAATCAATTGTCTCTTTCTAATTCTAAGTTCCTTTTCTGTTTCCATTTTCTTTAAAAAAATACTCGTCACTCCCATGTTCAATCGATGGGATTCTCAGCATCCTTCTTAAGAACATCATTTCTATTGCTTCCAGTTTTCTCTTTCATCTGCGAGAGGATGACCAGCATTTAATTCCATACAGGAGGACTGATATTAAGGAAGTGTTCAGTACTCTTGTAATTTCCCAGCTTTTAATAGTTTGCTTAGCTTTTGGAATTCATATTTCAAAATCTCAGTAAACCTTCGGATTTCACTGTCGCACTTTTTGTTCTCTGTTAAAACTCTTCCCAGATATTCAAATTCTTTACTTGTTTGATCTTGGTATCCCCAATTTGTAATTTGCATGTTGAGCTGTCACTTTTGCTAACAACTATTCACTCTCTCTTCTTGCAACTAAGGCTTCGATCTTTCTTCAATAACTTCAGTAAGGTTTCTTATTCATTCCTTTCTACATTTGTTATCTTACTCGTCAAAAGTTAGATCGCAATATATATTATTTCTATTTAAATTACTCGCTACCGCTAAAGTATAAAGGCGTTGGCGATCATGGCTCTCCACAACTTACTGTCTTTTGCAGTTCTTAATAAATTTTATCTTTTCGTTATCTCTGCTGAAACCTGTTTCGCCATCCATTTGCTCAAGCTTGCTCGGTTAGTATCTGTCTATATTTCTGAGATGTGGTATTATGTACACTATTTACACCATTCGGACTATTGTCCTCATCTTTGTCGCCATATTTATTACAAAGTTTCGACCGTTGTACGCTCCAGCCTTCTTCAGGTGGTTGGAATGTCGAACTTAACCCTTTATTTCGTTCACTGGGGTAGACTGTTCTAGTTTCACGTGCCATGTTTAATGGATGTCAGTTATCTCCTGTTAATTCTCCTCTCCAAGTTCTCCACTGTCTTAACTCGGTTAGTTACGCTTTGTTTACCTCTGTCACATATGCACTCATTATGTCATGAGTGTATTAAAATTTATTTCCTCTTTCCTTATGCATTATAAATTTCAACTGTCTCTTCTTGATATTAATTATAAGTTCTTTTTTTTCTATTTTCTATAAAACTTTGTCTTTATTGACATGTTCGAGTCATGGTACCCTAAGCATCATCCCGTAGAAACATTTCTGTTGCTTCAAGTCTCTTCACTGTGGGGAGATTGTCTAACATTCACTGCCATATACGATGACTACATGATAGTTTAGTACTCTTTTCTTTATAACGAAATTTTTCTGTTTCTTAATACTTTACTTAGCTTTTGGTAGTCGTCTTTCGCTATCCTAATATACCTTCAGAATTCGTTGTCACACTTTCCGTCCTTTCTTTCCTGTCCTCTGTTAAAAGACTTCCCAGATAATGAAATTGTTGTAATTGTTTGATTTTGGTATCCCCAATTTGTAAATTACATGTTGGTCTGTCCCTTTTGCTAACAGTGATGCATTCTGTCTTCATGCAACTTTTCGCATTCCTTTAGGTGTCGCATTTCCGTCCTCTGCTAAAAGACTTCTTAACAGATATTTAATTTTTTTTTTTTTTTATTTTTACTTGATTTTGGTGTCTCCGATACATTGTCATTAATCGAGTGGAATCGGCGTGCTGGGTTCAAGTTCTGACCGGTTCTGTTCTGTTTAATTAGCAGCATTAGCCTCGTGACGAATACTCATCTATTTTTATTCATCTAACCGTTAAATATCATTGAAGACTGCGTGTCTTCGATTCGGTACAGATACCCGTTTAGGAGAAAGAAATATAGATTCAAAACCAGCCTGAAGAGGGACGTTCTCTGTCTTACCCTAGACGTACCTTTTGCTTCTTCGGCTGCAATGCATATCCTTTACTTACAATTATCTTAACTGAAGGAACTCATGACCTTAGATTTACGGTATCTGTATTTCTTCTCCACAACTTCCTCTCCTTTGTAGCTCTTTGTAAGTTTTGCCTTTACACCATTCATCCCAGTCCCCGTTCAGGCATCTGTTTCCACAATATCGTTATGTAGGCCACCCTATGTTTCTCGCTTGCCTTCAATATGTTCTGTGATTGTCAAAGTCTAGTAGCTCTCTTTCCAACGATAAACGATAAACTACATCCAACAGCAAGGCCTCTGATCAGGAGACTTTGAGGAGCGTGGAACCACCTCTTAATTACTAGTGTTCATAAATCCACCCTGACCGGGGTGGTAGTACCTTATATGGGCAAATAGTTAACCCACAAACTGGTGTCAAAACACTATGAAAGTGTAAAAATAGGTTTTTATATAAAAAAATAACAGTTCATAAATTTTTGAAGAACAAGTTATTACCAACAATAAATTATTACCAGCAATATATTTTTGAAAAAAAATATTAACATCAATACATTTTTTGAAAAAAAATATATTACCAAAATTAAATATCTTGTCGGCATGAAATAACCCATTGATGTTAATATGGCGTAAAACAAAAGCAACAAAACCAACCCGAATTTAAGTAGTGTCAAGTATGATTAATAGTTTCTGTGGGGAATGCCGGACACTGTAAGCGACTTCCTACAATTCATAATTTACTTCGGATTTAAATGACACACAGTGTTGATAATCCGTAAAAACCATTCCAACTCTAGTAGTCAAAAAATTGTTTAAGTATAGTAAATGTTTATAAATTAATTTTCATGAACGACTCTTTTATATGGCAGACACGATCATTTTTATCTTCGATAAGTTCAGAACCTGTTACTATTCTAAACCATTTTTTTTTATATTGGGAGATTTGGTGATTGTGAAAATTTATATTGTTTCATGTTTGAGCCATCATATAATTTTTATTGTTCGCATGCAACATTTCATATAATATAAAAATGAACGCATAATCTATTCAATGTCATATAAACGCAGGTGTATTCTTCTTTCGTCATAATTTAAAAACAAAATAAATGGCTATCGCGTATTTTGTTATTAGATAAAACATCGTCGATCCCTATTAACACTAAGAATTGGAAACAGAGTTTTCTTTTACATCAATTTTAGTTCTTTTTTTTTCCCCACAAATCTGCTGACAGTCATTCTCGGCAGTTAAAAAAAATAGTAATGGAGAATTTATCATCAAATAATAAATTTATAGATAATACTAAAATAAAATCTAGGGTCACGGCCGGATCACGTTGAAAAACTGTTTGCCGTGCGATCACCGAAAGTAAACAATGTTGAGCCTGGGAAATACCTAGATGGGACTACAAGGTACTGTAAGCTAGGATGTACGGATGGTGAAATGGATAATGGCTCTGAGTTGTTAATCGAATTGGGTTCGTTATATTCACTTACGTGCAAATACTCTTGAGAAAGGTATGAATCTACCTATTCTCCCCCCAGCGATGGGTTAATTATTAAAACTTGTATCATTAAACCAATATTATCTCTGAGATCCAAATTCTAGTTTGCACTGAGTTCGTCATATTTACTTACGCGCAAATACTCTTGGGAAAGGTATGAATCTACCTATTCTCCCCCCCCCCAGCTATGAGTTAATTATTAAAACTTGTATCATTAAACCAATATTATCTCTGACATCCAAATTCCAGTTTGCACTGAGTTCGTCATATTTACTTACGCGCAAATACTCTTGGGAAAGATATGAATCTACCTATTCTCCCCCCCCAGCTATGGGTTAATTATTAAAACTTGTATCATTAAACCAATATTATATCTGAGATCCAAATTCTAGTTTGCACTGAGTTCGTCATATTCACTTACGTGCAAATACTCTTGGGAAAGGTATGAATCTACCTATTCTCCCCCCCAGCTATGGGTTAATTATTAAAACTTGTATCATTAAACCAATATTATCTCTGAGATCCAAATTCTAGTTTGCACTGAGTTCGTCATATTTACTTACGCGCAAATACTCTTGGGAAAGGTATGAATCTACCTATTCTCCCCCCAGCTATGGGTTAATTATTAAAACTTGTATCATTAAACCAATATTATCTCTGAGAGCCAAGTTCCAATTTGCACTGGGTTCATTATATTCACTTACGCGCAAATACTCTTGGGAAAGGTATGCATCTATATATTCTCCCTCACCCAGCTTTGGGTTAATTATTAAAACTTCTATCATTAAAGCAATACTATCTCCAAAAACATCTTACAATCTAAAAATATTTTCTGGCTTTAAATATCCTGCAAACGTTTGATAAGCCGTAGAAAACAAATCAATCAGTAAAATTAATTTTATTTAATATACAAAATGTATAAAGTGGTGGATAGAAAAAAATATGACAAACAGAAATAAAAATATCTATTATCTGTCTTAGATCTTCAGAGTTCAATCGAGGACAAAACATATAAATATGTGCACGTCAACTAAAACAGGGGGAAAGAGCAAAATACTATAAGGGAATAATCAATATAAATCAAGGATAGATTGCATTTAGACCCAGAATTAATTCCTTCGTCTTTTGTTTGCTAAATTTCATGATATTTACTGGAAAAAATGAGCGAAAGGAGAACAGAGGAAAGCAGTGTGCAATATATTTGATTGTGAGACTATTTGTTGTTACCGCGGTAAAATCAAACCTAAAAATGTTTTCTTATCAATAGAAAGTGTTATGTACTGAGAAACATTGAAACGAGAAGGTTTAATACCAAAAACCCGTGGGAAGAATTGAGGTTTTAATTCACACATAAACGACTTGAATTGTATGTCGAACAGTTTAAACAATAGAAAAGTAGCCCAGACTTAGTGGGTAATATTGATTGACACACAGCTACAAATGCAAGCTGTAAAGCGAACATTTCATTTTTCGTATACAACAAATTTGGAGTTGATTCCCCTGGTCGAAAGTTGAGTTGAAATAACAGCAAGGGGGTGGATAAGCAACCCACGCCCACTGAGGAGATTTAGTGAGAGGTAATAATATGAGAGAGTTGGAGAAGGGAACTCCCTAAAATTATCGAATTCTCTTACTACGCCAGTTTGGGCGAATGTCATTAAATATGAATGCGTGAAGCGAATTCGGCAGAAAAGAGAGCAGAAAAGACGGAGACGAGACAGGAAAGAAGCCCACGTAATTATCTGCCGACAAAAGCCTCCGACTTCAGCCTTGTGCCGTGTAGTGAACGAGATAATCAAGTACCCCGGAAAAAAGTTCGTGTTTTGTGTGCGATCTGCCGGGGAGGGATTGCCAAAAAGTAGTCAGCAAAACTCTTATAGCGACTTACCTCGTCAACCCAAGCGAAAAAGAAACAAGTCCGTCGCAGGAGTCGCTATAAGAGTGTATTAATATGCAAATTACGGAGCATCCTATCCCGGCTGTCGACGAATGGAAAAAATAGGTTCTGCCGATAAAAGCAGTTGGTGTTGTCGACTCGGCAGGAAAATTCGGGCAGTTTTGGCTACGGCGTTCGTGAGTTATTTTCCTGACGTGTTACAAGTGATTTTCTTCCTTTGTGTTTTGAAAGCCACAAATTTGCTTTGAGAACGCTTACTCTTCAAGCTATTTTGGCATTTACTTTGTCTCTCGCAAGATGGCGGAAAGACCGTTCGATATAAAATGATCCCCGAATTCAGTGGTGATACTAGTGGACAGTCTGTAGTTGAATGGATCGAAAAGGTGGAACTGGTCTGCGAATTATGCGAGATATCGAAGATTGATCGGATTCTTCCTCTGCGATTGAATGGCGGTGCCATTGCTGTGTATAGGCAGCTGAGAAAAGAACAGAAAGGCGACATTGAGCAAATAAAGCACGCTCTACTAACTGCGTTTGGAACTGACCGGTTCGTGGCCTACGACGAATTCCAGGCACGGCGTCTGCGACCTGGCGAGACAGTAGACGTATATTTGGCAGAATTAAAGAAGCTCGCCGTTCCAATCGCACCGCTTCCTGAAGAATGGATGACATGTGCCTTCGTTTCTGGATTGCCCAGTCATGTTAAGCAGATACTCCGCGCATCATCCAGAATGGAAGACCTGACGCTCAATCAATTGTTGACCAGAGCCCGTGCTGTCATGATCGACGAAAAAGAGGCTGATGAACCAGTGGCCGCAGTTATTCAACCAATTGAAGTCAAAGAAGGTCCGACCCCAGCCATTCGTCACCATGGCGTTGCCACCTGCTATCGGTGCTCTGGGCCGAATCATTTTGCCAGAGACTGCCGCTATCAACGCGAAGAAATGCGCAGCGGGTCGGCGCGAAAGGCACGTCTTGATCTACGATTCTTTCAATGTCAGAAAGTAGGTCATATTGCCTCTAAGTGCCCGGGAAATGGAATGGGGGACGCGGCGTCAGCGCCGGTCTCTTCCCCGCACCCGAGCATGAAAGTGGCGCTCCCTGTGATTAAGGTACGCATCAATGGAATAACGCGTACCGCTTTAATAGATTCGGGCTGCTCTCGGACACTCACCAACGGTTCGATTTGCCGACAGTGGAGCAGACAAAAGATGGACGTACAAACGGCTGATGGAAATGCTCTCAGAAGCCGGGGAGTTGTAAACATCAAACTCAGTATTAACAACGGTGACCCTGTCACAGTCAGTGTGTTGGTCGTGGACAGCGCGTTATTAGGTTTCGATCTGCTCCTTGGGATGGACATTATTAAGGAGCTGGGCGGCGTACGCATTACAGAGGCAGGCGAAGTCAAGTTTTCTGATCCGCCCATCTGTGCTACTTTGAAGATCAACGAGCCCGACTTTAGCGCAGAGTTCGACCAAAGGACGAAGACATGGACAGCATTTTGGAAATGGTCGGAAAATAACCCACCAGAAAAGCTCCAGAACCGAGTGTCAGAATATTCGGTGCCCGAACGCGTCAAGGAAGAATACCAGCGCGAATTGCAGGTGTGGCTGGATAACGGATGGCTGACTCCGTATCCCGAGGAAGAGCTTGGTCCTCCAAGAGGCCTTATCCCGTTGATGGCCGTGGTACAAAAGAACAAGGAAAGGTGCGCCCTGTACTAGATTATAGAGAACTGAACGAACATGTAGACACATACACAGTTCATGCTGATGTGTGTGCACAAAAAATTGAGAGAATGGCGAACGAAGGGATCCAATGTCTCTGTGATTGACCTTCGAAAGGCCTACTTGCACGTACGCGTGCACCGGTCACCGTGGCCATTTCAGACGGTGATTCTTAATGGGACGAGGTACTGCTTAACCCGAATGGGATTCGGACTCAATGTGGCGCCGGCCATCATGAAAGCCATCGTGGATGCTGTGCTATCCCAGGATGAGACAATTCGTCAAGCGACGTCAGCATACATTGACGACATCTACATCAACGAAACCTTAGTACCCGCTTCACAGGTGAGAAAGCATCTTGCTGACTTTGGGCTCGAATGTAAAAACACAGAACGACTGGAGGATGGTGCTCGGGTGCTCGGCTTGCAGGTCTGGGGTGAGCACAACATGCTTTACTGGAAACGTGGAAGCGAGCTCCCGGACATTCCCAAACACATGACCCGACGCAGCGTGTTTTCGTTATGTGGAAAGCTGGTGGGACATTTTCCCGTGGGTGGGTGGATCAGCATTGCAACTGCATTTATTATACGTAGGGTGACTGCTGTCACTTCCGGTTGGGATGACACAACCAATCATGCTCCCCTTAGACACATGATAGGGGAAGTCATTACTAGGGTGCGTCAAGACGACCCCGTACGTGGTAAATGGTGCGTTGACGGATGTGAATTTAACGTCTGGGTCGACGCGAGCTCCCTTGCAACAGGAGTGTCTCTTGAAGTAGGTGACACTGTCGTGGAAGATGCGTGTTGGTTGCGTTCCGAGAAGGATACGCAACATATCAACCTGTCAGAATTAGACGCCGTTATCAGGGGAGTCACCGCAGCCCTTCAATGGAATGCAAATGTATTGCATTTATTCACGGATTCCGCATGCGTGTATAAGTGGATAGCAGACACTCTTACGGGGAAGGCTAGGATACGTACAAAGGCTGCGAGCGAGATGCTCATTCGAAGGAGGCTAGACACACTGGGAAAGTTGGTAAGTGAATACCACTTATCCGCAGACATACAGCTGGTCAGATCACAGCAGAACAAGGCCGATACTTTAACAAGGGTACCCCAAAAATGGCTTGACGCTATTAAGAAAGAGGTAGAGCGGGTAGAACATGTCTGTGTAACATCAACGAGCAACTATAACTCAGATTTACTAAAATCTGTGCATTGCCAAAGCGGACATCCCGGTATAAAACGGACCTTATATTTCGTGAGACAGATTTATCCCTCCGTATCCAAAGCTGCTGTCAGGGCAGTGGTCAGAGAATGCAAGGAGGTCAGTCCATCGACCCAGCACCTGTGCAATGGCAAAAGGACAAGTGAGTGTAAGCAAGGTGTGGCACCGTGTTGGAATGGACATCACCCATTATAACGGACATCACTATTTAACCCTGATTGATTGTGGCCCAACCCGGTTCACTATTTGGCGGCGTCTGCGTCGACAGGATTCCGCAAGCGTCATTGACCACTTGGGGTCATTGTTCTTTGAACGTGGACCTCCGACGGAACTCCTCACTGACAACGACACTGCATTCCGCAGTGGACTATTCAAAGATTTTGTGGCTTCGTGTGAGTACACCTCAGATTTCGCTGCGCGTATGTCCCATCAGGGAATGGCATAATCGAGCGATGTCATCGGAGCATCAAAAGAATCGCTGCTAGGAAGCAGTGTTCCATAATGGAGGCGGTGTATTGGTACAATGTTACCCGAGAGACAATAATGTATCGCCCTCAACTGCGCCAGCCAACATGATTTATCAGTATAAAGTCCGGCTACGAGGCATTGACGCAACGCGTTCAACTGAACGGATAAACGAACGAGCGCCGTATGACTTGGGCGATCGCGTGGGGTGAAATCTCCACATAGCCGGTGTACAACCCGGTACCGGGTGGGGCATGTCACTGGACTAAGTAACTCGCGTTATGTGCTGGTTGATGGCATACCAAGACACATAAAGGACTTGCGTCACTATGTAGGTACAGATACGTCAACAAGTGACACTAGCAGTGAGTGCTCAGAAAGAACAAATAATTACCATCGGAGGTAGGGCTAGCACCCCTTCAGATGGTGAAGACTCTGTGCGTGAGGTTGTCAGACCAGAAGAATCCTCAGAAGAAGAAGCTTCAGAACATTCTTCAGATGATGAAGACTCTGCGCATGAGGTTGTCAGATCAGAAGAAACCTCAGAATATAACACACAATCTCCTCCAACAGTTGCCCCGCTCCGGAGAAGCTTAAGAATAAAGAGGCCCGCCCATGAGTGTCACTTATGTGACAGGGGGGAGTGTAGTGAACGAGATAATCAAGTACCCCGGAAAAAAGTTCCTTTTTTTGTGTGCGATCTGCCGGGGAGGGATTGCCAAAAAGTAGTCAGCAAAACTCTTATAGCGACTTACCTCGTCAACCCAAGCGAAAAAGAAACAAGTCCGTCGCAGGAGTCGCTATAAGAGTGTATTAATATGCAAATTACGGAGCATCCTATCCCGGCTGTCGACGAATGGAAAAAATAGGTTCTGCCGATAAAAGCAGTTGGTGTTGTCGACTCGGCAGGAAAATTCGGGCAGTTTTGGCTACGGCGTTCGTGAGTTATTTTCCTGACGTGTTACAAGTGATTTTCTTCCTTTGTGTTTTGAAAGCCACAAATTTGCTTTGAGAACGCTTACTCTTCAAGCTATTTTGGCATTTACTTTGTCTCTCGCAAGATGGCGGAAAGACCGTTCGATATAAAAATGATCCCCGAATTCAGTGGTGATACTAGTGGACAGTCTGTAGTTGAATGGATCGAAAAGGTGGAACTGGTCTGCGAATTATGCGAGATATCGAAGATTGATCGGATTCTTCCTCTGCGATTGAATGGCGGTGCCATTGCTGTGTATAGGCAGCTGAGTAAAGAACAGAAAGGCGACATTGAGCAAATAAAGCACGCTCTACTAACTGCGTTTGGAACTGACCGGTTCGTGGCCTACGACGAATTCCAGGCACGGCGTCTGCGACCTGGCGAGACAGTAGACGTATATTTGGCAGAATTAAAGAAGCTCGCCGTTCCAATCGCACCGCTTCCTGAAGAATGGATGACATGTGCCTTCGTTTCTGGATTGCCCAGTCATGTTAAGCAGATACTCCGCGCATCATCCAGAATGGAAGACCTGACGCTCAATCAATTGTTGACCAGAGCCCGTGCTGTCATGATCGACGAAAAAGAGGCTGATGAACCAGTGGCCGCAGTTATTCAACCAATTGAAGTCAAAGAAGGTCCGACCCCAGCCATTCGTCACCATGGCGTTGCCACCTTACTAGCAACAGTATAGTATCACTTCCGATTTAGATGCGGTCTGGGCTGAGAATTAATTGCATGCGAACTCTAATATAACCAATTCTTGTACGGAGGACTGATTCAAAAGCAGTTTTTGTTCAATTTATTCAAGTGTTATATGTTTTTCTCTGTCCGTCTTCGCCCTTCTTGGACACGCACAACGCAAAGATACCTGCGATGATTCGATTTTAGCTGCCTTTTGATCATCCTTAGATCAAAACGTGGGATAGGGTTAGCTCGGGATTGAAGCGGTCACTTCAGCTACCATCGGCGTGGTGTACGATTACAGATGAACTTGGTAAATATATGATAGAAAATAGTTTGGGAGAAATAACAACAACAACAAACAAAAAAACAAAAAAAAAAGCACCACCCCCCAAAAAAAAAACAAAAAAAAGAAACAAAAAAAACAAAAAAAAAACAACAAAAATACTTATTAAGAGCTACAAGGGACAGGGAGATGTAGAGGCCCATGATCATTTACACCCTGAAGGGAAACGGCATATAAATAAAGAAATCATTCTTTTGGTTTAAAGAAACAATTTCCTCTGTAACCGGTAAGCCCTTTTTTTAAATTATTGTATCATTTTTTCCGAACCAACAAATTAAGTTAAATAATTTTGTATTATTTCGAAATTGCTGTTCTCATTCTAATTTGAAATAGATGTTATTACAGAGACAACGCTTCGACGAAGTATTCACCGGTCATCATCAGGTGTCTATTAATTGGCTGATATGCGATATCTATTAAATATTGTATTACATGGTCGAAACAGCGTATTTATAATAAAACACACACACATCATCAGGTGTCCATTGATTGACTGATATGCGATATCTATTAAATATTGTATTACATGGTCGAAATAGCGTATTTATAATAACACACACACACATATTTATATATATAAATGTTTTAAGACATTTTTATGTTTATACATTCTTTTTATAGATAAAATATTTAAGTAAATGCTCTGTTTATAATAAACAGTATTAAACAACGTTTACCGGCCTGAATGTCCCAGACATTTTCATAGAAAATATTCGTCCTCGGAGAGGATTCGAACCTGTATCCTATACGGAACCGTCATATAGCCTGACCTGCCTTAATCGATTTGGCTAAAGAGGAGCATTCGGTTAGCAAGGTCGAATTTACTGTCTTTAGACTTCAATATTTCATGTATCTCTCACGTACATTCATATATGCTCAAAGCGTATCCAAATGTAAACAAATGACGTCACACATTATGAAATGGACAAAGTCCGCAATTATTTTAAGACATTTTTATGTTTATACATTCTTTTTATAGATACAAATAAATGTTGTTTAATACTGTTTCTTATAAACAGAGCATTTACTTAATTATTTGTATCTATCAAAAGCGGTACGAATATGCCATCATAATCAAATATCAAAATCATTGAATATGCAAGGTTCCAGAAATTACACAATGTATTCCGGGACGGTGGGGTAGTGCGTATAGGATTTTGTTAGACATGAGTTATTGTCATCTAGTGGAAGTGAGTTCAATAACTGATATCAAAATGACAACATATCACAATAATCAATCGCATATGAGCCAATCAATGGATAACCAAAGGGTAATCTATGGAAACGTTGTGTCTATGATAGTGTCTATTTTAAGACATTTTTTTATGTTTATACGTTCTTTTTATAGATACAAATATTTAAGTAAATGCTCTGTTTATAATAAACAGTATTAAACAACATTTACCGGCCTAGATGTCCGAGGAATTGTCATAGAAAATATGCGTCCTCCGACAGGAATCGAACCTGTATCCTATACGGAACCGTCATTTGGCATTACGTCCCCATTCGCATAAATATATCTGTAAAAGTATCTGCCAATCTCTGCTCCTTACAACCTATAGGTTAAATGGCAGGTAACGGTGAGGCTCATTAGCCATTGTTAGCAACCCGGCTAGAAGAATGAATTCAAAATTTTATCTGACCCTGTCGTAGTGCATATTTGAATTGTAAATAATGTTCACTCAGTGTAGTCACAGTAGAAATCGCAAGTTGCCTTTGAAAAAAAAATGCAAAAAACAAATGAACGTGAATATAGTCGGAAATGTGCAGCTATACAGAAGATGAAAAATTGCACTGGTTTGCAGTGTGTCTTCGAGTCGAAACCTCTCTGATGGGGGTGAATAAAACCTTCGTCGAGAAGAATATATATATTTTTTTTTTAAGAAGACAGGTGGTTTTTCTAATGTGTCGAAAATAAGAGTTCTCTAGTCGAAAGGAAATGGTTTGTCTTGGTTGCACGTGATTCCATTTTTTAGAGATTTGTGCGTTTTTCCGTTTAGTTATAATTTTTTTTCTCGATTCGAATGTTGATTGCTGGCAGCAGAATTTGCTATATTGTACCGAATCGAACGATTATTCGTAATTCTATGCTAAACAAAAAAGAATCTCAAACAGCTTTTTCTTCGAACTACAGAGTGGCCCGAAAATCTCGTTACCCCTATCCAAAAAGTAATGAGAACAATAGAACAACAAGTAATACAATAAGTGTTGTGGATTCCGGGTTGAAATCTGGTACAAATAAATAACAAACGCCAGTAATGAATATAGGAAAATAATGTATTAACGTAATAATACAAACTGGTAATGCAAGTTAGTAGTTCCAGGGACGCGGGTTAGTAGTAAAATATCTATACAGTCTTTGGTATTGAAGTATCGCTGTATGACTTCTTACTGAGTCTACGTGCTCGCTCACTGTGACTCCTACAACGCTGTTACCTCACCCTCGCTCTTCCGGTTACCTACAACCTTTTACTCGGTCACTCTGGACTCGACTCGACTGCTCGGTCTTGCTCTCTCTTACTCTCGTCTCGCTCTTGCAGTAGTATATGTATATACTGGGTGAGTTCATTTGTATAAAAAGGGGTGGACCCCTCAACAATAATAAAAAACACGTCTACTGGATTCAGTTTATTCACTTTCACTGACGCTGTCACACATCGAGAAGTTCTGTATGAACACCATCATTTTCGTGCCACAACATTATGCAGCGCCATGTCTTATGTGATATTTTACGAAACTGTGGTTTGTTGATTGTCACAAAGGCTCTCCAAACGGCTTCCTTCAGCTGATGGGTATTCTGTTATCGCCCATGTGAAACTCTCTCCTTGATAATACCCCCACAGAGTGTTGAAATAGAAAATTATTTTATATAGAGGTGACAAGACTTTCGGACACCCAGTATCACAGTTGGAAGCACATATGTAAACTTAAAAAAAAATTCATCACTAAAGTCTAGATCGTTCTGCTATTGGATGATACAAATGATTAGAAAAATAAAATACATGTAAAAAAAAAAAGGAGGAAGGAGCCCTGTGTAATAATTACTGGATTTTATAATCTGAATATATTTGCCAACTCAGTTGTAAAGTAAGGGTTACTCAATTACGACGGAGTTGTGAATTCGATCTTCACTGGACCTTCCATACTTTTGGCCGTCTGCCAAATCTAAGCTATACTGACTAAATAACTATGTTACAATTCAGTTTCGTAGGCTTTAGTATTTTTAAGGCAGTTGGTCATATTACAGTAAAAAACTCTTGGTTTCACTTCGTTGTTTGGGGATTAATTTGACAACTCGACCATTGTTGGGTTATTTCAAGGATTAAGGAGATAAGTAGACATGTGTTTAGTTTAAATTACGGGCATAAAAGTAGACTTAAGTTCGGTTAACACTAGTGGCGAAAAAATGCGCATTCGTTTCTAGACTGCCGCAACAAGTCAGGCAACTCCTCCGGACACCATGATATTGGACTAGCTTTTGACTCTGGCTCTGGCTGTTATGACCAATAGCTAGGAGTCCGAGGGGTCGATCCCCGCATCCGCTCAACATATGCATAATGACGATGCTGCATCATTTGTTTTAGGCTCTCTGCTCCCAACCATCTGGCCAAGTATTGCAAGCAGGGCAATTTAGAGAGGACGGCCACCCAGGCATAAACAACCCACCGCCAGATACGGCGTTTCAGAGTGCCAAGGTAAATTGCTCCGGAGAACAGACGTCAGCACCTGTCTTCTCCCCACGCAAAATAGAACAATATGCTGCCTATTATCGAGATGCCCGTAGATGGAAAGAAGTGCCCTGGTTGACTCTGGCTGCTCGCAGATATTGGGGAGAAAATGCACATGTCGTCATTGACAACCGATGGATACCAATGTATTAAAGGCCGACGGTAAGGTTCTACTATGCCGTGGGCATGGCAGTATTGCACTGAACATTGGTTATGCTCAACCCATGTGTTTTAATGCCTTAATTGTGGACGGAACACTGGTTCGATCTTCTTAGCATTGGCGCGATCAGAGAACTGTGAGGAATGCACATAACCAGAAGTGTGCTTTTCCTGAAGGAAATATGCCCCAGTTTTCTGATATTTCCATCAATGAGCCCCACTTTAGTGCAGAGTTCGATCGTCGTAAAAAAGTATTGAAGGCCTTATGGAAATGGATGAGTGAACAACCACCTGTAGACCTAAAGAATAAAATGCCACAATACGCAGTACCCGACATCTGGTGAATTTGAGATGAAGCTCCAGTCATGGCTGGATAATGGGTGGCGGCAGCCATATGCCGAAGACGAACTTGGCCCACCCAAGTGTCTGATCACATTAATTGTGGTTATACAATAGAGAAAACAGATAGTTCGTCCAGTACTTAAGTAAATGGCTTTGTGGAACCGTATACCGCTAATTTGGAGGTGTGTGCACAAATGTTACAAGTATGGCAACGTCTGGAACTAACTTATCCTTATTGGAATTGCGATGGGCATATCTGCAGATACATGTTGCCAAGGCGCTGTGGTCCTATTAATCTGTAATATTGAATGGTCGACGATAGTGCGTCAAAGGACTGAGTTTCACCTTGAATGTGTCACCTTTCATTATGAAAGCCATAACTGACGCGGTAATGTCTTAAGACGAAGCCATTAGGTATTCCAAGGTGTTGGGCTTGCTGGTCTAGGGGGACAACGGCACTCTCCGATGGAGGCCATATGGAGAAATCCTTGACATCCCTACAAAGATTACTCGTCGACGAAGATTACTCGACTCTCAAATTACTTGACAAAAAGTTTCATGAGTGTGGCTGTGTACTTTCCGGACATGTCGCATAGACTCGTTCGCTTCTACATGTATAGAGTTTAGAATAGTTTAAAAACAAAAAAACAAACAAACAAACAAAAAAAAAACACTCCGAAAAATGAAAAGGAAAACAGCGTGATTTCGTCAAGAATATGGAAACGGGTTTTGGGCCGGATTGGTGGCCAATATCATTTAGCCTTCGAAAGAAACGACGCTGCTGTAGTCGGCTGATTTCTTTAGCCGGGGAGAGCAGAGACAAGGTGGTCATTTAAGGAAAACTATTTATCTTGAAATAATTTCGCCCCCACACTCCACCATCACAGAGCTGAAATGGTCAGTTGCCTGAAGCGATCAATAATAATTAAGCGGTCAGACAAATATAAATCATTATTACAGGAGCAACATTGCAACTCAAAGCTTTATTGTGGTCAATCAATCACTAAACTAGCAAAGAGAATAGATTCACATGGAAGAAAATTCATTGCCTCTAACAGAGTCATGTAGTCTATTAATAAGAGACTAATGATGTTGCTGTCGGCCCTCAGTAGAAGATATTAAAAGTTCTTTACTCAGCTATTCTTGAAGAAAAAAATCAACAACTTTTCATGACAATAGCTATGATCTAGAATTGGAAGGAAAGCACTGACACCACATAACCTTATGCCTGTAGTAAAATTAGAGCGTTAAACCTAAACTTTGGTGCTGATTAGGCTGCTACTACTGCTGGTTGTCATATTTTGACTGCTGCTATTGCTGCTTCTTGAGATTTGTTATCCTTTTGTCTCTTTTTTATTAGCGAATCCCATATGGTATTTATTTCTATGCTAGTTTCAATAAAGAGGTTCTCATAGACTAACATATTCGCTGATTGTTGCAGAGAAGCAGTCAAAACATGAAACCAGCAGCAGCATTTGCAGCCTAATCAGCAGCTAAGGTTATGTTTAACGCTCTATGTTTACTCGAGGAAGTTGTTCTACGCGACAATGGCATAGTGGGTAAAAAAGGTTTGTGAATTTGGTGACATACTGGTTCGGGCAGTATCTACTCGCAATCAGTGGAAATGGGTGAGCAATAACCAAACAATACTAAATAAAAATAAGAACTATATAAGATATCCCAAGACATGAGCAGGGAAACTAGAATAGTCTACCTCCATAGATTAAATAGACAGTTTTTTTTTTAATTTACTTTAGGTTACCCAGATCGATATAGACCTAAGGGAGATCGGAGACTGAAATATTGTGATAAAATCAACCTAGATGAATCCAATACCATGCTAAGAGAAGCCTCATTACTTGAGGACTTTCAACACCAGCAACAAGGAAAATGAATAGCAAATGTATCTCTAAGAGAAAATAATCAAAATACTGATGTTCCACACAACCTTAATCAAAGGGTTTAAAAGGAAGTCTCTCTATCAGTACTGGAAAGAGCGATAACAGTTAATGAACTTGAGAAACATGTTCGCTTGAAAAATGGTGTCAATAGATAGATGCTATAAATGGCGACGAAAATTAGATGTTGCTGCTCGATCAATCAATGCCGAATGTTTCCTTATAAGGCTACAGTTAAAATCTCCTTACCATTAACATTCAGATCATTTACCTAAAGTCCTTTTGCATTGGATATGAATAAATTTGGCAGCTTTATTCTTATAATAAGTACATTTACGTAAAATCGGATATTTCTATTTTTCAACACAATCTCATAAAGATTATCATATAAATAATTTCACCAGGAGAGAACGACTTTAGAATAATTTCAACTAAAATAATTACTACAACCTTGTGCAAATTAATTGAAACAAAACGAATAATTCCGTTATTATTTACTTTCTTTTCGTATTTTTCCAATGAAACAAGACCCAGTGTGTATGTAAGTACTTCGCATGTCCATTCCTTGCAGATTGACCACACATTTTCCATTGGGTTTAACTCAGGAGGCTTTCCGGGACAGTCTATAGTATATAGTATAGTCTATTGCTCACTGGTAAGTCTTGCCAACGTGTTCGTGCAGTGTTACAATTTTTGCACGCTTCCTTAGAGTAACGTCCATCGCAGACAACGTCCGTAGGACAACTAATCGACAGTCGAGAAAATAGTCTGGGCGTGATAAACATCTGATGCAATCAAGGATGATGCAATATTTTTCAAGGCCTAACTAATTTCATCATGCAGGCCGAAAAATAGATTTATATTACTGCACACCACTGCAAATGACCTAATCTGAGGAAAAAAATAGAAATCGATTAGACTCTGTCACTCCAGTGGGGTCTAAAATTGGCCGTATATTGAAAGAAAGGAAGCTATAACGGTCGTTTCAGTTAATTTGCACAAGGGTGTAATTATGATTGAATGCTCCATTATAGTTACACCGTCAAAGAAAGCATAGTATGTGTTGAACGACATTTGCGTGTATAATTTACTCGAACTTGATTGGGTACGTGGCATCCAGCGCAAGGCGTTGTTAAGATTTGCATTACCAAATTTGCATTACAAAATGATATAAAATTAAAGTTTATGTTAAGTTACTCTGTGAGTGCTATAGTCACCGTGTAACCCAGTACGATCTACCGTTTGAGGATCAATTTTCGAGTGAAACTGTGTCTCATTACAAACTCTCTCTATACGTATATATATCATACTTATTATTAATTCAAACGTTGTTATACTGAACACTTTGCATTTGAAATAGACACTCTTTCTCTTTATTAAACTGTGTGTATTGTGCCTCTCGGCCCGCGCATCAGTTAAATCCGATAAAAGAAAATGTTATCTCAGGCTGGGATTTGAAGTAAGAAAATGTCAGATTAAATAATACAAATCTAATTAGTCTTATATATATATATATATATATATATATATATATATATATATATATATATATATATATTTGTATATATATATATATATATATATATTGTATATATATATATATATATATATATATATATATATATATATATATATATATATATATATATATATATATATATATATATATATATATATATATATATATATATATATATATATATATATATATATATATAGAAAGGCACAGTGGAATTAAGGAAGCGGAGAGCCGAGTTCGAATTACAGTCGATTCCATTACATTCACTTATGTGCTAATACCCTTGGGAACGGTGTGAATCCTCTTATTCTCCCTCAAGCAATGGGTAAATAGCAGGACAGACTGGGTTCTATAACCTTGGATGACAATTAGTCTAGGAGAAGGACAACCCTGAATTCAAAACCTGCGGACGGTCGTTTGGGGACCCTGTGGCACGTAGTGCAACAGGTCTCTGAATTCGGCCCTTCAAAAAGTGTGGATGGTCCTGCACGAAACCTTCACCACTATAATCAAATCTCATGTGCTGTTGTCGGGCTGTCGGTTTCCTAGGAACTGATTTGCTTGACCCTCATACGTCGAATTCGACG
Organism: Acanthosepion pharaonis; assembly: GCA_903632075.3. Taxonomy (NCBI): domain Eukaryota; kingdom Metazoa; phylum Mollusca; class Cephalopoda; order Sepiida; family Sepiidae; genus Acanthosepion; species Acanthosepion pharaonis. Next base: position 2,318,504 of record CAHIKZ030005529.1, on the reverse strand, counting down.
GGAGAGTCGAATATATATATATATATATATATATATATATATATATATATATATCTCACATACAGTGTGCGATGGGTAAATTGTCGCCATTTTATATTTTAATTTCGTGTACATTGTTTGCTTTTTATTTTGTCGTCGGCTCACTATAGTAGGGTCAGTTGAGAAAAAAAAAGCACCATGACTAAATTCACACAAACAGAAATTTCGAAACAGCATGCTGTACTGCGCTGTATTCATGCCAGAAGCTCTAATACCAACATTTCAACGTGTTTGGTCGTCAATCTGAGGACAATACAGAGGATTCAGAAAGGCTGGTATGGTGATTACGAAAGTACAGCAGCTCGGAAAACTCACTGCCCCCATGAAGTGCCTTGGGTGGGTAGTGCTGCCCTGGGTCAAAACGGTGACTGCTGGAAAACTGTGTCAGGCAACATGATTTTGCGCCATGCCACATAAGAAGGAAATCTCAATCATGGCTGTCAGACAATATCTACGACCACTTCATCCCTTACATCTAGCCACCTAACTACCCAGACGCCCCCCCACCCTCGTATAATAATAATCATCATACGTGGGGCGCAGTTGTGCGAGAGACGAACAAAACCCGCTGGAGCATAAAAATGACTTGAAGGCAAGGATTATGGCAGAATTCACTAACTTAAACAAGGAAAAGGTCCAGAAGAGTTGCATGAGATTTTGGGGGCTGTGGTTGAAACCAATAGTTATTTTATTGAATGAATTTTCTCTTTAGTATTTTAAAACATGTTTGTGTAATTTTGGCAAATACATCCGTTAGAATGAGATGTCAGTGTTATTTTCATTTTTGCTTAATTTATACGACAATTTATCCATCGCACGCTGTATATGTTTGTGTGTGTAGACACACACACACACACACACATATATATATATATATATATTATTCAATTAACTTTTGTGTGCCTTAATCCTAGGCAGAAGTATTGAGATTCTGTCAAATTTAAGGCGTTATTTATTATGAAAGTTATCATAATTTATTGAAGCAACATATTAATTTAATAGAGAACATTAATCCCATGGGTCGAATATTATACAATTTACGATCAAAAGTTAGCCAATAATATCGTGTAACAGCGTGGAAGAAATTGGCTTGAAATTGTTGGTAGTTTTTAAATAATTTATAGATTGTCTCCGTGCCATCTTTACCTTTGGGCAGAGAGAACGCAATATGCTTTGTTGATTTTTTATCACCCACCCATATAAAAATGAAATATTACTGCCATATCTGGGTTGGAGCTTCCCAATCCTCACATTTCAACCTTGATAGAGTCCTTCAGCCACACATCATTTTTCAAGAGTCAGATCAGACCCAAAAGGGAGTATTGCTGCCATATCTGGGTATGAGTTGCTCAATCCTCTCTCATCTCCCTTGATACAGTTCAAAAGCTTATACACTACCTTGTAGGTGGTGAGCTATTTTTCACCCTACAATCGCTTTCTCACAGACGAAATATCCCAAGCCTGTGCAGCTATATGGCCGCTTTCCCTGGCATGTATTCCTACGAGCTACATTCCTTGCTTCCACTATCCCTGAACTGGGACCCGCCAATCCATATACACAAAGATGAATCTTCCTCATTTCCTTTGTCTTCCACTAATAAGAAGTAATTTCCACTCGGACGGATTTTCCCATGAACCGTTGCTTTGTTGAATAGATTTCTGGCAAGTTGTTTTCATGATCACTACAATTTGAACCTTTTTAATTTCATGGTTCATCATTCACCTTTCCAGCATAACCTAATGACCTTCGCCTCTTGCCTTTTTGTTATAGAGTAGTTTCACAGTGGAGGCTTGTATTTCAATAAGTCGGTCATAAAATAGGTTCGACGTGCAAAACGTTAGAAACTTGATATAATAGGTAATGACGCAGTAATCTAGCTGTGGTGGCTGTTACTTTAATATCCGACTAACGATCGTCCGACATCGACTCACTGACCAACTCCCTGAGCGACTCGCGACCCTACTACTCCTACTTATTATAGGTGGGAGAGTCTATTAACTATAGAATAAGTGTGTTCCAGTATAACATTTTTCTTACGCTAACAGTAAACCTATATTTTGAGAGACTCTTAGGCTTTGTATCGAGAGACATTGAAGAAACTGTTCACTCGGTGATCCAGTTGAGAGGGACATTTTCTTAAAATTCTTAAATTAACAAAATTTGCTTAATTTTTATTTGCCTGATGACCGGAGACAAGACAAGCTCCTCTTGCCCACTTCGTTAGTTATAGACAACAAACTCTGTAGGACGAAAAATAAGAACTAACAAAGGACGGAATACCTCTTGGTCTGTTAACAGCCAGCTGACTCGTGTTGGCGTCTCGACAAAACTACCGTGGAGAAGGCAGCGAGAAACATCTCCACTATTAGCCTCAAGAGAAATCAAGGCAAAATATAATCTAAATAAAAGAGAAAACTATTCTACTATAAAACCGAATAAAATTCATGACAAAACACGATAACAGAGAACGGTGTCAAAGGGGTCACATGTGGAATAAATCATCAACTCTAAGGAAATGCGAAATGACTGTAAATAAAAATTGTATCAATAGGTTCAAGCTCATTGGGACTGACGTCTCTCTCAGTACGAAGAGGTACGAGTGTTTGTAATTTAACGCCAGTTCTCAACAGATAAAAAAATAGTAATCAAGACAAGAAATGTAAGAACATTATATCACTGGCCAGCTTGAAAATACAAAGAACGAAATGAATAGGCTAAATAGATCCATTCTAAGAGGATATGGAACTAGGTTGTCAAATAATGGGGATTTCGTCAGCGATGCGCACGGGGTCATATATGCAGACGTAGAGAGAATGAAATAGTTATAGAACTACTATTGCTCAATACATGGGAAATGGGTTTTAGGACACTGTCAACTCTCTGACATAATTATTCTGGTTAAACTTGAAAATGAAACCGTTTATTATATGAATTTGTTATGGGAACTTACCTATAACGATAATGGACTCTTCCTGACACTATAAATACTGCGCCTCTCAAAAGGTATAATGAATGAATGGTGTAACGAGCACTAGGTCATGACTGTTGAACTCTCTGCTTTGGCAGAGAGGAACCCGGACGAAGCCTTGCCGAAGGGCAGGGTTTCGTCCGGGGAGGGTAGACAGGCCTTGAACCCGTCTAAGCGGGTTCAAAGGGTATATTTTTGGCCGAGCCTACGGGCTCGGGAAACCCACTTTAATCTCGGCCTCGTGGGTGGGATATTAAATACAATGAATGGTGTAACGAGTCGTGACATTATTAGTTCACTCTAAACCAGACGGACAGTCATTACTAACAACTTCAACTTCTTGTACTATATTTCTGTTGTAATATATCTTTGTTATTCTACTCTTGTGTTCGTGTTGTTCTTCTTCCTTGGTTCTAACCTTGGACCATAACTGTGGTGCAAGGATATTGGACCATAACAGAATTACATGAGGGTAGTCTTGAGGTCTCAAAGCCTGTCTATGAAGAAGTGACGCTTCAGTGAGAAATCTTGCATGCGTTAATTTCAAGTCTATTTATAAATGCGTCGTTTCTTTCCAGGTACACTGACAAATGACTGTTCAAGCGACTTCTATTGAAAATGGACAAAATTTGGCATCGTGTTGTTATCAAATCAGGTACCTGTTGAAAAAGGGTTCAACTCCCCCAAGAACATTAATGTTGAAATGGTTGCTACATTAGGAGATGCCAGCTTTATCAACAGTGCAAAAGCTGAATTTAGGAGGGAAAAGGAGAGTTTTGAAAATGACTGAACGTCTTGATGTCCTGCAACTGCATACACCGATGAAAGCTTTGGTCGTGTTCACCACATGGTGATGGATGACAGGTGGTTGACTATAAATCAAATAACGTCAGATGGTTGAGAATATTATGCATAATGAACTTGGCCTGACAAAGGTTTCTGCTCTGTGAGTTCCACGTCTTCTGACACCTTGTCAATTGTACACCAGGCTGATCACATCACGGGAAGATCTGACAGGTCCAGCCGGTCTCTTGGAAGATTTCCTAACCCAGTATAAGTGCTGGGCTCATCACTTTGAGTTACAAACAGACAGTCCGCGCAGTGGAAATATCCCTCCTAACCGTCTCCAAAAAAAGCCGATGTCTTTCAATTTTCAGGGAAGGTAATGGTAACATCTTGCGGCGACACAACAGACATTGTATTTATTGACTGTTTTCAAAAGAGCCATAGCACCAATAGAGAATACTATACCAACTTGCCGAGGCAGATACGAAGGACTATCGAGAACAAACGTCCAGGGAAACTGACGGAAATTTTCTTTCACTTGGAAAAATTCTCCAGCTCACATGTCCTCGGTTTCAGTGACTACTGTGAGTGGCTGTCATTTTGAGCAAATTGATCCTCCTCACTATTCACCTGATTTGGCTCCATCTATCATCTGTTGCACAATGTTGTGTAGATGAACACACCACTGGAGAATATGACTTGAATTCATTCAAATACCATATGTACTGACACCGAAAATCGACAGCAAAGCTAGCCGGGAACGAACTTGATATCCTTTCCACTGAATTCAGTAAGACTATGTCGACTCCAAGCAACATTATATTTCACGATTGAGCTATCTTCATTCAATGGAAGGAAGACATAACAATGGCGACGGGGATTCGAATTCACACGAAAAATATTCTTCCTAATTAATGACTACTTTACGGACATAATACACAACGGAAGAATTGAAGATAATTATTCAGCAACAACAAGAATTCCAGAAGACATTATTATAACCAATGCGTCAATTTCATTTTCACCGGAGTCAGTCGTAAACTCAATTAGTGAATTTAATCACGTCCCAGAAGACATTACATTCATATCGTACTTCAGAAGGTACGATGCCATTTTCTGAAAAGAATGTCTTCTGTTACGAAAATTGTACCCCGCTAAACATTAAAAATATCTGAATTTCATTAAGCTGAATACTCCAGAAACAGTGTCGATATTATCAAACATTTTTGGTGAGACGAATTCACTTATACACGTTGGCAGTGCATGGACTTTACTAAGCACGAAGATAAAGATTTTTTTTCACTTACGCCCGTAAATCAATCGTGAGTGTGAGAAATTTAAACTGGAAGAGCTATCCCCAGACAGATTTGTCTGATCTTTGTTAAAGTTCTAACATCAAGCAGCGATGCAGAAATACGCTTTCGAATTCTTACAAAACTTGAGCAAGATTTAAAGTTAACGATACAGACTTTTGCGGAAGAGTGCCAAAAAATAATCTATTTAAGTCACGATACAGCAAAAATCGAACAAAATGTACAGAAGTACAAGTAGATCGAAAAAAAGACAGTCTTACCAAAACAAAAACTCCGAAATAAAAATATTACAAACTTAACCCATGCTATGGCAGTGGTATGCTGCATTTCAGAAAGGACTATATATTCAAAACCAAAAACTGTGGAAAAAGAGACCACATACGAAGCTACTGCAAGTCGAAAACCAAAAGAAATACACAAATTAACTTGCTGAAAGTAGTGTCACAAGTTAAAGAAAAACATGAAATAATAGAAAATTCGCAACAGTGAAAATGAATGACGCTACGGTGAGATTTCAATTGGACACTGGTAGCTATATTACAATTATTGATGAATAAACTTTGAACAGAATTGGCGAGCCTAACTTGAAAACAAAAACCGAGAAAGTTACAAGAGAATGAATTTTTCTTGGGAACATCATGTGTACCATCGCTCTTTCGAGTAAAATGAAAGAAGCAGATATTTACGTATTAAAATATTCCACAACGAATTTACTATGAGTCGATTGGCTAGTATTATTAGAAATATAGAATTGGCCGATCAATTAAATCTTCTTCAGGAAGAAAGAAACACTGAGAAAACTAAAAAATAAATTTAGGAATATTTTCTCAGGAGTTGAGAAAATGTACAAGTGAAAGGCATTTTTTAAATTGAAAGAAGATGTGATGCCAGTTTTTAAGTCTAAATGTAAAATACCCTTTGCCGTATTGAAGTCTATTAATACCAAACTCGATAGGTTAGAAAGCCGTGGAGTTATTGAAAAAAATAGATTATTCAGAATGGGCCACGTCAGTGGCTTATATTAGAAAGAAAAATAATAAGATTTGTTCGTGTGCAAATTTTTCGACTGGGTTGAATGACTGTCTCCTTCCACCTGTATATTCCCTACCAATCCCAGAGGATATATTTACCAAATTATATGGTGGCATTTTTTTAAAAAATGATCTGAGTCATATTTTCAAATCGGTGTGCATGAGAAATTCCAGACTTATTGACTATTAATACAAATAAAGAAATCTAAAAGTTTAGAAGATTATTTTCGGTGTAAAAGAAGACCCAGGTATATTCCAGCAAATAATGGATACTATGTTGGCTGGACTAGACGGTGCTGTCTCTTACATAGATAACATATTATTAAGAGCGCTACAAAAACAGCTTATAAAACTGATTTAGCAAGTATTTTAGAAGCTACATAATTATGGTTTCCAACTTAGTTTCCAACTTAGTGAACAGAAATGTGAATTCTTTATGGATAAAATTAAATATTTAGGTCAGATAATGGACAAAAACGAAGACCAGATCCTGCTAGAGTTATTGCCATTAAAGACATGCCACCCCGACAAATTTGCTGACCCTACAATCATTTCTCGGATTAACAAAATATTATAATATTTATGTACTATACATGTAGAAATTTCGAGCACCTCTGAATAATTTATTTAAGAAGGGTACGAAATGGAATTAAACGGTGGAATGTCAAAAAGCTTTTGAGGGAATTAAAAAACTAACTTCAGGGTTATCACTGACAAATTACGAACCGGAGCGACAGATAATAATATAGTGGGACGCGAGCGGATACAGCATAGAAAAGGTAATAGGCTATATATTCGAAGACGGTACAGTGAAAGCAGTCGTCCATGCTTCAAGAAATTTGACATATACGGAAAAATGATACAGTCAAATTGAAAAGGTAGCGCTTGTTATGATTTTTTCGGCACAAAAAATGTCACAGGATGATATTAGCAAGGAAATTCATACAGCATTAATCCATTATTGAGTATATTCGGTTCTAAGAATTAGATTCCCATGAATACTGTAGATAGATGACAGAATTGAACTACGATTTTATTGAACTATGATTTCAAGATAGAATTTCTATCGTCGAAAAAAAATTGGAGACGCAGATGTCTTGTCTAGATTGATATCGAAATGTAAAGAAGATTTTGATGATTGTGTGATTACTTCGCTGGAATCCGTTATCTATCGAAATTAAAAGCCTTGTGCGTAACACTAATAAAGAATTGCCGGTCACATTAGCAGATATCAAAATTAATTCTTAAAAGGATATGTTTATTTTAAAAAAAAATATGAATGACGTTAAGTAGAAATAGAGTAAAACGAAAATTAAACCTGGTAGTAATAATAATACAGCATTTTCTATTTGTGATGGAGTACCAATTGTACGCGGAAAGAGTATTAATTCCGTTATCACTACGTAAAACGTATTTTGAAAGAATTCAACGTAAGACATCCTGGAATAGTGAGAATGAAGACCCAGATGAGAGGCTACAATTAATGGCCAAAGTTGGACAAAGATATTCAAAATACATTTAGAAGAAAATATAATGGCTGTAACTCCACAGCAAAATCACCACTTATAAATTACCAGGTATGATCGAACACTGATAAACCGTGGGAAAGACTACAAATGGACCTTGTTGGACCACTAAATGGTTCAAACTATTTAATTGTGGTCAACAGTTTCACAAATTATCCCGAGATATTAAAGTGTAAAAGACCTATTACTGCAATAGCTATTAAATTCTTACGCAAATTTTGCAAGGTTTGGAGTACTTGACAGTGTGGTATCCGATAATAGAACTCGATTTACTTCTCGTGAGCTTTAGAAATTCTGCAAAAAGTACGTGGTTGAACATTTGACAACGTTGATTTGTAATCTGATGGCGAATGGTCAAGCTGAGCGGTTTGTTGGCTCCTTCAAAAGAGCATTGATAAAAAGTAAAGGTTTGGAAGCTGAAGAAACGGTACAAGAATTTTTGAGCGTATATCGAATGAAATCAAGTGCAAACGTCACCGCAAAAATGTCACCTACAGAGATCATGTTTGCTAGGAAAGTCAGATTCATTGTTCGGACTAATAACCCGTAACGAACGCAGGAAAACATGGGTCAATAGTTCACAACCAACGACATAGTAACAAACACGTTTATGGACATGAAGAAACCAGAAAGGAGACAGGAGGAACCAGATCGACCATACATCAAGGAACTGACAAGGTACCTTTTTTTTTTAATTCGGTGATCGTACGGGATTAGGTGTTCCAACATAATGTGACCGTAAGCCTATGACGGGCAGAGGGAAATAGCAAGTAACCTACCAAATGTGCTTCTGTAAATGGATATCAGAATAGGAACTGGGAGGGATAGTTAAAATACAAATATTGCGAAGTGTTAGAAAAGAAAAAAACAAAAGTTGTAGTGAGCCGTGATCTTCCTCGTCCTGAAAGGTTGATCGTCTGGTTGGTTTTGTTTAGCGGCATATCAACCCTTATCAGTTATTTAATACCGCAATTTAAATATTTTGAGCCAATTTATGACTTCAACTAAATATATTTTTAACACTATTTATTCCTTTAATTACAGACAATATGTATTGTTGGTCAATTTGCTGTTGGTAATTTTACTGTTGATATATAATTTTTCATAATTTAACTACATATATATATTGTTTGTAATTTTTTTATATACAATATTGCTGGTATTTTACTATAAAAATGTATTTTTATAATGTCATAATGTTTTGTTTTGTTTGGTGTGTTGGGCCACTATTTACACATCTAGGACCATAACAGGTGCTACCGCCCCGTCCTTAAGGGAGAATACCAATAGTAATTATGTATTTTTATTCTTTAAAAAAATGTTATTGCAATATTCACTCGCAAAAAAAAAATGAAAAAAAAGTAATAGTTATTTGTACATCCAAAATAGGTTTCGGTTAGTCATAAAAATATCAAATCACATAATAAGAATAAGACGAATAATAAGATGAAAAATAAGACGATGAATAGGAACAATAAGAAGAGTAAGATGAATAATAATAATAATAATAATAATAATAATAATAATAATAAGAAGAAGAAGAAGAAGAAGAAGAAGAAGAAGAAAAGATCATGAACAAGAAATATAAATATTAATTCCTCAGTATAGACATGGTTTTTATATGTGTGTGCATCTTGAGTTCCATATTATCACCATTTTCGAATTCTTGAACAATTCCCCGTTTCTGCTTACAAAGAACGCTCATCTTTCATTGGTTGTATAAGTTCCAGTTTGAAATTCGGAACCGTTCACAGCCAACAATTATGGAAGTCAGGCGTGTCGATAGACAACAATTTTGGATTTACCATGTCATCCTGAGATCAAAATCACGTGACAAGCATTATTCTTCCAATTGGAAGTCAGCCAATACGGTGGTCGGGAGAAACAATACAGAGACCCCATCAGGACCATCATGAAGGTCTGTAATATCTTCCCTAGTCAATTAAAAAAACGTTAGTCGATGGACCAGTTCACCATGCGTTGGCCGCTATTCAATCTACAGAAGCAAGATTAGTCGAGCAGACAGACGGATGCCGTCGAAGACGTCACATTCAGAATCTTTCCTCTGTTACTGCCTAAAATTTCTTTTCTGATGTGTTACTTCCGCGAAAAATTATGCTGTTTCTACCTCGGTCATATAGGCTAGACGAGAACTTGTCCAAAATGAATGAAACCAGACAACTTCGTATGTAAAGACAGTTTACAAAGAAGACGAAGAGGATTAATTAATTATCGTGGATAAGCTGCAAATATTTCTTTTGGTTAGATATTATATACTGATGATTTTTATCAGAAATTTCGGAAAGTTAGTTGAAACGGTTATCGAATATCTATAGGTTACTATGAAGATCATTATCAGAGACCATAGGGAAATGTATTCCGTAATCATTGCGTCAATCTATTCAATAATTGCATAATATTTTCAGTGCAATATGTTTATTACATAGGAAATGAAATCGATGTGTTTTTCTATTTTTGTCTGTTTTGTTTGGTTCGATTTCATTTTTGAAACCATAAAGAAAATAATGTCCATAAAATTGGTTTCACTGATTTGTATCTTTGTTGTACATATTTGGAGAAATATCAAATATTTCTTTCTTTATTTTTCCATTTTTTTCTTTTCTGTCTATTTATCAATACTTTCATGCTATTCGTTCTTTCTTTCTTTCTTTCTTTCTTTCTTTCTTTCTTTCTTTCTTTTTATTCATTGCTTTATTTCCTTCTCGTCAGGTGTGTAGTATGTAGATATGTACATATATATGTGTGTGTATGTGTGTATATATATATATATATATATATATATATATATATATATATATATATATATATATATATATATATATATATATATATATATGATCAACCGTTATCTATAGGATAGATAACGGTTGATCTTAGACTTGATGGGGTTGCAATTATAGTTTTTTCAGAAGCATCCCACGGTAGCTCGTTCCACAATGAAACAGCTCTGGAGAAAAATCTGTCAAACTAGAACTTCATCCTCATCAATGGAATATGAAGGGAATGATTATGATTTGGTTGGTTGAGTCATTTTCGACGGATTATCAACCCATTTCAGGTTATTTAAAGCCAGAAAATATTTTAATTGTTTGGATATAATAATGATTTAGTAATACAAGATGAGGTATTATGTACATGATCTACATTATTCGGACTATTGTTCTCATCTTTGTCGCCATGTTTATTACAACGTTTCCTCAAGGTCACATGACACAGCGGGGAAAGGCGTTCGTTAGATCCAGTGACAAGACCCAAAAATTGTGATTTCAATACCCGGTTCAGAGGGAAAGATAGCTGATAACTGACATCCATTAAACATGGCACGTGGAACTAGAACAGTCTACCCCAGTGAGCGAAATAAAGGGTTCAGTTCGACATTCCAACCACCTGAAGAAGGCCGGAGCGTACAACGGCCAACACGTTGTAATAAATATGGCGACAAAGATGAGGACAATAGTCTGAATAATGTAAATAATACAAGTCTTACTAATTAAACTATAGTTGTGGGGAAGTGAGGTAGATCCATTCCTTTTTCCAGGAGTTTTTGGGCGGAAGTGAATATTATAAACGCAACTGAAATTGGAACGCTGCTCTTCGATGAAAAATTCTGAGCCATTATTCCGCACATCCAATCTCACACATCTGATATTCCAACGCGGTCACTAATCTACTTACTGACCAGACTCGACGTTGCTTAACTTAGGTGATCGTATGCGGACCTATGTTTTAACGTGATGTGGCCGCAAGCCCCAATGAGGATGAGTCGACTCCTAGCTGTTACCGATAGAAAAATGAGGAGCCTGCAAAATTTCCTATGTGGGTAAGGGAGTTTTAGAGTTGGAAACAGTTCATCAACCACAAGGCGGCGTAAATACTTTTGAATTCTACCGAAACTGGAAAGTGAATAGAGTGGAACCTCTGTTCACGAATTTAATTCGTTCCTGAAGCCTGTTCGTAACCCGAAATGTTCGTAAACTGAAACTATTCTTCCAATAGGAATCAATATAAAATGGATTAATCTGTTTCTGGTTCTAAGATTGCTTATTTAAACTTTAACAACAATACTTTCTGCACAAGTTTATACACAAAACTAATGAAAATCATGAAATCTAAGAAAAAATAAATGAACCCAATACTAAATACCTGCATGTAAGAGAGCTGATGGCGTAAAGGAAGGGGAAGTAAAGAGATGTTATTGTTTGGAAAAGTAGAAGGAAAGACATGATCGTCTCTTTATAAGAATCGTTGATTTTGCCATATGAAACTGAGTAGGATATCATCAACAATTGTTTTTCTTAACTTTTCTTTTTCCTCTACCAGTATTACTGCTAGCTTTCTTTGGAGTTATGACTGAGGACTAACAAAGAGAAAAAAAGCACAGTACAATAAATTTGGAAAAGAAAAGTAGAGCACAACACACAAATGTATACAACATGGCGGTCGACTAGGAAGTGATTCCGTTCGGTTTAATTCGGTTCGGCTCGGTTCGGCAATGTTCGTGAACGGAAATTTTATTTTTGTCCTCTTCATGTCACCTGAGAAAATTGTTCCAAGAAGGCACAATAAGTCACTCTCCTGAAGTTTAGCATCAACCATGCTGCTGGAAGGCAGATAAACGCCTCACAGATGATTAATGGAGAACAGTTTAGATTTGGAGGTGTTAAAATTAAGAACCCATCAACAGAGTGAAGATGTAGAAGCAATAGTAATTCTAAGTTGTGCTAGATAGAATTAGTCGTAACTGAATGCTAGGAGTACCTTTAAAACAACGCCAACACGTTTTTAGCATTTTGAAAGTTTTCTCCATTTATATATGTGTGTCTATAAGTCTGCGTAGGTGTGTATATGGGGATGTCATTTTCATGTGACTGAGAATTCTTTGATCCATTAGTTCAGTGATTAGTCCAATGGGTGGTAAGTAAAAAATACTGTATTTGTTCCTTTCGAAGTATCCAAAGAGAAACTGAATCTTTATTCGGAGTAAAGTCGGGGAAGGTCTTGAGAATATAACGAATGCTAAACATATTTGCCAGTCGATTCTTCATACGCGCATACGAAGCATGTCTACTGTGATGGCGGCGTTGAACCACATGTCTCATTCATGCTTCCTGAAATACCTACATATCTGACAGGATTTTAATCAGATTTTACGTTTTTCTCTGATTTATTTTCCGTACTTGGGAATAAAACACGCCGGCCCATTAACGTTCCGGCGTAACGAAACCGGACGGAAACTGAAAGTTTTACGAAAAGCAGTTGGATTGAGATAAATTCTGTAGTAATGGCGTCTTGTCTGATTTCGTGTACGCTAGCCATTTTTTTTCTTTTTTAATTCTCTTTTTTATTTTAAAGTTGTTTAAGCAGCTTCGAAAAGAAAAGAAAGTTGAAATGATATGGGCACTTTATAAGAACCAACAATCGTTCACTGCCCGACCAGAAGGTACCACCTAAGCAAAGGAAGAAGAGACAAAATGCCGAGGACAAAATCGGTTGAAAAACGTGACTGAATGGACTGGAAATTATTCTTTAAGGATTCAGACACGAGAAAGCAACCTAGATATGGAGGAATCTGTTCACATTCGGTCATGCGATTGATGCTGATGATGATCCATTTTATCGATTGATGGACAATGGGATCAAAGTATATATATATATATATATTAGGAGTTACAGTGGAGTACTCGAGAGAGGCGAATCGGTGAGCTGAGTTCGAATTCCGGACGAATCCATTACATCCATGGGAAAGGTAGTAATCATTTTGTTCTCCCTCCAGCTATAGGTAAATAGCAACACAGAATGGGTTCTATAGCCTTGGATGTTAACTGGTCTAGGAGAAGGACAACTTATTCAAAACCTGCGGAGAATCGTTTAGGAAACTTGTGGCACGTAGTGGACCAGATCTCTGAATTCGGCTCTTCAAAACGTGTGTTTGGTTACACACAAATCTTTCACCACTATTATCAAATCATATGTCATAGTGTCTGGGCTGTCGGTTCCTTTCCCTGACGATCCGCTTAGGTGAAACCTGGGTAGGTTTGTCTGGCTCACTAGGTTTATCTAGGTCTGCTCTACGGTTGTATTGAGCTCTTTTAGTTAGTTGTTTACTCGTGTCGGGGTTTTTTCTTTGGACTTTGAACCTGTATCTGTGCGATTTTTTTCGACAGACTTTCATGTTTCTCGCTCTTTCTTTTTTTAAAACCTTTTTTCCTTTGAGATTGATTTGATTATTGGCAAATCAAAAATTCGAAGGTTTTTCGAAACGAGTATATTTACCTATATATATATATATATATATATATATATATATATATATATATATATATATATATTTATTTATTAAATAAAACATTGCATGACTTTGAGTGAACAGGTATCAGTGCAGAGACAAGGAGAAATGGTAAAGAGTCAAACACTACTTAGAGCTACAGCGGACAAGATTTTATCATTATTTATATTAATTACAGTAGGAATAATATTCTCATTATATATATATATATATATATAGTTTTTACACGGCACACGCATACAACTGTTACCATCATTCTGTGAAAATTTCGTTAAATTCCAACGTGTAGTTTTTGGTCAAAATGTAAAATTGTCACCTCGTTGATAATTTGTTAGACAGTGTACAGATTTTTCTTGCTGATAAATAATCCAGGTCTGACCAGTAGAGAAATTTTCAGGCACATTGTAGAAACAACTTTGTCCAGAACTACTGGACATCGTCTTCTGAAAAAAGGTCGGAAAATCACTGAGACCGGTAACAATGCCTCCATTGACAAAAAGACACACACAAAAGCGTCTTCAACTGTCTGCAGGATTATATGAAAAACAAAAGGAAATATTGTTATAATGCCATGTTATGTTTATTCTCTAGGACGGTGAGTGCTTAAAATTTACTTACTGTTGGAAAGGAGACCCAATGTTTATCTACGGACAGATGCTAAGAATACTATGAACCAAAAAAAAAACGTGACCAATGAGGAAGTTCCAGAGAAGATCGGAACTGGAAAGACAGTTTAAAATTCTGAAACACATTAAGAGGAAGGGCGGTTTGGAAAAAGTAATACTTACAAGACGTATTACGTGAAGAAAGGGGAGAGGGAAAAAAATTACATGACTTTGTGTGAACAGGTATCAGTGCAGAGACAAAGAGAAATGGTAAAAAATCAAACGCTATTTAGAGCAACAGGTGACAGGATTTTATCATTATTTATCTTAATTACAGTAGGACTAATGTTCTCATCTTTGTTGTTATTATCACAACGTTTCGGTCGTTGAAGCCTCTGCACTTCTTCAGGTGTGTGTCGATTCGTATAATCGTCAGTGTATTTCGAACTGAACCATTTATTTAATCTTCAGTTATATATATATTCCAGTCCTCGGATTACTGCCATATCACGTTAAAAAACGGTTCTTGTACATTCAACGAAGTTAAGGAATGTCGAGCCTTGATAGTACCTGGATGGGTGACCGCATGTAAATATCAGGTGCTGTTAGCTTTGATATGCAGGTGGGGTAATGAATAATAGCTCGTAAGTGTTAACTGGAGAGCAGAGTTCTAGATCCCATTGGGTTCGTTATATTCATTTACGGGCAAATACCTTTTGGTTAAGGTAGGAATCCACCACTTCTCTCTCCAGCTATGGGTTAATTAATAAGATTTGTATTACTAGAAATAATTGTTTCCTCCTCCCCAAAAAATAATCCATCAATATTCCCGTCCCTTGTCCCTGTGTAGAACTATTTTATCTTCTTTAGTACCGCTCAAATATTGTTAGCCCTACTTCTATTTATTCCAACCATGGGATGGTAATCATAATAATTATGCCATCAGATAAATAATTTAATATAAATATTTACAGATGGTCATGATCGACCACGGCCTGAAGGGACATGTCATATCAATGATGATGATTCTATGAATGCTGGATGATTATAGTGGGAAATGAAAGCTGAAATCTTTGTCTTTAAACACTACTGGAGTGTTAAAATCACTACATAAATATTTTAGAAGCGGAATTATGGACAATGTTCAGTGAACATGATGTGAACACATTCAATAGACTGAATGGAGAATTGAGCCTCATGATATATAGAAAAGAAAAAAAAACTCTAACACCTTCATTTCTTAACTAAGTGTTATAGTCCTTTCACATAAATCATATTGTACGTGTCTGATGTATCTTAGTTTCTGATGCATAAAAAAAAAACATAATAAAAGCCTTTCAAAAAATGACATTGTGTTTCGTATTTTCATATATAGCCTAGTTAGGAATTCAACAGCAGGAATTCTTCTGATAAAATACGTTCTTTGTATCTAAGGTTTGGCACAGATGCCACATAGATTCAAGTATGTTAAATATTTACCTCTCTGGTTTATTGATTGGTTACTTTTGCATCGCAAGATATCAACACGTCTATGGGTTATTTAATGCCGAAATCTTACTATTTGGATTTTGGTTGGTTGATTTTGTTTCGCAACATATCAACACCTCTATGGGTTATTTAATGCCGAAATCTTAATATTTGGATTTAGGTTAGTTGATTTTGTTTAGCGGCATATCAACACGTCTACGGGTTATTTAATGCCGAAATCTTAATATTTGGATTTTGGTTGGTTGATTTTGTTTCGCAACATATCAACACCTCTATGGGTTATTTAATGCCGAAATCTAAATATTTGGATTTTGGTTGGTTGATTTTGTTTAGCGGCATATTAATACTTCTATGGGTTATTTACTGCCGAAATCTAAATATTTGGATTTTGCTTGGTTGATTTTGTTTAGCGGCGTATCAACACCTCCATGGGTTATTTAATGCCGAAATCTTAATATTTGGATTTAGGTTAGTTGATTTTGTTTAGCGGCATATCAACACCTCTATGGGTTATTTAATGCCGAAATCTTAATATTTGGATTTAGGTTAGTTGATTTTGTTTAGCGGCATATCAACACGTCTATGGGTTATTTAATGCCGAAATCTTAATATTTGGAATTTGGTTGGTTGATTTTGTTTCGCAACATACCAACACCTCTATGCGTTATTTAATGCCGAAATCTAAGTATTTGGATTTTGGTTGGTTGATTTTGTTTCGCAACATATCAACACCTCTATGGGTTATTTAATGCCGAAATCTAAATATTTGGATTTTGGTTGGTTGATTTTGTTTCGCAACATATCAACACCTCTATGGGTTATTTAATGCCGAAATCTAAATATTTGGATTTTGGTTGGTTGATTTTGTTTAGCGGCATATCAATACTTCTATGGGTTATTTACTGCCGAAATCTAAATATTTGGATTTTGCTTGGTTGATTTTGTTTAGCGGCGTATCAACACCTCCATGGGTTATTTAATGCCGAAATCTAAATATTTGGATTTAGGTTAGTTGATTTTGTTTAGCGGCATATCAACACGTCTATGGGTTATTTAATGCCGAAATCTTAATATTTGGAATTTGGTTGGTTGATTTTGTTTCGCAACATACCAACACCTCTATGCGTTATTTAATGCCGAAATCTAAGTATTTGGATTTTGGTTGGTTGATTTTGTTTCGCAACATATCAACACCTCTATGGGTTATTTAATGCCGAAATTTAAATATTTGGATTTTTGGTTGGTTGAAATCATTAATATTTATGGGTTATTTAATGGTTAAATTTTGATTTTGGTTGGTTGATTTTGTTTAGCGGCATATCAATACTTCTATGGGTTATTTACTGCCGAAATCTAAATATTTGGATTTTTGCTTGGTTGATTTTGTTTAGTCCATGGTTTATTTAATGCCGAAATCTAAATATTTGGATTTAGGTTAGTTGATTTTGTTTAGCATATCAACACCTCTATGGGTTATTTAATGCCGAAATCTTAATATTTGGATTTAGGTTAGTTGATTTTGTTTAGCGGCATATCAACACGTCTATGGGTTATTTAATGCCGAAATCTTATTTTGGATTTTGGTTGGTTGATTTTGTTGGGGTTATTTAATGCCGAAATTTTATTTGTTGGTTGATTTTGTTTAGCCGCATATCAATACGTCTATAGGTTATTTAATGCCGAAATCTAAATATTTTGAAGACAATCTTATGGCTTCAACTACAGATAATTAGATATTGTTTTAATTCTGCTACAAATCGACATTGTTGGTATTTTGTTATACAGTTGTCCATAAAGTTCGTGTGCACTCTAAAAATTTATAACTTTATTTGTATTTGCGACAGAAATAATCTGTAAAAAATGTTATAAAGTTTAATGTACCTAGTTTTAAGTATAGTTATTGAATAAATTTTACGACAAACTTTTCAACAATTTTTAGATAAGTAAAAAATATTTTCTTTTTTTCCAGAATCAATTTGATCCATGGCTTCAACAAAGGAAAATGTAAACTGTGTCCTTTGGTTGGCTGAACTGAAATCTACTATTGCTGTACAAAGAAAGTTTAGAATTGAATACAATAAAGAACCACCTCATAGGAACACTATTGCTAAATGTTTAAAAACAATTTTAAGAGACAGGCTCCCTCCATGATAAGCCACGGTCTGGATGGCCATGTATCAGCGACGAAAGTGTTGCATCCATAAACTTAAATAAAATTTCAATAAAACCTTAAAAATATAGATTTACTTCTTTCTAATCCTTTTTATAAATTATTTCTATCGCAATCACAAATAAAGTTACAACTTTTTTAAAGTGCACACGAACTTTATGGACACCCTGTATCTATAAAATATGTTGCTGATATTTTCACCATAAAAATGTACTTTTATACCTTCATATTCTTTTGTCCCTTGCTGGGACCCTAACAGGTGTTACCATCCCGGGCCAGGAAGAACCTGGGGATAACAATAATTAAAAAGTGTTTGGACGCTCCTAAAAACTTCCAATCTCGCTGCAGGGTAGAGTTTATACTCATGCCAATGTGGTCCTGCATCCGGCTTAGCAGGAGATCTCACGTGTTTTAGATTGACCCGGCCACGAAGCATTAGGATATGAAACTGAGCAGACATGACTGTTTCGAGAGTCTGAGGTAGTTATGCTTTTATAAAGCACTATTCAATTTTGATTGATCGACAACGGAATCTGCGGCCGAGTCGGCCTAAAGTGCGTCGGATCTTTCAAAAAGGAAACTGGTACATAAAAATTTGAAATAAGTGTAATTACTTCGGCAGATATTAAGGAAAGACGACCTGGAGAATTTAATACTCATATGATACACCGAAGGCAAGAGAACCAGGGAAAAAGATATGGAACATGCTTAATGAGCTTGTGCCAATGGATGTCAAAGATGAAGACTTGATAAAGCTTCAAACATTTCTCCTTTTATTATTGCTAACACTAGCAATTTATGTAATTGTAAAAATACATAGAGATGTCCGTTAGACGGAACTTGTAAAAAGTAGTACCCTATAAAGCACAAGTAACAGATATTAATGACCAGAATAAAACGTGCATAGGATGTACTGAAGTTACCTTCAAACATATATGGCACAATCAGTTCATCATTCAGTAGGTCATAAATTCTCTACCATACTATCTAATCATGTGTGAAATTTAAAAGAAAACAGCAGAGATTCGATTGTAAGCTGGAAAATTTTAAAAAAAGCAAAGTCTTATATTAACCACAATAATACTTGCAACCTCTGACAACAGAAAAATAAGCAATAATGTCATTTACGGATCCAAAGAACATTTTGAATCAGAAATCCGAAGTTATGAGCCCTTGCATACATACTAAAAAATCCTCTTAAGCACATATAAGGCTGGATAAAAGAAATGTACATTTCAATTAACCTCCCAATGATAGATTTATAATACCCTTGCTTTTCTTCTTTTCCCCCTTATTCTCTTCTTCTTCGTTCTTCACATTCTTCTCCACCCTTTCTATCACACCAAGCGTCGCGTGTTTGTTTATCTATATTAAAAGAATATAGCTTTCAATAGATTTTTTATAAAGTGTTCGGAGGCCAATCGGAGGTAAAAAAAAAAAAAAATCGACTGATCTCCTAATTTTTAAAGTATATCCGTGGACCAGGTTTTCTTTCTGATGAGATAACCATCTCGATGTTCATGAAATAAAAATTATAAACGAAATGGAAATGAAATGGACAAAGTCCGACAATAATTGTCGGACTTTGTCCATTTCATAATGTGTGACGTCATTTGTTTACATTTGATACGCTATGAGCAGACATGGATGCACATAAGAGATTCATGGATGATTGAAGTTTATAAGCAGTAAATTCGACCTTGCCAACCGAACGAGCCTCTGTGTCCGAATTGGTAAAAAGACACTATATGACGGTTCCGTATAGGATACAGGTTCGAATCCTCTCGGAGGACGAATATTTTCTATGAAATTTTCTCGGACATTCAGACCGGTAAAGGTTATTTAATACTGTTTATTATAAACAGAGCATTTACTTAAATAGTTGTATCTATAAAAAGAATGTTAAAATAAAAATATCTTTATATATATATATATATATATATATATATATATATATGTTGGATTTTCTATAGTAGAAATAATACTTAGATAAACAACGTAATTCTGTTAACTTTGCGTCTGATTAACCTACCCCCACCAGTTCAGCAAATAGAACGACGTATTTGGCTACAATATCGATATATTGTCGCTGTCATATTCTACCAAATCGTCAATGATGGCCTATGTGCCGTTTATCCTTAGATGAAAAAATAACTCCCCCCTCGCACCCTCTAACCTTATTTTTTTATTTAGCGTAGATCTGATATTTAATTGGTTAATCGAGACATATCCACAAGCATAGTTTTCAATTTTGACCTTATGCCCCATCTTTAGCTTTCGGAAAAAAAGGGGTAAAGATTTGTATTTAAATTTCCCTAAAAAATCATTTTATCACAAATTACGGTTGAAAAATTCTGTATTGGTATTTCTAAGAAGTCTTTTAAGACAAAGAGGTATTAACATAACTTGTCATTCACAAATAATATTTATAGAAATAATACATCGCTTTCTCAATATTTTAAAAGGCAAGAATAAAACTCGTAAAGTTAAATGGAAAATTTTAAAAATAGCAAGGACATGTAGATCCTTATATGAACCCTGTTTTCTGTGTTTACATGAAAATTTGTAATTATCAGGTTCTTTGTTAAAAATTCGGTCAAACAAATTAACGGTAAATTGTAAACACAATCTTTTACCTTACAATTCAGTTAAAATTTGCAATTTGACAATTTTTTTTACATTTTAGGTGAATTGTGTTACACAATATATGGCTTATCCTTCTATTAATTTATTAATTTTTAATATCATAATTAATATTATTAATTGGGTGTAATTTATTTCTATATTGATCACCTGGTACTATTGTTAACATCTTATACGAATGTATTGATATTTCGTTAGTATTTTTGGTATTTTAAATTAATTGGTTGATAGTATTAACATCATACATGGATGATATTTATTTAACGGTTGCATATTATTTACCAAATAATTCTATATGTTTAGATGATTTACTAGTTTCTTAAAGAGGCCTCTTATTTATCAACTACAAAAAACACGCAGGAATTTGACAAAGCATATAACTTGTTTTACATTCGGTTAAATTACCTCTCCACCCAACCGGCTTTTATTTCACATGAAAGTTGACTGTCTGGCATCATGTGTACATTTATTATAACCGTCTGTATCAGTCTTTAAGTTAATGTCTGGCTGCTGTTAGATGCCAACTGCTGATCATGACACATTTCTAAGATAATAATTTCTAAATTTTTTCTTTTTCACTTAGCTTGAATTTAATATATATATATATATATATATATATATATATATATATATATATATATATATGAATATATATATATGTGAATTTGTGCTTGTATATATATATATATATATATATACATATATGAATAGGTATATATATATATATATATACATATGAATGTGTGTATATATATATATGAATAGTTGTATATATATATATATATGAATATGTGTGTATGTATATATATATATATATGAATATGTATAGACATATATATATATATATATATATATATATAAATGAATGGATATATATACATATGAATGGATATATATATATATATATGTGTGTGTGTGTATGTGTGAATGGATACAGATATACATATATATATATCTGTGCGAATGGATATATATATATATTTATATATATGTAAATGAGTATATATGTATGTTTGTTCGTGAATGTGTACACATATATGTGTGTCTGTATGTGTGAATTTAAAATGAATAAACAGGATTTATTTCTATTAAATCATTTTTTCTGTTTTCTATGAATATTTAGTTATTATGCAACTCTGTGCAGTTAATTATATGAAAATTAGGTTTATCCATTTGTTGGAAATACAATAAATCAAAAATTTGTATGTGAATGTATATAATTGGGATGTTAATTACGATGCATAAAAACACAACTTTCGTCTTCGACGTGTTGGTACAATTTGCTGGTGTATACAACGAAACTGCCGTTCCAGATTATATATAAATCTGCTTGGAGGAGGAACGTAATCGCCAACGTCAAGATAATAACATCTTTAATGAACTAAGTGATTCTTTACCTGATGTTCTGACACCTAAGTCTACTAAGTTCCCTTGGATTGCACCTGGCAAATCCGTGTATGGTTTTCAGGCACATTTCACAAGAGTTAGATGCTGAGATCGACTCACCAAATAGATAAAATAAAACGTGAAGCACCTTTTGAATAGACCTAACAATCATTCCAAGGGTTGACCAAAGCCTTGTGAGTGAAAATGTGTAGACGGAACCAGCACAAGGGCTTGGGTGTACGAACGTTTTTATGCTTACTGATTATTCCAGATTGTGAACTCTCTCCCAAAAAATGAATTTAAATTCCTCTCAGCATATGGACTGAGTGATCAACAACGAAGTTTTAGAGAAAATGGAAAAAAAAGGAAACGTATTCTTGACATCAAGAAAGGACAATTGCGGTTTCAAGGACACGTAATAAGGAAGGGGGATTTGAAAAATCAGATATTCACTTGACAGATTGAAGGCAAGGGAGACAGATTGAAGGCAAGGGAGACAGATTGAAGGCAAGGGAGACAGACAAGGGAGACAGAGAAAAACACTACATGATATATCAGCTCATCCCATAACTTCTGTCCGAATTTTAACTTTTTGTTAAAATGAACGAAATTTAAAGAGTATTTTATAATGTCTAATGGAGCTGAACATTATTTTTATGTTTAGATGCATTTAAACTTATCAAATTCTATTTCAGAGAACAATAAAATTAAATTTTGTTTGATTAAAACCCTGCTAACATGGAAGTATCCAAGAATCATTTGAGGCACATAATACTTTATAAGTTCAAGAAAGAAAACTCAGCAGCCGAAGCGGCTAGAAACATTCACTCAGTTTATGGAGAGGAATGTGTGAATGAAAGAACTTGAAATGGATTGCAAAATTCAGAGGTGGAGATTTCCCCCTTGAAGATGACGATCGAACCGGACGTCCAGTTGAGTTTGATGAAAAGCTTCTTGAAGCAGCCCTTGAAGAAAATCCTGCTTTATCATTTGGGGAATTGGCAGTGTTTCTCAGTTCAAACCATACAACTGTTCATCATCATCTTCAACAACTTGGAAAAGTTCCTAAACTTGGAAAATGGGTGCCTCATGAATTGTCTGAAAACAACCTCAAATCCCGAGTTGCCATCTGCTCTTCTCTCCATTCTCGTCAACTTGTTTCAACTTTTTTGATAGATTTGCGACTGGTGACGAAAAATGGACTTTTTATCGAAATGTTAAGAGTCGTAGACAGTGGCTTGGTAAAGGGGAAGGACCCCAGCCATAGCCGAGAAGGAAACTTCATAGGCAAAAGGTTCTTCTTGCAATCTGGTGGGATCGCCAAGGAATAATCCACTTTGAATTCTTACCACCTAATGCAACAATTAATGCTCAAATATACTGTCAGCAATTAGAGCGTTTGAACCAAGCTTTGAGGAAAAAAAGACCTGCTCTAGTGAATCGAAAAGAGATGATGTTTCATCAGGACAATGCGCGACCCCACACAGCAAGAGTCACGTCACAAAAGATCGAAGAACTTGGTTGGGAGAAAATTCCTCATCCATCTTATTCTCCCGATCTTGTTTCTTCCGACTACCATTTGTTTCGTAGCTTACAGAATCATTTGGAATAAACAGCTTTTGTAACACAGGAAGGTTAAAACTGACATTTGTGAGTTCTTCGAATCAAAGCCAAAAGAATTTTACAGTAATGGAATTAGTAAGCGTGTTAATAGATGGAAGGAAGTCATAGATAATCAGGGAAAATACATTGTTGATTGAATCTGTAATTAAATGTAACATTTGGTCACTTGTTTTCTTTATTCAAAATTCGAACAGAACTTATGGGATGACCTGATACTTAGTGAGCTTGTTAAATGGATGACAGAACATGTTTTAGGAGAAATATTAGAAAGGCAAAATTTATTAAGAGCTACAAGTGACAGGAAGCCATGCTCGCCTACGTCCTAACGGGACACGGTGCATTAAGGGAATATTTGCAGTAAAAACCTCTGCGGGCGTCTGCGAAAGGGTTTAGTTAGCTGACCGTAGCAGACGAGTATACCTCCAAAAAGCAATTAGCCGGTCATATATCAGAAAGAGACAGCTAAAAAGGTATTTATAGCCACAGAAGAGAGGAAGCTGTGAAGGGTCATGATAGCCTGCGCTCTGAAAGTTTATGGCGTATAAAAGAACAGCAGCAAAGAGGTACCTTTAGTTGGTCAGCCTCACAGTCCATTACAAGGGACATACGTTTGCGTCTCAGTTTCTGATAGGGTGATTTCGTTACACTTGAAGGCTGGGTAATGTCACCACATATGAAGAGAAAACTGGAGGCAGAAAAAATGTGGTTCTGCAGAAGGATACTGAGAATTTCCCGAACAGATGGAGTAAGCAACGAGAAAGTCTTAGAGAAAATGGTAACAGGAAAGAAAGAGGCAAATGTGGTTTCATGGACACCAATAAAGAGAGAGGTGAACAAAATTTGGAGAGTTGAGTTAATCATGGAAACGACGGAAACTGACACCCGAAACACGCATGACACGAGGAACTGATAAAATCGACTGCGGTGGACGAAATAAAGGATTCGGTTCGAAATTCTAATCATCCGATAAGGCCGGTGTATACAGCGGCTAAAACGTTGAGAATATGACAACAAAGATGAGGACAACAGTGCGAACAATGTAAATAGTGTTAAGAAAGAGGCTTGGCGAATTTGACACTCACAGGACATATCGAGGACAGGAGAGTTCAGGAAAGGTAAGAAGACATCTATGTGATGAGTTTGTATGAATGAATGGCGTAATGCGGGTGGATACAGGAGGTTTGGCAAAAGGAGAAATGCTGCCAAGGGCCACAATGGATAGGAAGCTCTAGAAAGCCACAAACACCCACGTTCTGAAGAGGTACATCAATAATAATAATTGTAATAGTAATAATCTCGACAGTCTGCCACCAGTCATGTCTAAATGCATTGTATATTTTATCAATACAATTATTAATAACGTGTTTTATTAGAATGAGATAAGTATTGTATGCTAGTTTGCAACTGATATCCAGACACCTGCGCTCTTTAACGAATAAACAACAAATATTGTGAACAGTTTTGGTTTGCTTTTTACGTTTTTTTAGTTAAACATTTACTTACATTGCTTTTCAAAAAAAAAATGGAGATACTTTTCATGATAAAATTCTTGCCAGATATTGATATTTCATTTGAAAACTGTTTTATTTCTTGGATTTTACTGATACTATTCGCGTCTGCATTTGGAACATCTGCAGTGGTAATATTGTCGCAGAAGTGAAATAAAATGGAGACAAAGATAAATAAGATAATTTCTGTTTTTTTTTTATGCTCAAAGCATCCGTTTTAGAATGATTTATGTTTGTGGATAACATTATGCAATGGTTCAAGCATAGACAAGACAATTATTCTATTGAGAAACAATATGCAACCTAGAAAACTTACCGTCTGTGAATTGGGTTTTTTTTTTGTTATAGAACGATCAAAGTTCTGCTTTCGAAACGTTCCAGCATATACAATCAGAGAGGGGCAGATGATTTTTTGTCTTTCCACTGCCTGGAGGTGATAGGAGACCTAGAGCGTTATCTCTGCCGCTTAGGCAGCAAGAGGTCACGCCTTTCGGTAGAACTATCATAGCCTTAAACCCCACTGCTACCAAATGTGTGTTTTGACTCGCACGTATGTGTGTGTGTGTGTGTGTGTGTGTAAAACTTATTACAGGATAATTAGTATACTAATTCATACTTCCCTGCCCCAGGGCTCCGTCTCTGTCTTGGAGTATCACGGCTACGATTAGCTTGGACCGGCTCTGACCAGTTTGGACCAGCTATGACAAGCCAAGACCACTTATGACTAGCTTAGACCAGCTCTGACCACCTTGGACGAGCTATGACCAGCTAAGACCAGCTTAGACCAGCGGCCCGAGTGAAAACACTCGCGTCCCCACGTAAAAAAAAAAACTCACCTTGTGTCACAACCTGACTCAGTGGTGGGGGGGTCTAGTAAATATCCTTACTACAGGATAATTAGCATCACTGGCGCATGTCAAAAATCAAAATTATGCACACTCTCTACATTTTCGGACTATTGTCGTCATCTTTGTCGCCATATTTATTACAACATTTCAGCCCTTGTACGCTCCGGCCTTACTCAGGTGGTTGGAATATCGAACTGAACCCTTTATTTCGCTCACTGGGGTGTACCGTTCTAGTCCCACGTGACATGTTTAATGGATGTCAGTTAAATCCTGTTAATTCCCCTCTGCAAGTTCTCCACTGCCTTAACCGGTTATTGAACTCACCTTCTTTGTGTCCTGTCACTGGAGCTAACCAACGCCTTTATCCACTGTGCCATGTGTCCATGCATTCTAATGTCCATGCATTCTAACAGAAAACCGTTTAATTAGTAAACGACGAAATTATTCGCACATCCATCAATTTTGAATATTTTCATCCATTTTTCAGAATTTAATGCCTGTATGATGCAACGTATTTTATATGTTAATAAGCACAAATAAAGAATATAAAACTCAATTTTTAGAATATTAGGTTAAACAAAACAAATTTGGCAGGCGAATTATGCAAAATAGTAAAAGACAAAATTATTTTTACAGCTTGAAAAATAGAAAAAATTGAACAATTTTCACAATATTAATAGCCAGTAGCATGGCCTCTCATTTTTATAAATTGCTGCAATTGTTTTCTAAAGTTTTTGATGACATTTGAACAAGTCTTTTATGAGATTTTCTTCCATTCTTCAATCGTTACAGGTTCTAATCACTGAAGGTTTTTTGGTGACCGACGATTTATACGAACTTTCAATTCTTGCCATGGATTTTCAATAGGATTCAAGGATTCGTTGAAGGGCAAGAGAGGACTGTAATCTTTTTCTAAAGCCACACAGTCACTGATCTAGATATATGTTTGGGATAATTATCTTACCAGAAAGTAAATCGCCGACCTATATGGAGATTTTGCGCCGATAGTTGGAGGTTTCCGTCCAGAATTTTGATATAGTCTGTAGAATTCATTATTTCTTTTATTGCAATTAATTATGCAGTCCCTCTTAAGCTAAAACAAACCCCCCAAAATCATCGAGCCGCCTCCATGTTTTAATGTTGCCACTGTTTTCTTTGACAAGAAAGACTCATCTTTCTTGCGCAAAATCTTTACATAATTATGTGCAAAAATATCAATTTTTGTTTCATCACTGCCCAGTATGTGTTTCCATAAGCAATTTATTTTTTCAAGAACGTTTTGGCAAAAGTAAACCGAGTAAAATGGGACATGTTTTGTGAATAGTGTTTCGTCGGGATTGGTTTCCATACAAACCATTTCTATTTAAACAACGTTGTATTGTGCAAGTACTTACAATGATACCCATCGTATGCAAACATTTGGCGATGTCTTTCAAAACAACCTTTTGGGTTTATATTAACCTCACCACACAGTTTTAGTGCAGTTCTAGGTGACAATATGGCTTTTCCACGTCTAGGCAAATTCTCTGTCATACCAAACTGTTTAAACTTCTTTATAACTGACAGTACCGTAAATCTAGGGATATCTGACCGGTTTGAAATAGTTCTGTAACTATTTCCCGACTTGTGGAAGTTAATAATTCTGTGTCTCAAGTCAACGATAAGCTCCTGCGTCTTACCCGCCATGGTATTAACGTAAGAATAACAATGGTGACGCTCTCTGCACAACATGATGTTCTTTGCACATATTTTACTGAATAAATAGTCTAGAAGGCTTCACCGATAAAATAATTATGTAAATTGCTTATACTCAGACGAATCAATCAATCAATTTAAAACGATATTTTCTGCTGTACAAATAATTTTGTCTTTTCCTATCTTGCATAATTCACCTGTCAAATTTGTTGTATTTAACTTATTATTCCGAAAATTGAGTTTTATATTCCTTTTATGTGGTTATTAACATATACAAAACGTGTCATCATATGGGCATTAAATTGTGAGAAATGGATAAAAATATTTAAAATTGATGGATATCCAAATAATTTCGTCGTTGACTGTACGTGTATCCACCATTTTTACTCCACTACGTCTAAGTTTGCACTTCGTGATTGAAAACACTGTTACTATGTCACCAGGCCTACGATAGAAAGCTTTAATCTACTAGGCTATCCAATGTAACTGCCCCTACCCATCTTTAGTGACAATGCTTCCCAGGCAGACATAGACAACAGAACGAGAAACTAATTCTCAAGTAGATAAAATAAATTGTTCAGTTCGAAATACTCTGAAGGTCGCCCGGATTCACATGCACTTGAAGAAGCCCGGAATACACAACGGTCGAAACGTTGTGATAACAAAAAAGACGACGATATTCGTAAGAAAGCAATTACAGCAAATAACGATTAACTCTTCAGTCCAGAAATTCAGATATCGGTTGTCACATATCTCAGTAATCTCCATAATTCAGTTTGACGTATGTCAACATTAAGCATAATTTGCTGTAGCGCACACGGAACTCGGCGAATTCTACTGCAATGTATTTAAGAAAACTTCCTAAAGTAACGTGCATCATTAATGAAGACCATCTAATTTAAAGCACGCGGATAATAAAGTCAGCTCTCGTGAACGTCAGAAATCAACATAGTTCAGTCAGAAAATTGCAAGGTACGCCAGAAATAATCTTAGTTTACTGTGACGTTGAAGACGACTTCCGGCCGGCTGATATTAAGGATCTTCCGGAAACATCGTTTGCTAAATTTCTGAACTTTGTGGGTGTTGGTCTTGGTTACCCACCAGTTTTCTGAGCCGTAAAGTAGGTCAGACTTGAGGTTGGAGTTGAACATCCGGATCTTGTTGTAAAGTGAGAGGGCTGGTGATCTCCAGATTGGCGGCAGAGTGTTGAAAGCGTGTCGGGCTTTGTTGATTCGAGCTTTGCAGAAAATTGCAAGGTACGCCAAAAATAATCTTAGGTTCCTGTGACGTTGGAGACGACTTCCGGCCAGCTGATATAAGGATCTTCCGGAAACATCGTTTGCTAAATTTCTGAACTTTGTGGGTGTTGATCTTCGTTACCCACCAGTTTTCTGAGCCGTAAAGTAGGTCAGACTTGACGATGGAGTTGAACATCCGGATCTTGTTGGAAAGTGAGAGGGCTGGTGATCTCCAGATTAGCGGCAGAGTGCTGAAAGCGTGTCGGACTTTATTTACATTATTCGGACTATTGTCCTCATCTTTGTCGTTATATTTGTCACAACGTTTCGGGCGTTGTACAACCCAGCCTTCTTCATGTGGTTGGAATGTCGAACTGAACCCTTTATTTCGCTCACTGGGGTAGACTTTTCTAGTTCCACGTGCGATGTCTAATGGGTGTCAGTTATCAGATTTCCTGTTAATTCCCCTCTCGAACTTCTCCATCGCCTTAACATCACAGTGGATAAAGGTGTTAGTTAGATCCAGTGACAGGATCTAAAGAGTGTGAGTTCAATACCTGGTTAAGGCCCTGGAGAACTTTGAGAGGGGAATTAACAGGAGATAAGTGATAACTGACATCCATTAGACATGGTACATGGAACTAGAACAATCCAACTCGAAATACAGGTTTCAGTTCGACATTTCAACCACCTGAAGAAGGCCGGGGCGTATAACGGCCGAAACGTTGTGATAAATATGGCGAGAAAGATGAGGATAATAGTCCGAATAATGTAAATAGTGTACATAATATTTAATCTCAGAAATATAGACAGATAGTGTCGGACTTTGTTGATTCGGCACTTAATGTCTTCATCTGTCCCCACCCATCTTTAGTGACAACTCTTCCAAGGTAGAGAAACTTATTGACTTAATGTGTTCTTGGTGTAGTCACACTGGGTATTGTCTGCTGTTTGCCCTCAAGACCTCCATCTTCCCGATGTTGCTTTGAAGGCCAATCTTCGCTTCTTCTGCAACACGAGTCAGCTTCTCCTGGCTTGAAGAAATTGGACGTCTAGCCACACCGATGAGCTGTGATACATCGAAACAAGCTTGCATGCGGACGACTATACATACATACATACATATATATATATATATATATATATATATATATATATATATATATAAAAAATCATACCACGGTTTGACCCAGGCTTTATGAGTGAAATTGGGTTGATGGAACTCTTGTGTGCCGTCGATAGCTGTGCTAGCAAGAATTCACAAGTGACCGAAACCTTGAGTGTGCTGGCCTTGCTCAAATTGTTGACCACGTGCTCTTCCAGAAACTGTAACTAAGGTCTGCTCAGCATAGTTGCAGTATAAAGCACAGGTGCGCTCTGTGGGTGTTAAATAAACACAAATGAGCCTGAGCGAGCGTCTGCAATAGGGATTGGTTAGACGCCCTCGTAGACAGGTATCCGTCAGCTAATATATATATATATATATATATATATATATATATATATATATATATATATATATATATCTGTGTGTGTGTGAGTAAAGATGTCACATTGCAGCACACACGCATGTGTGCGTGTATGTGTGTGTTAGTAAATTTGGATGAGAATCCCACTGAATGAAAAAATATGATGGATCATTTGAAATTGATTGGTTTCTGCTTGATTCATAGTTACACGTGTGCGTTCAAAATAAATCAAAATGTATCTGAAGAGATATATTAAAAAGATCTGGAACTTACTATAGAATCACTATTTCATCGACCTACCATACCACCGTCATCACATCGTCTCCGCCTTGATAGCATCTAAACCTATGAATGTGGTTTAAATAATCGAAAATAACCTGGGGTACTTTGACTTTGAAAAATCAATCTGAAGTATTCTCTTGACATTTCTATTTAAATTTCTTTAGAAAAAAGAGACTTAGAGATCAGTCTATGGATTTTTGGCACATCTTAGACGTTTTGACAATTCCTCACAACAGGTAAAGAACAGATTTTAAAAAAATATCATCAGAATTGCATTATAGACATCAACGATCTTCAATTAATGTCTTCACAATTCGACAATAACTGCCAATCATTTCATGTTGTGTTGTTTTAAGTTTTACAAGCTATAATCACGTTACTCTATAATTTTATCAATCAAATATGTATTGCTATTTCTAAAGCTTTAAATCTTCGAATAAAGTAAGCACTAATTCAAAAACTTTGGAAATTCAAAACATTGCATGCAAATGTTAGTGGTTTATATACATTCTATGCAGAACGAGCTGAATTTCACTCTGACTCAGAAGAAAAAAGTTGCCATCACACAGCAAATAAAGTGTTACTATGAAATAATATTTATTTTATGTATCGATGACTCATGGCGAATAATAATGTGAGATACAGATTGAATATATTTTGTTCATCCCGGAAATCTAGATAGAGAACAGGGTGTTAATAGTGGGTTATTCACAGGAGTATATTGTAGACACGTAATATATATGGCGTCTGTCCAAGTATAATAATTAACACGCTAGTCTCGTAAAGAAATGTTCGTGATTTGAGGGGTTTTTGATTTTGGTTGTTTTTTGTATGTATCCATGGAGCAAGACTGAGCCCGGCTTAATAAAAACCCATACAAAAATTAAGAAATAAAATGTTTATTTAAAATAGTCTCCACGAAACAAATATTCATATCAAAACATATATGGAATTCACGCATCTGATTAAACAAGGTGATAACATTAATGAGAAAGTATATTTGTTTAACACCGTCATTCCCATATATTGATTGAGATTTTAAATCATTCCCCATATATATAGCAATATCGATCATGATAATTACATATACTTATACAAAAACACACACACATATATATATATATATATATATATATATATATATATATATATATATATATATATATATATATATATATATATATATATATATAAATATGTATATATACATATCCAAATATAGACGTGCATCTCTCTCTCTATATATATATATATATATATATATATATATATATATATATATATATATATATATATATATATATATATATAAAGAAATATAGTCTTAAGGTGTGCTATATTTATGGGATAAAGTGCTCGATATCAGAAATAGAGCGTGTGTAAATATAAAAGTGAACATAGAAGTCAACACTTAGAGGCGACAGTCTGTTTCATGCTATATGCAATGATATATAAATATATATATAAATATATATAGGTGGCCTGACGATTGCATATAGCATGAAACAGACTGTCGCCTCTAAGTGTTGACTTTATGTTCACTTTTATATTTATATATATATATATTAGGACCTTAAATAAATTCTCACTGAATTTTCATGAAAAGTAATGCTTTATTTCCAAAAATTAGTTAGAAACATGTCACGGAAAATATTATCCATCGCTAGCCACTACTTTTTCCCATTTTTCTGACAGCATTTGAAGTCCACGTCAGAAAAAAGATATGTCTTTTGAGGCTAACCACGAGTCGACTCATTCTTTGGACTCTTCATAAAAATGAAAGTGCTGCTCATTCAGGTCGTGTGCCATCGATCGGAATATGTGATAATCAGACGGGGCAATGTCTGGTGAATGCAGCAGGTGTGGAAGGACTTCCCATTTAAGCGTTTCCAAGTTGGTTTTCACCAGTTTTGCAAAATGTGGCCCAGGTTGTCAGCAGGTTTCTCTGCTAGTATAGTGGTCGGTCATTTTTTAATGATCGGTTCAAACGCATCAATTGTAATCGATAGCTAATTATAAACTACATCCAGTTGATACCACGAATTGCCAGAAAGAATCTTTGAACCATTGATATTCGTCTTTATGGCCAATTTTGACGAAGGGCCGGGGTTACTCAACGAAAAAACTGTTGGGTGATCAATTCCTAATGTTTAGGCAATTTCAACTTTCGTTGACGCGAGTCTTCATGAAGTAATGTTTCCAATTGTTCAACGTCAAACTTTTTTGGTGTGCAAGAGTGTTCTTTCACTCCAACATCAAAATCAACATTTTTGAAACGTCTAAACCATGTTGTTCCCGACAGAGAATGGTGGCCGTAAGTCTCAACAAGAATGATATGTTCTTCAGCTGCAGATGTCATTGGAGTAAAGTATTGCACTAAAATTCCACGCAAATACACTTTATTGGCACGAAATCCAACACATATGACGCTATGAAAAACAAAGATGTTTATGTATATATATATATATATATATATATATGGAGAGAGAGAAGAATGTATATATATATATATATATATATATATATATATATATATATATATACAGAAATATGTATATATGTTTATTTATATGTATGCATATATATGGTTGTATGTATATATATATATATATATATATATATTATATATGAGGTATATATGTTCATATATATAGATAGATGTGTAACTATAGACATACATGCATGAATATATATAAATGAATGCATGTATATAGATATACATACATCTATACCTATCTATATATATATATATATATATATATATATATATATATAGGTATAATTAAATACTCTCTATATACATCTATCCATATATATATATATATATAGAGAGAGAGCCATACATCTCTATATATCCATCCGTATATATATGCATACATATATATATATATATATATATATATATATATATATATATATATATATATATATATATATCTTTACGTTAATACATTCTTTTCATAGATACAAATATTTAAGTAAATGCTCTGCTTTTAATAAACAGTAATTCGACATTGCTAATCGAACGCTCCTCTCTGGCCAAATCGATTAAAGCACGTCATGCTAAATGACGGTTCCGTATAGTATACAGGTTCGAATCCTGTCGTAGGACGAATATTTTCTGTGAAAATTTCTCGGATGTTCAGGCTGGTAAATGTTGTTTATTAAAAACAGAGCATTTACTTAAATAGTTGTATCTATAAAAAGAATGTATAAACAAGAAATATATATATACGTAAATATATATGTAAGTATTTATCTTTATATATATAAAATAATTGTTGGACTTTTGTTTATTTCATAATGTGTAAAAATATACATCTATTTATATATATGCATGCATACATCTACATATAGATATATTTATTATATATATATCAGTGCTTATATATATATATATATATATATATATATATATATATAAAATACAAGCAACCGTATATATATATTAGACGTCGGATCATATATATATATATATGGATACATCTATATATATATATATTTATATATATATATATATATATATATATATATATATATATTTATATATATATATATGTACGTGCATCTATATATATATATACATGCATCTATATGTATTTATCTCTCTATATATATATGCATACATCTATCTCTCTCACTCTCTCTCTCTCTCTCTCTATATATATATATATATATATATATACCCGCATCTATATCTATATGTATGCATGCATCTATACAGATGCATGAATTTATATCATATATGAATTTATATATATATATAATGCTATAGCCAAATTAACAGAACTACCTATTTGGAACAAAATTGCCAACAATACCCTTTTACTCCAGTTGAATCCATAAAATTGCATACAAAATATTTATACCCGGCATTAAATAATAGAAGTTAATATCCCGCTAAACACAATTAACCAACCAATCAAGTTTCATTGAAGTTCATATTTTTTCTTAAAACTTCCTCATTTTTACATGTTCTGTCCACGGTATTCTCAGCATTCCTTGCTAGGACCACATCTCATTTGCTTTAAATATCTTTTTCAACTGCGAGAAAAATATTTTTATAGGCTTCTTAAAACAATAATAATATGTAGAATAATAAATGCATTTTATCCCAGAGCTTCATAAAAATAAAGAAAATAATGGAAAACTGTGTTAACGACGCCGTCAGATTTTAAATATTTTTCAAGATAATATATGAAACAATTTACAGCTTTGACCTTTAACATTTACGAAATTATTCTTGTCCTTATACTTTACAAATTGAGTAATTCAACAGTACTTAGTTATTTAATTAGGCCTCAATTATCCTCTCAATAGATCTCTATGAAAAACGCCTCAAGATGTGTGATCACTTTGGAATACAAATGTTGTCAGCTTGGACGTGCGAGTGGTATAATGAATAATGGATTGGAAATGTTAATCGGAGAGCCGAGCTCCAATTCCAGTTGGGTTCGTTATATTCACTTATACGCCAATACGTTTGGTAAATGTATGTATCCACCTCTTCTCTCCAGCAGCTATGGGTTAAATAGTAAAACTTATATAGCGGAACCATTATTATCTAAAAATGAATAAATCTCAGAATCTAAAAATATTTTCTGGCTTTAAATAATCTGTCATAAGTTGATAAGCGGTAAAGAACAGAACAATCAATCAAAAAATACCCTTTCAACAATTTCAAAAATATTTTTAACCCTTTGAACCCTGCGTTCCCGAACAAATTTAATTCTTCTGTCTGAGTCAAAATTCGCAAATAATTGTAATGTTTCACGGTAACTATAAAAATAGCGTTGGCTGGGCATTAAGTCATTTTTCTCTACCACCGGTAAAGTAGTGGTCAGGGCTCAAAGGGTTAATATTCTGTAATCGTGGGGGGATCAGTTTAGTACTTAATAACAGTAGAAAAACGATCCCCCACTTTATGTCCAGTAGAACCTTATATAAATGTCAATCGTGATTCGAAGTAAGACATGGTCGCCGCAGCATGCGACAGACATGACACCAAAGGAAGGTTATTAACCCTTTGGTTCCTGAACAATTTTAACCCTTCTGTCTGAGCTCCTGAGTCAAAATTTGCTAATAATTGGTACGTAATGCTTCACGGTAGATATAAAATTAGTTACAAGTGTTTACCCACCGTTAAACTGGTCGTTTGGCATTTAGTCATTTTTCTCTACCACTGTTCAACCGGTGGCTGGGCATTACGTCATTTTTCTCCATCACTGGTAAAGCGGTGTTCAGGCTCAAAGGGTTAAGCCTAGAACACTAACCATGGGTCTATAGCACCCAGCGCAAATTTTCCTATTTTTAATTACAATTTTCAATACCTGATTTTCTTACTTATATAATATGTTTTTCAGTTCCTATTAATGTTAACTCAAAGTACGAAGTTTGAAGTGACTACATGTAAAATATTTTAAATAAAGATTTATATTTAAATTTTTTTTTATATTTTCAAAATCGGGTATGAGATACCCATGGTTAGTAGTGGTGTAACTTTAATTGATGGTTAGTCTTCTAGGGTTATGATACTGAATTTGCTATTCAGTTAGCGAAAAATGCAATTTTTAAAATATGAGAAACCAAAAACAATTATTTTATATCTAAAATTATTTCAATATGAAAAAAATAAAGTTTAAAATCGAATACACAGATTCATTTGAAAAACAAAAGCACAAAAAAA
This sequence comes from Acanthosepion pharaonis, assembly GCA_903632075.3. NCBI lineage: Eukaryota > Metazoa > Mollusca > Cephalopoda > Sepiida > Sepiidae > Acanthosepion > Acanthosepion pharaonis. The sequence continues at coordinate 2,281,892 of CAHIKZ030005529.1, read as the reverse complement.
AAACAAATACACAACAATCATTCAAAAACTATTTACACAATATCACTCAAATGTTAAATCTATTTCCAAAACCGCTCTTCAAAAAACTTGAAATCGCTTAAAAGATATCCTTTATATCTTAAATAAAATTCAGTATGATATCCCATTTTTGTTTTAATATTCTTTTGCAAAATCCCTCTGAGAAAAAAATGTATTTTTTTTTAAATTATTTCACCTCAAGCAAGGCAATATACATAGAAGATGACGATTGATATTACATTTAAATTTTCGAAGATCGTAGTTGACTATGTAAGTGGGGGGCGGGAGAGAGTTCTGTGCGAAAGAACAAATTATATAAGTATATAAGTTATGGTTACAACTAGACTTAAATCACGATACCTAGCTAACTATCTAGTACTGTGCTTAAATCCGTGAAGTCGTATTCCCTACGAGAAAACCTCGTGTGAACAATTACCGTGGGAATAATTATAGAAGAGGTAAATGAAAGTTATGTTACGGCGGTGATAATGTGACTGAAACCGAGATGCCATGTCAAGACCAATAATCTAACAGTTTCTTCTTAGGGCTTCATCAAGTATCTCTAGATATAAAAACGGAAGCGCCTGTCTAGATGTGGCAGCAATATTCCACGCGGACGAATGGTAGGATTATAAATCTAATAGACAGATTTTGGCTAGAAAAAAAGCGTGTAGCACAACATAGTAAACTGACTTCTCTAGCCGTAGACTTAGCAATTGATTCAATATAATTAGTCCATTGACGTCAGAGAAAAACGTAAGCTCAAGAAGGCACAGAGATCTGTTGTTCTGATGGTTAGCATCAGCCATGCTGGTGGAAGGCAAAAAAGCTTCTTTAAGATGATCAATAGAGAGAAATTTCGAGTTCGATTTTTCAGGAAAGTGACTTCTACATGAAAACAGTCTGGGGAGGTACCATCGAACGGCAGCTTTGGGTATCACGGGTTGACAGATGTCTTGTGAGTGAAATTGGTTAAACAAAAATGTTTGGAAACTTTCAACGGTTGTGCTAACAAAATGTCGAGGTTTTGAGCCGACTAGTGTACTCTGCCCATGACATAATGTGTGTGGGCATTACGACGTTGTGTAATGGTTAAGCAAGCTTGTCTCACTAGATCAATTGCGATTGAAGAATAAGTTTGATCCTTACTGGGTGCCTCATGCTCTCGGCCTAGGGCCATGTCTAAGCTACGCTTAGAAAACCACCATGATATATTGTGTGTGTATTCTCTCCCAGACAACTGTAACTAAGGTCTTCTCAGCATCATTGCAGTATAAACCAGAGGGTAGGCTCTCTGGGTGTTGAAGAAACAAATATGCCTGGGCAGGTGTTTACCAGAGATATTGGCTAGCCGCCTTAACAGAATTGTGTCCACGGAAAAACGAGTACCCAGTCGTACATATTGAGAGAGGGAGAACTATGGTATTGTCAACGTCATTGCAATATAAACCAGGGAAGAGCTCTCTGGGTGTTGAATAAACACAGGTGTTCCTGAACAGGTGTCTACCACAGAAATGATTGTGATTAACCAACCATAATATATTTAGAGAGAGTGAGGGAATTTTCCAGGTGCTTTAATAAATCATTTAACGCTCATAAAAAAATCGAAGGTCGAACTTGTTAAACTTACCTGATTCTTAGGCAAGCCAAACTCACAATAAGACGATGTTAACTTTATTGATCTTTCGTCAGCGAGTGAGATATCTACAGACATCAGATATTTGCTATCGACGAGTTAACAAACCAGCAGCATCTACAAATATCATTGCCAACTAGCCGTCCGACTTTGTGTTGTATATTGATTCGTCAGAATTTGTAAAGAGAAAGAAAGAAAAAAACACACTTAAGGCCCGCCTTTTCTGCTGAATTCACGCTACAGTCGAACGGATTACAGTATTTCTTTTCGATTTTGTTACTTTTACAACATGGTATCTTTCTAAGCCTTTTTCATTTTTTTCTGTCTTCGTTTTTTGTTATTTGCTTTGAGTTGATATCATTTTCTTCTCTTTCTTTATTTTAATCGCTAAAAATGTATGGAAAGCACTTAATCTGAGAACCACTGACGACTTAAAGGAGGAAATATTTGATTCAACATCACTGACAATAAATTAAAAAGAAAAGATCTAAATTCTAGTCGAAACATGTGAAGATTAAGAAAAGTACTTCATTCTAGAACCACCGACGTCTTAAAGTAGGAAATATTTTATTCAAAATCAGTCGTAATAAAAGTAAGAAGAAGATAACGATTCTAGTTGAAACATGTGAAGAATAAGAAAGGTATTTAATCTGTGAACCTTCGACTTCTTAATACAAGGAACCTTTGATTCAGTATAAAATAAATTAGAAACAAAAAAAAAATCAATAATGTAAGAAATATATGTAGATTCTAGAAAAAAGGCAATAAAAGAAAAATATGTCGATTCTAACCGAAACATGTGAAGAATAAGAAATATCCTTCATCTCAATGAGTTTGTGTCATGCGTGATACACGTTTAGGCAATCATGTATCTTTCGATACATGATCGCCCAGTTAGAGTCGGTATTGCAAAAAAAAAAAAAACCCTGAACGCCCAATTAGAGTCGGTATTGTAATAAGCCCCTAATTGCCCAGTTAGATTCGGTATTGTAATAAGCCCCCCGATCGCCCAGTTAGAGTCGGTATCGCAAAAAATACAAGAAAAAACAACAAAAAAAAACTGATCGCCCAGATAGAGTCGGTATTGCAAAAAAAAAAAAACCTTAAACGCTCAGTTAGATTCAGTATTGCAATAAGCCCCTAATCGACAAGTTAGAGTTAGTAATATTGCAATAACAACGTTTTGCTATGCAAATTCTACCGGATTCTTTAACTTAGAAATAATCATGAAGAAAACTGTCATATTCCCACAATATAGACCTAACTAACCGTATCACCAACCTTTCGTATTCATCGATCAGAAAAAAAAAATGAACGTAACACTATACTTTCTTTGTTCTTGGATTGTATTATATCCGTTTAGGCTGTACTGAAAAAAGAAGCTGACAACAATATTATGTTTCCTTATTACCTGGGAATTACTTTACATTCTTAGGAAAGATAATGGAGCGGTTTTACTTATTTGAGACTGGTTGACACCCAACACAAAAAACCACAGTCTATTTCGGCGTTTAAAATATTTAATAGCTGGGGGTATAAAAGACACGCCTATAACTTTTGCACGGGCATTTGTGCGAAAGCGGGTGCAATCGACTATCCCGGAATTTGAACTCGGCTCGTCGATTCCACTTTCCGCGCCGACATCAGTTACACTACAAATCTAGACTTGTTTAGACTTTCCTTGCATTGGGTTTAATGTAAACTAATTCTTTACATTATTTCATAGGCATTTCTGAAGCTACGAATACCTAAATAAAGAGATTAGACTACAAGTCCATCAAACTATCGTTCGTCAGATCTCTATAATGGTACCTTATCTCGGGGTATATACTAGCGCAACTTACATTCCCTCCATCGTCTCATCTATTATTATTTATCTGGGGGGGTCCGGTGCCTCTCCTATTTACCTTGAGCTTCTTGATAAGATCCAAAGAAGAATATGTAATATTATTGGACCTGATGTGGCGGCTAAGCTCTAGACAATTTCCTACCATCGTAAGGTTGTCTCCCTTTGCCATTTCTATGTATAATTTCATGGTAATTATTCGGATGAGCTCTTCGGTATGGTACCTTGCGTTTTTGATTTTAAGCGCAGCATTAAACTGACGATGAGGTCTCACCAATTTACAGTTGAGCTGGCTAGACGTAGCCGTAAATTCTATGCTAACAGTTTCTTCTCTTGCACTTCTCGCTTGTGGAACTCCCTTCCGATTCCATGCTTTCGAGACAACTTTAATCTGCAATAATTTAAATGCAATGCCAATTGCTATCTATATGTCCTCCTGATTTCTCTCTTTTCAGCATTCTTTCTGTTACTAATTATTCCACACGCAGTAACGACTTGTGTTTTAGTGGCATTACTGCTTTATTTGGGGTGATTACATAAAAAAAGATAAAAAGACTCCACCACCCCTAATCGAGGCAAACAACAAAAAACAAAACTATCAAATTTCTTGGGGTAGCAGAAGACATAGGAGAAAAATCTCCCCCCAAATCGACAACCACAAATTCCCCGGAAGAGATTGTCTCGTTTTATTGTCTTATGGGGGGTCTCGTTGATAAAGGACACAGGCCTGTCCGGAAATTCCGACAGGTAATCTCTTCTTAAAGTGCTTCCATTTAGTGAAAATATCTAGTACAAAATAAATATTATTATTAACAATATTATGAAAATTTTCCTTTTTTTAATCTTTCGAATTTCATTAACCGGACTATATATATATATATATATATATATATATATATATATATATATATATATATATATATATATATGTGTGTGTGTGTGTGTGTGTGTGTGTGTGCCGATATTATGAAAATATTAAGATCAAAGCAGTCTCTTTCAAAATAAAAAATAATTTGCCAAATTTTAGTTAATGCCATAAGGATAAAATCTATAGATCTCCCATTGGATCTAATAGACAATAAGTTCATTTAAATTATGCCTATTATGTCCAAATGCCTTTCACATTATGTTTACACATGTTACTTTTAAATAATCAATTTGACTAAATCCTAAACAACTCTCTTTTCTTTTATGTCCCGTGTCCCTTCAGGAGGGGTGCGTGCATTGTACTCCACAACTTCCTATACTTTGTATCTGTGAGTAATGATTGTCCCTGCACTATTCATCTCGGCTCCTATTTTTCCACCCACTTAAAGAAGATAATAATTTAGAGGATATTTCCTTATCACCCTCTTACATTTATTTTGTCTGGGAAGTGCTTTAACAGAGGACCGAAAATATGACCCTGAAGTCCGAACGCGCATAGGGATAGTGAAATATCATTTCCAAAAGCTAAGCAAAGTATTTGTAAACAATACATTTTCATTAGTTACAAAGACAAAGAGTACTGAATGATTATGTAATGTCAGATCTCCTATATAGCAGTGAATACTGTACAGTCTTCTCACAGATGAAGGCGATACTTGGAGCAACAGAAATGTGGTCCTACAGATGGATTCTGGATATATGAACCAAATGTGAGCAACGATGAATTTTAGAGAGTATGAAAACAAATGGATACTTATAATCAACATTAAGAAGACTGTTGAAATGTTTAGGGCACATAATGAGGAAAGAGTGCTTAGAAACTTTGACACTCACACGGCATATTGAAGGCAAGAGTGATAGAAGAAAACAGTAAATAATGGAACTAATATGCTTATGTAAATGATTGTCAGAATAAAGATTAGGATACAAGCAGGGATAACAAAAAGAGAAACATTTAAGAGCTACAAAGGAAAGGAAATTGTGAAGAACCAAAATTGCCAACGACATGAAAAGACACGAGTAGAATATCAAAATTCTCAAAGTCGTCTTTACTTATTATATGTTCCAGAAATTTCAACTGTCTCTTTCTGAATGGAAGTTTTTATTTACGGTTTAACAACCCTTTTGTTGGTTATTTAAAGCCGAAACCTATTTCAGGTAGTATGAATAATTCTTTTTTTTTTCTTTTTTTTGCGAGTGAATATTATACTGGGGAATAAATTTCTTTTTAGTAATTACTTTTTACTATTTGTAGGAAAAAGTTACTGAATAAGAATAAATAAAACGAATGTTGGAAATGGACCGATAATATTTATAAAAGAAACAGCATAAAAAATTCGCCAGCGGCGTGTCGTAAGTAATCAACTGCTAGAAGTGAAGGTGACTCGCAAGTGAATCCTTCAGTGAAGATATTCACTACCTCCCCCCCCACCACCACGCAGTCAGATGTGGCACAAGGCCGAATTTAACGTGGGTCTGACCGAGCCCGTAGGTTCGGGCAAAAATTCTCCTTAGCCCCCATATACACGGGTTGAGTATCTGCCTACAATCCCCAGACGAGACACTACCATTCGTCTGGGTCCCTCCCTGCCCGGAGGCAGAGAGTTTGATAAACACACCGCGAAGTGAATTCCACAGTGAATATATTCACCTACCACCCCAAGCGGTTGGATGTAGCACAAGGCCGAGTTTATTGTGGGATATCCGAGCCCGTAGGCTCGGCCAAAAATTCCCCAGATGAGACTCTGCTTTTTGGCATAGCCTCGTCTGGGTTACTCTCTGCCCGGAGGCAGAGAGTTTGACAAACACACCGGGAAGTGAATTCCACAGTGAATCCAATATACAGTATTCCACTGTATTTATAAGGATTGGGACATACCCATTATATCCCATAGGTACGGTATAACACTATTTAATCCATAACTGGGGAGAGAAGTATTTTATTCATACTTTTTCTCAGGGTATTTGCGGGTAAGTGAATATAACGAAACTGACTAGAATTCGATCTCTGCTCTCCGCTTTCTGGCTAGTGTCCTTTTCATTCGCATTTTCCTTAAAACTTTCTAATTGATAACATGTTTCGTCGATGTTATTCTCACCATGTTTCTGGAGAACGACACCTGTTGTCTGAAGTCTCTTCAACTCTGAGGGAATTGTTTAGCAATCCTGACCTAAAGTAGGAAGATTGAAACAAGAGAATACTGATTTCGGGAAGATGATCTGTCAGTACCATCCTTTAAGAATTCTAAGTCCTATTTGTAACGAGCACTGATTATTTGAGACCAGATTCTTTATTTTCGGTGCTGTCATCATCACCCTTCCGCCGCCACGCTGTATTCCTGCATTTCTTTTGTGTGTTTATTACATTCGATGTCTTCCAGGAAATTGGAACAGAATATTCTTGTTGTAGTGAGAAATGTCATTTGCATATCTATGCATGCCCCGCCTAGTGGGTAACTGCGGATGTAGGATATTGGATCTGTCAAGGATCCGGATTTTCCTCTGTATAAATTCATATATTATACATTCATATATTATCTGACACGAATGACAAAAAAAACCAAAAAACTAAACTCGTGTGCTATCTAAATTATTTACATTATTCGGACTATTGTCCTTATCTTTGTCGCCGTATTCATTACAACATTTTGGCCATTGTACGCTCCGGCCTTCTTCAGGTGGTTGGAATGTCGAACTGAACCCTTTATTTCGCTCACTGGGGTAAACTGTTCTAGTTCCACGTGCCATGTTTAATGGTTGTCAGTTATCAGTTATCTCCTGTTAATTTCCCTCTGAAAGTTCTCCACTGCCTTAACCGGGTATTGAACACCCACTCTTTGGGTCCTGTCACTGGATCTAACTAACGCCTTTATCCACTGTACCATGTGTCCTTGAACTAGAACAGTCTAGCCCAGTGAGCGGATTAAAGGTTTCAGTTCGACATTCCAACCACCTGAAGAAAGCCGGAGTGGACAACGGCCGAAACGTTGTAATAAATATGGCGACAAAGATAACCGAATAATGTTTACATCAAATCTCAGAAATATAGACAGATACTGAAAGGCCGAATCGTTGAATAAATATGGCGTCAAAATGAGGACAATAGTCCGAATAATGTAAATAATGTACATCATACCTCATCTCAGAAATATAGACAGATACTGAAAGGCCGAAACGTTGTAATAAATATGGCGTCAAAGATGAGGACAATAGTCCGAATAATGTAAATAATGTACATCATACCTCATCTCAGAAATATAGACAGATACTGAAAGGCCGAATAAATATGGCGACGTTGTAATAAATATGTAAATAATGTACATCATACGTCAAAGATAAGGAAAAATAGTCCGAATAATTTAAATAATTTAAATAATGTACATCATACCTCATCTCAGAAATATAGACAGATACTGAAAGGCCGAAACGTTGTAATAAATATGGTGACAAAGATGAGGACAGTAATAGTCCGAATAAAATTTAAATAATGTATGGCGACAAATCATACCTCATCTCAAAATATAGACAGATACTGAAAGGCCGAAACGTTGTAATAAATATGGTGACAAAGATGAGGACAGTAGTCCGAATAATTTAAATAATGTACATCATACCTCATCTCAGAAATATAGACAGATACTGAAAGGCCGAAACGTTGTAATAAATATGGTGACAAAGATGAGGACAGTAGTCCGAATAATTTAAATAATGTACATCATACCTCATCTCAGAAATATAGACAGATACTGAAAGGCCGAAACGTTGTAATAAATATGGCGACAAATATGAGGACAGTCGTCCGAATAATTTAAATAATGTACATCATACCTCATCTCAGAACTATAGACAGATACTGGTGCGCTATCTTACGAGACAAATACAATAGCTGTTAAATTTTTCTCATCTCTCTGAATGTAGTTGATTCATTTCAGACTGCCCAGAAATTAAACGATCGAGTCAAAATGATAAGATCACTCGCCTAATAAGGTTCTGGTCTTTCATATATACGTAATTTATCCGTGATCGTCCAGGCATCTATTTCTCAAGACTTCAAATGTTCCAGTGTTAGGATGTTTACATCAGTCGATTTGTTATAAATTATATTGTAGAAACTTTGAAAGTGTTTTCGATGACAGATCAATTGATTTTTTTACGGTTTATCAACCCTTTGTGAGTTATTTAAGACGACGAAAGCTCCTCAACTTCTTGGCAGAATCAAGAAGAATTATGTTCCCAGAGCAACAGCTTCATATTTCAAGATCTTCTGGAAACCATTACCTTTCAACATGTGCGTCATCCCAAATAAAGAATCCTTTGCCATCGTAGCAGATTATTGAATATCATAGAATTCTAAGTGTAAGACGCGATACAGAAGAAATTGAAGAAAATGAATGCGCAGACATAGAACCTAAAGGAAAAATTAATCCATGTTTCAGATGTGGAAAGTTACATCTTGGAAATGACAGTCCCTTTAAGAATTCAAGGTGTTACAAGTGTCGAAATGTAAGATATAAAAAGTCAGACTTTAAAACTAAAGCAAGGAAAAGTTCTCACTGAAAAAAAATTCCGCACACACCGTTGCGACGGGAAAAATACTTACGGAACACCAAAGAAAATTTGTGTTTGTGAAAATTAATAATAAGGATGTAAAATTCAACTCGGCGCGGATAGTGATATCACAATCAATAAAGTCACGTGGGAAGCAAACGGAAAACCTATATTAAAAAGAACTTCGAAAATTGCACACGGTGTTTCGGGTATGAAATTAGTTTTTATTGGTGAAACGACTTGTAACGATTCATTTCGTATTAAGTGTGTAAAGCTAAGGCTTATGTTTTTAAACAATGCTACAAACTTATTCGGTACTGACTGGATGGAATTATTTGAATTGTGGGATTTACCTATAAATACTTATTGCACAAATATGAGTGGACAAGCTACCAGTTTAAAAAAAAAATCTGTGAAAATTTAAACGAAGTAAAAATGTTTTTTTCTGGATGTTCTGTCGGATGAATTGTGTCGGTGTTTCCAAGTCAAAACGGAATTTCAAGTCAAAAAGGGTCAACACCAGTGTATTGGATCAGGTCAACAAAGAATTTGACAGCCTTGAAAAAAATAACGGTAATTGATAAGATTGACCATCCAAAATGGGGAACAGCAGCAGAAAAAAAAATCGTGTTTGTACTGATTTTTCGACAGGGTTAAACAAATATCCTTAGCTACTTATTACCAAGTCCAGAGAAAATTTTTGAGAATTTTAAACTGTGGAAAACTTTTTCGAAACTTGTTCTTTCCGAAGCGTACTTTCAAATACATGTTGAAGAAGAAAGTTCAAAGTTAATAACTATAAGTACGCACAAGGAATTATATAAGTTCAACAGACTTCCATTTGAGATAAAAGTGGCACTAGCTATGTTTCAACAATGTAGGTACGCTATGCTTGCAGATTGTGATTTCGCAGTTACTTATCTGGATGATATATTAATTACAAGTGTATCTAAGGAACAACATATCGGACATGCAAAAAGTGTTTTTGAAAAAATACGAGCATACGGGTTAAAAATAACTGAGGAAAGGTACGATTTCTTTTTAGTAAAATCTAGTAACCAGGATAAATAATTGACAAAAATGGTCGTCAAGCAGATCCGTCGAGAGCAAGTGCAGTTAAGAATACGCCGCCTCCAACAAATGTCCCTAGGTTATTAGATTTCTGGGACTACCATACTATTATCAAATGTATATATCTAATACGCCGAATTTGCTAGCTCCACTGAACAAGTGGTTTAGAAAAGGCTTAAAGTGGAAGTGGACTGATAAGTGTCAGAAGTCGTTTGAAGAAATCGAGAAAAAGTCAGACTCATTAGCGTACTACGATCCAAAAGACGGAATTGTATTGGCTTCAGATACTAAAGATATGATATAGGAACTGTAACTCTACATAAATATGATAACGGTAACATGAAAACCGTCGTACATGATTCACGTTTGCTACTACCTTCAGAAAAAAAATTACAGCCAGATCAAAAACAAAGGCCTCAGCAATAATATTTACAGTGAAAAAAATCACAAAGGTAGACACAGAAGGGGTTTTCGTTTACAGACGGACCACAGACCTCTATTATCAATTTACGGTTCGGAAAAGGTAATTCATTCGCATACAGCGAATTGATTACGACGCTGGGGTACCGTATTATTAAATTACGATGTCAGGATTGAATACCAACAGTCCAAAACATTAGGATATGTTGATGGTTTTATATGGTTCCACTGTTATTGCAGCATTAAAAAGTAAATGGAAATTAAAAATATATTATAAAATGTAGTACGCGAACAACCAGTTACCCCGGAATAAATAAAAGTAAACGTAAAAAAAGACGTGTTTATTTCGAAAATAAAAAGAAAAAAAACGACTAAATGAAAGTGAGAAAGACCATTATGAACGCAATCCAGACCTGAACACTTACTCGCTATATGACGCAGTAGTAATATTTGCACAAAGTGTAGTACGACCTATCACATTAGAAAAGCAGATATTAAATGAATTTCACTGTGGACATCCGGGAATTTCAAGGATGAAATTTCTTATGAGAATCTATGTATACTGGACTAAAATGGACGAAGACATTGAAAAATTAGTAAAAGCCTGCAGAGTTTGTGCTCTGGGAGCAAAATTACTTACAACGAAATTACAACTTTAGTCAAAGACAGATATTCCATCGCCAAGACTGCATCTAGATTTCGCAAGTCCAATAAATCACGTTATCATGTGGTAGTGGATAGCTTTACAAAATAGCCTGAAATTTGTAAGTGCAAAATCCAATTTCCACTGTTACAGTGAACTTTTTACACGAACTGTTAGCAAGATATGACATTCCGGATGCTATGGTCTAGTAGAACGGTACACAATTCACGGCTCACGAATTTAAACAATTTTGTAAAATGTTCTCGATTGTACATATTGCTACCCAGCCATACCAGCCAAGGTCAAACAGACAAGCTGAACGGTTTCTGGGTACTTTTAAGAGAGCTCTGAAAAAAATGCAAATAATGAAAAAGTGAGTGAAGAAGAAGAACAGCAATTCTTGAGAGCATACCGGATAAGGCCGACTCCCAAGACACCGAGAGGCATGTCACCGGCAGAACTGATACTCGCAAGAAAAATTAATTCGGTTTTTGAAAAGTTGTTACTATTTCAAAAAAGAATAAGAACAGATATCAAAAAGAACACACAATTTTTCAAAATTGGCGAAAAAGGGTTTTTCAGAGTATATAAAAATTAAAATAATGTAGGGAGACGATGTAATAAGATCACTAGTGGGAAAAATGATATATATGGAAAAAAGGAAAAAAATATGCGAACACAAATGATGTTGGAATCAGTTAAGAAAAGGTTTACTGAAGAAAGGCTCGCCAGAAAGGAAGAACGTGTGAAAGTACTGTATATTTTGAGGTACCAACACCACAAGAACTTGTTGAACGTACAAGTATGATGACGAGAAAAAGGAAACGTACGGGAATGTAGGGGTTGGCCGAAAATGAAATAAATACAATATTTGGTACGTGGCAAACTCTTTAGAAAGAGAAAGGGGTGAGTACTAAGAAATAAAATAAAATATTTACGAGTGAAAAAAAAACTGAAAAAGTGGGGGGAGGAAGATATTGTGGAGTAAATAAGACACCCATGGTAATACAAATGAACTAGGCAAGACGCCTTAAATAAAGAACTCAAAGTGTGTCAAATGATTGTCGGAGTCAGGTATTTCGCTGTCTGGCTCGGGTTTGTCAAGCACTCTGTCTTCGGGTAGAGGGCAACTCAGTCGGACCTCCGTCTACGGCTGAGGAGAATAGATAATAAAGTGCCCGATATATATATATATATATATATATATATATATATATATATATATATATATATATATATAGATGGGCTCTCCTGTCCTTTTCTTCGTATGAGTGTCTTTCAGTCAAGTTTTTAAGTTCCGTATGAGAAAACAGTTCTGCATTTGGTATTTACAAACAAGTCCACACGAGGGACATGCTGAAGGGTTTACCGTCATATGGGCTGATATATTGGCCCTAGATTTAGTATATATATATATATATATATATATATATATATATATATATATATGTGTGTGTGTGTGTGTGTGTGTGTGTGTGTGTGTGTTGTTGTTCAATGTTTCATCTCTTACACTGGCTCCATGTTCCCTATTATTACTCTTGCTTGAAGTTTCAACTTGTTACACTGGCCATATGTTCCATATTGTTGCCACTGTCGAAGGTTCCACATCTCGATATATTCGTAACACGTTCTGCATTATTGCAAATTAAAATTATATTGTTTCAACGACTGTTTGCATTAATATTTTAATACGATTTTATTTTTAATTATATTTAAGTTACCAATATTCAATGTGTCACGTTCGTAATTATTTTATCAATGCTTATGCTTTGATTCAAAACGCTTTGAATTAAATTGCGGGTAAATTGAGTTCCTAATAACTTTTGTTAAGCACAAATGATTTCTGGTATTCATTATCCAACGAAAAAAAAATCGTTTTAAGGCTGTTTATCACATTTGTCAGTTGCAATATCCACCCATTAAAATGGCCGGTTACTACTTTCCGAGCAAACCTGCGCATGGTTATTTATCGGTTACAAGCGCCTGCACAGGAATATTTCTCTCTGCAATACTCTCAACAACCCTGCTGAGCGGACCTTAATTATAATTGCTTGGAGAAAGCACCTGGAAGTGAATTATTAGTTCTAACATTTTTGAAAATTAATGCTCATACAAAGGCCAGTACACTTAAACCCTCAGTCACGATGGCTTACGACTTCTTGCTAGCATATCATTATATTTAAAGATGTATTAGTATTTTGATAAAAACAAAATCACACAAAAAAGAAACAACAGATGCAAAACATTCAAAGAAAGGAAAAAGTATTTTGAAAGGATACAAAGAGTTCTTCGTTATGTGCCGTTTCCGTTGAGGATGTAGCCGAGCATGGCTCCCCACATCTTCCTGTCTGTTGCAGCTCTTAATAAGTGTTGTCTTTTTGCTAGTTTTTCCAGTCCCTGTTCTAACATCTATTTATTCAATTCCATCAATTATCTTACGTTTTGCTTTCCTCTTTCGTTCCACAACCCCTCAGCCTGTCTTGAGCGTATCAGATTTTCCAAGCCTTCCTTCTTCATTACGTGTCCCAGAAACTTCAACTGCCTCTGCCGAATGTTAAGGATGTTTCCTATTCGTTTCTATTTTCTCTAAAAGCTCGTCGTTGCTCACATGTTCGGTTCATGGCATCCTCATCATCTTTCTGTAGCATCCCATTTATGTTGCTTCAAGTTTCTTCTTCATCTTTGAGGAGATTCCGTACTCTTTTCTTACTTTCTAACGTAGTTTTTTTTCTGTCTCTTAATACCCTGTTTATCTGTCGGAGTGGATCTTTCACCCTCCCAAATCGTTTTCGGATCTCAATCGCATTTTTCGTTCGATTGTTAGAACACTTACCAGTAAATCCGGCATCAAAATATCCTTAATTATTTTTTCCTCACCATATGCTTGATATATTTTACGTTTTTTTTTTTTTTTCACTGTCTTTCCCTGTGTGATTAACATATATATATTTGGAGTTTGGATTTTTCTGCATTTCGTTTTAGGATCAGCGTGAGACAGACTTGGTTATTTCTAGGTCACATACATATGTATGCATATTTGGTTATGCTCATTTTTCATTCGAAGATTTGTTATTGAATAGAAACAAAGGACTATTTGGTTAATATTTGCTGTAGTTTCTCATGTTTGCGTACAACGGAACGAATGGTTAGGTCAAGACTATGCAGGAAGTTTCCATAATCCTTATCAATGTTTCTAGCATTTTGACCATATTCTTGGTATCCTCCGAAACAAAATATAGGCGTTTTCTATCGGTAGATGAGATGATGGAAAATATTATAGTTTAAGAGACTTAAAAAAGAGAAATAAAAAGGAAGACATTGGATATAATTTCGCTAACCTCGTAGCATAATGTAACGATTCTGATAGAATTTAATTATTTATTTGTCGTCATAGATAAAAAAAAAAGTCCAAGCTTGTTTTCTGAAGGAAATGATATCTTCCTCAAGGCATTATTTTAAATTAGTGTCAATGTTTTGAAAATATTAAGTCTCAGTTTACTACTAATGTTGAATGAGAATCCTATATAGACAAGCAATATGAATATTTTGTTTTTACGCAAATCCTTGGTTAATATGCTATTGCACATTCCTAGGTTAAGTTCTAGCATACCTACGTACGATAATGGGTATGTCCCCATTCACATAGTGATTTTCCAAGCGTATCTGAGATGTGGCACAAAGCCGAAAGTATGGGGCACCCAGTAAGGATCGAACTCACTACTATATATATAAATATATATACATATTGGGTTGCTGCATAATTATCAGGCGTTTTTTTTTAAACACTATTTATTACCAAAAAAGAAACAACAATTCAACGATAAAATTTTTAAATGATTATTCCGGAGCATATGTCTATCGACAAGCATTTTTATATGTGTATGTGTGTGTGTGTGTGTGTGTGTGTGTGTGTGAGAGAGAGAGAGAGAGAGAGAGAGAGAGAGAGAGAGAGAGATCATTTATGTATGACGTCATTTGTTTACATTTGATACGCCATGAGCAGTTATGAATGTACGAGATTCATGGAAGATTGAAGATTATAAGCAGTAAATTCGACCTTGCTTACCGAACGCTCCTTTGTGGCCGAGTCGGTTAAGGCACGTCAGCGTAAATGTACGAGATTCATGGAAGATTGAAGTTTATAAGCAGTAAATTCGACCTTGCTTACCGAACGCTCCTTTGTGGCCGAGTCGGTTAAGGCACGTCAGCGTAAATGTACGAGATTCATGGAAGATTGAATCCTGTCAAAGGACGAATATTTTCTATGAAAATTTCTCGGACATTCAGGCCGGTAAATATTATTTAATACTGTTTATTATAAACAGAGCATTTACTTAAATACTTGTATCTATAAAAAGAATGTTAAACATAAAAATGTCTTTAATATATGTATATAGATTTTTTCAAACGTAGCTTAGATGTGGCACAAGGCCAAAAATAAGGGGCACCCAGTGAGGATCGAATTAATTACTCAGTCGTAATTGTTCTAGCGAGACCAACTTGCTAACCATACACTACCTTGGGGTACCCTATAGTTATTTTCTAAGCGTAGCTTAGATGTGGCACAAGGCCGAATGTATGGGGCACCCAGTTAGATTCGAACTCACTACTCAGTCGTAATTGTTCGAGCGAGATCAACTTGCTAACCATTACACTGTAAAAGACTGAACTGCTGGAACTAAAGAATGGAAATCATCTGAATATTTGCCATTTGGAAATAGAAACAGTTTTGTGACATTGCCTCCATTGGAAAGAGACAGGAGAGTGGAAAATAATTATTCCCCTTTCAATAGGTGTAGATAGATTCACTAATCGTACAATTCATCTTCTTCCCCAGTCATTTAATCAGAAGTAGAGGTTTATTCCTTGTTTCCTGTTTACGATTGCGTTTCCGGTTCCGTCTAAAGCCTTTTCTTTATGTAACTCTCTACATCGAGTTGCTATTGGACCTTATACAGGGTGAGTGTCATTGTAAAAAAAAAAGACGGTGTCAGCAATTTTGAACTCAAACAATGATTGAAAGAAAAGATTTAGCTACTCCAGACCAGATATACCAGCAATTCCTCATTTCTCTTCCTAACTTATTCTTGTGAAGATACAGCGCGAGTATCATATACTTCTAGAAGCGATGTAAGAAACCAACAATTTTCTCAGCACCTTCAGCAATAGATTTTATATACGAGTACCACTTGGGGTCTGGAGTGAACTCGATACCAGATAGACGTTGAAAGCAAAATAACGCCCTTCACAGCTCATCATGACTCATGAAATCTCAGGGACGGATCAGTCTTGAGAAAATTGAAAGTTACAAGCCATTTTTTCCTTTTTGAGCTTTTCCAGCTCGGTCAGGGAAAAGATGAGATGCAAGGCTCAGATTAATATCTATATACTATATCCATTTCTCTATGTGTGCATATGTAATTTAAATATTAAAACTCTCTTGAAATATGTTGATCTATAACCTAAAAGGCAGGGCATGTTAGGAAACCTGAATCGCTAAATCAATTACGACTGAGTTGTGAGATTTATCCTCACTGGGTGTTTCATATTTTCGGCCTTGTATGTTTAGTAAATCTCTATTAGCTAAAAGGCAGTTAGATAAAGAACTAAAAGTTTTTTTTTAAAAAATCTAGGATTTTGAACAATA
Source organism: Acanthosepion pharaonis (assembly GCA_903632075.3). Taxonomy (NCBI): domain Eukaryota; kingdom Metazoa; phylum Mollusca; class Cephalopoda; order Sepiida; family Sepiidae; genus Acanthosepion; species Acanthosepion pharaonis. Next base: position 2,265,136 of record CAHIKZ030005529.1, on the reverse strand, counting down.
TATTTGCCGAGATGAAAAGCGAAAACCGGATCCCCCAAAAAAAAAAAAAAAAATAAATTCTTTACATTCTGCTACAGAGCGAGGAATCACGATGAGAATTTAATGAGGACCACGTTTAAAATATTCCGTTTCTTTTATAGCTTTTCAGCCTTTCCAAACGCCATATGAAAGACAGCATGAAAGAGAAAATTCCCCAGAAACTAGAAAAAGAAAAGGGAGAGAAAAAATAGTTATTTAGAAAATAAAATATAAAATATAAATATAATAAATATATAAATTAAATATAATAAAATATAAAATTTAGAAAATAAATATAAAATTCATAATTCGACATCGAGCTGATTTCAACATTATCCTCGGGTTATTTAAATGATTAGATGATTTTTTTTTCTTACTTTCTCCTCCACTGCCTGCATGGCTTCTTAAATTGATTTCATATATATACGTTCAAATATGGATTTTAAAAACGGCGTATTTTAAGCATTGAAGCGACGTAACGGATCGAGGAAGAAAAACAGAAGATTGACAACCTGAGTTCAGATTCAGAGCCAGTTCATTTCTCAGTAATAGCTTATGAAAGAACATGAAACAATTTCTCCCTGCGGCTCTTCTCGCTTTCTCTCCAATTTTTCTTCCCCTTTCGCTTCCTCTCTCTAACCTCCTTCTCCGACATGTTTTACGAGACCTGATAATAACGCCTCGCTATCAGCACGACGCATGGGTTAAAGAAGAATGGTGACAGGTAGAGGATTTTTTTTTCCTAATACTGATACCATGTAACCAAATATGATCCGTCGTATAATGTTTTGAGATGAAATGGATGCAGAAAAATAAACAAACAAAAACACACACACATAAAATCTATTAGTGTTTAAGAATTCGTTTATAGAGGACTTAAATCAATAAATATGAATTCTGCTGATACTATGTAACCAAAATATTATCAGTCACATGTGTTATATAGGAATAAAGAGTCACTGCCAGCACTTGAGTTTGAACATAGATCGCTAGTGAGCAAACACAGGTGATCCCATTATTGAATTAAGTAGACCACGTGACCATAGAGAAAACGCATATAAGTAGGAAGTCACGTGACGTCTAAATGACCACATATCTATTCTATCCTCTATTTATATATAAACCTTATTCTCTACTTCATTCACTATACTATTTCACTATACAGATTACTATTCGAGCGAATATTATCGAGCAAGTACTATTAGTGAAAGTGTTGCGGGGCTAATAATGATTTTAACTCCGCAAGCCAAAAAATGAAAAAAAATGTGATTTACAACGCAAGACAAGAATGACAAACACTTACGTTTAGGTTAAAAATGCCAAATTTTATTTCGGCACAAGAATTAATAATAATCTTGATGGTGTTAGATATGAAGTGTGGGTCGTCTTGGATCAGACCAGCTTTTGGTCTGGTGATCCGGTTGGCTGCACGAAAGGCAATATGGCTGTGACGACGACGACGGCTGCTGTTGCTGCTGGCGTAGATGATGACTTGTGGCTTCAACGACGACGACGTGGTCTGCTGCTACAACTGCTGTAGTGAAGCGACCCACGGTGCATAGTTGATTTTCCCGACTAGCGTCCAGCAGGCAAACAAAAATAAACCAGGTTGTAACTTAATATATGTCCCTTTGAAACGAAAACCAGCATGGAGTGGGCATACGACCGCTCGATCACGTGTTCATCGTTATATTTAACGCCCCCCCCCCCCCACGTGGGTCGTATGTAGCACAAGGCCGAGATTATCGTGGGTTCTCCGAGCCCGTAGTCTCGGCCCAAAATATTTCCTTAGAACCCGTATAAACGGGTTTAGGCTCTGTCTGCCTCCCCGGACGAAACTGCTTGCCCTTCGGCAAAGCCTCGTTCGGGTTCCTCCCCGCCGAGGCAGAGTTTGACAGTAATAAAAGGTTTGGAGTGACCTAACTTCCTGGTACGATAAGAGTGATATTCGAAGGGGTCTGACACCAGTATTATTCAACAGCGTTACTATAGTTATATTTGTGATTACAAAGTCTCTACTACAACGAGCATTACGAAAGTGACAACGAGTATTTGTTGGCATCACAAAAGTGGCAACAAGTGTTCGCTGAGTCACACAAATATGTTATTCAGATAAGAAACGAACACTACGAATAAAAAAAAATATTGTGCCAAGAGACATCTGGTTGACATTTTAAGTCAATAAATCTAGTTATACGTAAAAATCAGAAATAAAATTGCAGGACCCTGAAAGGCAAGTTCCAAGGTTGACTTGGGTACAATAAGTGCATATTAGGGCGTTGTAGATATTCGGCTTATTGTAACTTAATTACACTCATGCGAGTGCAGTGCCTGTGTCTGAGCTTTGCACGGAGTCACATGGGATAAGATTCAATTAAATGACAAACTTAAATACAAGTAATTGTCATATTACAGAGTTGACCTTTACTTAAATTAGTGCTTTCGACATGCAGTATTGTCAATTCATAGAATTAATTCGTCATCCTGGGTAAGACGATAGACTACATCCGGCAGGAAGGCTTCTAATCGGGAGGTTTTGAGGAGCGTGAAATCACGTATTAATTGCTTGTGTCCCTAGGTCCATCTTGGTCCAGAGTGGTAGCACCTGCTAAGGTTCAGGCTATGGGCAAATAGTGAACATCCAAAACTGGAGTTAAGACATGAAAATATAAAAATATATTAGAAAAAAATATCAGCAATACATTTCTATAGTAAAAAAATACATTTCTATAGTAAAAAAATACATTTCTATAGTAAAAAAACAAATTAGAAGGAATACATTTCTGGGGAAAGAAAAATTACCGGAGCTCACAAGAAAATAACATTTCGGCATTTAATGACTCATATGAAATTTATATGCCATTAAACAAACTAAACCAAACCAAACCAAGAATTCGCATTTTAAAACAGTAGTGAAGTCAACCTACATACACTCGAAGACCGATTCTAAACAGCTATTATATCACTCTACCAGAAACACTAAGGTCCGCTCAGCATTCTTCTTCTTTTTCTCTATGCCGTTCCTCTTTAGTATGTTGGCATCCATAGCTCCCCATTATTTCCTATCCTTTTTAACTCTTAGTAATGATTGCCATTTTGCTATCTCCCATAATCCCTATTCTATCACCATTTGTACAAGCGCGTTAAGTTGGTTATGCGTTGTTTTCTCTGTTCTTCAATATGTCCCGTGAGTGTCAAATTTTCTAATTCCTCTTTCCTTAGAAATTTCAAATGCCTGTCTGATTATTTTTCTTTCTATTTTACCTAAAGTTTGGTCGTAGCTCACATATCCAGCACATTGCATTCCCAGCATCATTCTGTAGAACAGCATTTCTATTGCCTCAAATTTATTCTCGTCATTCTTCTGTAGAACAACATTTCTATTGGCTCGAGTTTCTTCTCGGCATCCTTCTGTAGAACAGCATTTCTATAGCCTCATTTTTTTTCTAAGCATCCTTCTGTAGAACAACATTTATATTGCCACATGTTTCTTCTTCATCCTTGAGGAGATTGAGTAGAACTATAATGTAATGTTGGAAATAAAAACATCACCGTCAAAATCATCAAGTCTGATTACAGAATAAACATGCATTGACGTGACTGAAAAAAAAATACAATCGCCTGTGAGCAGCAACGAATCTTTAGAGAGACAAAAGAGAAACACTTAAAATAAAGAGCTAGTTGAAATTTCCAGGGCACATAAGGAAAGACAGCTTTCAAAATTTGATACTCTTAAGACAGATTGATAGCAAGAGGAGGAGAGGAAACAATGCATATCTTACCTAGTGAGCTTAAGTAAATGGATGACGGGACAAGGTTTAGGAGAGATATAATGAAGGCAACATTTATTGAGAGTTACAAAGGACAGGAAGCTGTGGAGAGAGATTATCGCCAACGTTTTGAAAGAACACAGCACAGAGGAGAAGGTGCTAATTTATTTGATGGAAGGATCGAAATTGTGGCGTTGTTTAGAAACGACGCCTAATCACAAATGTAAAAAGGCATATTTATACGCGCACATGTACTCTCTTCGAATGATAGGGTACTTACTTTCGATAAATTTGATTTTTTTTTATCTTGTTGTAATCGCTGTATATCAACAATGGCGACAGCAGGAAGAAATTCAAAGCAAAATAATAGCAAGGAAACAATGCTTAACCTCTCCTTGAAATTTGATCAACACGGCCTATGGCAAACAATCATTGAATTCTTTTTGCTTTAGTTTATCTAAATTGTCTTTCGTTTCCGAACGAAAAGAAGAAAAAATGAAAACAGAGAAAAAACAGAAAGAAAGAAAGACAGAAAGAAACAATATGAAAGGACAAATTGTACATTTGACAAGAACAAGGCAATGTCGATTCTGTAGAATTTAGAATGCTGCTTAACATGGCTTGCGAGAAGGAAATGCATGATATAGAAGAAAAACGAATAAAAGAAAAAGAAAAAGAAAGACAAAAAAAAAGAAAAAAAAGAAAGACTATAAAAGAGGAAAGAAAGAATAAAGAAGAAGAAAGGAAGAAAGACCAAAAAAAACAAAAAAGAATACAAAAATACAGAAAAAGAAAAAAAGGTCTAAAAAGAGGAAAGAAAAAGAAATGAGTAAAATCAAAAAAGAAAGAAAAAGATCTAAGAATACGAAAGAAAAAGAAAGAATAAGAAAGACCAAAAAGAATGAGAACAAAAAAGGAGAAAGTAAAGAAAGGCAAAGATCTAAATAGAAGCTGAAAGAAAAAAAGAATAAGAACAAAAAAGAAAGAAAAAAGATTTAGAAAGAAGAATGAAGAAAAAAGAAATCTATTAAGGAAATAAATAAATGATAATAAATAGATAAATAAATAAATAAAATATGAAAAAGAATAAATTGGAAGAAATAAAACCAGCGTTCAGAACGAAAAGGATGTAAATAAATAAAGAATGAAAGGAAGAATTAAAACATGTATAAAGGAAGGAAAAGACGTAACACAAATAATCAATTAAGGAAAGAAAAAAGAAAGAAAATTGTTGTTAATGAAGGAAGAATTTGAATAAATAAAAATGGAAAAAAAAGCTGTGTAGTGAAAGGAAAGGAAAAGAAACGAAAAAGAAGAAAAAGGAAAGGATAAGCAAGAAGAAAAAAGGAAAAAGGAAAAGGGAAAGAAAAAATAAAGGAAAAAGAAGAAAAAGGAAAGGATAAGCAAGAAGAAAAAAGAAAAAAAGAAAGAAAAGAGAAAGGAAAAGTGAAAAAAGAAAGAAAAAGGAAAAAGGAAAGCAAAAAGAAAGAATAAGTAAAAAGAAAGAAAAAAGAAAGAACAAGTAAAATGAAAGAAAATGAAAAGTATAAGTAAAATGATAGAAAAAAGAAAGAAAGCGTGCAAGAAAGAAAAAAAAAAGGAAGTAAGAAAGAAAGAAAGAAAGAAAGAAAAGAAGAAGAAAAAAGGAAATATAAGAAAATAGAGGTAAAAAGCAAATCAGGTAAGGAAAACGTAACCAAAGTTAAATCAAGAGAGAATAAAAGAAAGAACGAAAGAACGAAAGAAAGATATAATGAATACAAATAGCAGGAATTAAGATAGAAAAAAATCCATACGTATATTGATTCAAGGATCATTGGCTTTGTTCTTGAAAATCAAAATTGAAAGAAGTAAGGCAAAAGAATAAAAGGAAAAACAAGGAAGACCGAATGAAGAAAAGACATGGGTTGTAAGTTGGGAAAAAGCAAAGATTCGGCAACTACAGTCTGATATGGCAGCAATACTCCATTTTGGGCCTCATCTGCTTCTTGTAAGGACAGATTATAGAATGGGAAGTCTGCTTTTAGGAATGTATTCTTCTGCTGAGCAACTTCTTTCCTTCAGTGTAAACATCGTTTTCTTTTCTTTTGTTATCTCTTTCATTTTCTCTTTTCTTTTAAACACTCCTTATATTTTCTCTTTGACGCGTTGCATTATTTTTTGGACATTTTCTGTCGTTTTGTTGGAAACAAGCCGAAAAAAAACATGAGAAAAGTGATTTATAAAAAGGGTTTTTTCTGTAGATCGCTGGATAATTTTCTTTTCTTTTTTATTTACTCTTATTTAAAACTTCTTTTTTGATTTTAATCTTTTAGCTTCTTTATTTGTTTTCTCTATTTCTTTCTCCCAACATTTTCTTTTTTTTATCTTTCCCTTACGATCTCCTTTTTTCCCATCTCCTTTTCCCCCTCCTCTTTTCCGTAGTATGTATCTTTTACTCCCTACAAAGGTTTTCTTAAACATTTAAAAAGAAATAGGACGATAGTTATTATCCCAATTTGATAAGGTCACGGTGGTATTTGAATATTCGGTTCAGATAAGAAGAAATAAGTAAGGAAAAAAAAACATTGAACACGGCCACATTGAGAGACTGGCTTACTTGAAAAAATTAATCAGCAGTGAAGCAGGTTTTATGTCAGTGGAAGATTAGGTAACGTCACTGAGTGGATTGTTAATATTCCAATAGATTCAATCTTTGATTAAGAGTTAAATGATAACACCTCATCCAATAATGACTTATTCTAGCATATCGCACAAGAGACATACCATTGGCGGTTGAACATTGAAGACTTTTTCCATTTGGATTTCAAAAATGGATTTAAAAGAAAAATCTGGTATAACATTATCTTCTTTAATGTTTGGTGTAGGGAAGGTAATTTTAATTCGCTGTATTAACCAGCGGAAGGGACCTTGGCCACCGAAACCGCAGTCGTTGTTTTTATCCAGCGTGTAAAGAATTTATTAACTATACGTTTAATGCTAAACGTTGTCCTCAAACCTGATGATTGCGTTTAGCATGAAACAGTCTGTCTGTTGCCTCTGAGTGTTGACTTTAATATATATATTCTGTTTATGCGTCAAATATTTAATTAGATGCTCTGTTTATGATAAACAGTATTAACTACATTTACCGGCCTGAATGCAGAGAAATTTCATAGAAAATGAGTGCCCTTTGACAGGAATTGAATCTGTATCCTACACGGAACCGTCATATAGCCTGACGGGCTATACAATTTAGCTACAGAGAAAGCGGATAATTAGCAAAATCAAATTACTGTTTTTAAACAGGATTTTTCATCATTTCTCGTCCAAGAAAAATCATTGGATATATATATATATATATATATATACTAGCATCAATCCGTCAATTATACATATTTCATTAAAGACGCCAGACAAGGTACTACGATTAATCTTTTTAGTTAATTTTTCTAGTGTTCGAGCAAGTGTTTCTTTTGGAGACACAGAGTGTGTAGAAACTGTTCAAGTGTTCTATAATATCGAACGCTTTCAGCTATACTTTTAGCCATTGTCAAAGATGAATTTATTTTTGCTTTTTAATTAGGTTTAAAGTTATAGGGATTTTTTATTTTCCGAACACAGTCAGCACATTGTGGCCGTGTTCGTAGATAATATTATTAATTGTTGGTTTTTTATTATTAAGGCTTTAATTTTTTTAATCTTTTTTTTACATGTGGATGAGGTTATTATGTTTGTATTTTCTACTAGTATGTTTCGGATGGAGTCTGGTGTGTTTGTGTGTGTGTTTAAATGGATTCTAATGGAGCTTTTGTCATATATATATATATATATGTTTTTTCATTTCAACCTTTGGAAGTAAAGTCTGATGATCCAGAGCCCTTTAAAAGGGCTGTGGTGAAATAATTTATTACATGGAACGTGGTCTGTTTTGTATTCAAATATATATATATATATATATATATATATATATATATATATATATATATATATATATATATATGAAAAATTTCTCACAGTTTACCTGTAGAAAAAAGATAATATTTATAAATGTATGTAAAAGACAATAGGAAAAATGTAATAGTTGGCGACGCGTTTCGTCCAATGTGAACTTTTTCAAGGCAAAAAACGAAATGAATTCTTTATACAAAGTAACTAATAATAACAAAACAAAATGTCCTTGACGGATTCAACTATTCAACCATTTTCAACAGTATCGCCAAAAACAACAGAAAATGGTTGAATCCGTGAACACAGCAATAATAACAATATCGCCACACGTGACAGTAATTGACGTCATTTTCAGTCAACAGTATGAATATAGCGTTCTCTAAATTCTTCCAGTTGCTAACGACATTTTGTTTTGTTACTATTAGTTATTTTGTTTAATAAATTCATTTCGATTTTTGCCTTGAAAAAGTCTACATTAGAAGAAATGCGACGGCAGCTATTACAGTTTTTCTATTGTCATTTATTATATATATATATATATATATATATATATATATATATATATATATATATATATATATATATATATATAAGCACGGTGGTGTAATGGATAGTGGCTCAGGTTGATGAATTTGATGGCCAAGTTTGAGTTCCTGTCAATTTCGTTACATTCAGGAATGAATCCATCTCTTCTCCTCCAGCTATATGTGAATAGCATGATTGCCTGTGTCCTGTAGTCTGGAGTGGTAACTGGTCTAAGAAAAAGACAACTCTAAATACACGCTTACGACCATATCAAGCTTAATCACTGTATTTAAGCAACTTCACGCCTGCTCCGTACCTAGATGGGTGACTACTTGGGCATACCATGTATTGAACGCTTGAATATGTAGGTGGTGTGAATTGTAAATCAGAGAGTCGAATTACAATTGGGCTCGGTATAATCACTTACATGCTAATACCTCCCATAAAGATTTGAATCTGCCTCTCCCCTCCAGGTTGTAGGTTAATTAATAGGATTAATATCAATACACCATTATTATTTTCAAAGAAAATAATTACTATTTAAAAATATTTTGTGTCTTTAAATAACCACTATAAGCTGTAAAAAAAACAAAAAAACAAAAACAAAACAATCAATCATTTTCCGAGGTTTCATTGCTCGTTTTGCACAAATTGAGCTGAAGAGGTGTCCAGTGTCCATTTTATATGCAGCTAAGATTGTCTCCAAAAATATTGCAAAATGTCATTTCCGCAAACAAATCGTTAAGAATGTATAGATAGAAACAATTAAAATGATTTAAAAGCGATTCGACATTTTCGTTATGAGCACGTTGTGCCAAATTTGTGTGTTTCTTGACATTTGGTTGCAATAACGGACGTGAAAAAAAGAAAAAAAATGAACAAATGGATTCATGTCGAATGACAGGAAATAATCCATACAGAATTCACCACGAATTACAAACGACAGGTTTCGCTGGCCATAAATAGAGGGATGGTCTGAGATAACATTGCTCGTTATGTTCCAAATCTTAATATTCTTTTCCTATTCCAGATGCATGGAGGGCGTTAACAGGAAAGCTTCTGTCATTAGAAAAATGAAAACTTCTTAGTCGCCAAGACTTGGAAATAGCTAGCTTCTTGAAAGTGGACGTTCTTCGTGTTCAACGACAAAAAAGAACGAACTGGAAATCGATAGCAGGAAAGTGTCATGTGTGAGTTGTTTTAACATATCCAGGATAACATTAAGCACGAACTCAGCATATCAATGAGGGCCGTCGCTGACTCGTTGAAAGTGATGGAGTGTGGGAGTCATAATAACGAAAGCCCTTTACACGAAAACTGTTTTCACCGAAATCGCTAGATAGAAAAAGCTTAGAAAATTAAAAGTGAAATAACATATATATATATATATAGAGAGAGAGAGAGAGAGAGATTTCCTCATAGACTAGATGTGGCACAAGTCCGAAAGTACAGTATTGAATACCCAGTAAATATCGAACACTCAGTCAGTTATGTGCCATGCGTGATACACGCTTAGGCGATCATGTATCTTTCGATAAATGACAGACGAGGCAGATTTTTTTCCCCGCAGTAGGTTTCCATTTCTTACTGTGGTAGACCAGTTACCAACCAAGTGAGTCCTGCTTTTTATCCATAGCTGAGGGGGTAGAAGAGGATTCATACGTTTTCCAAGGGTAATAGCACGTAAGTGAATATAATGCATCCGATTGGAATTCGAACTTGGTTCTCCGATTTCTCAATCCGAGCTGCTATCCATTACTCCACCGTTACTCAGTTGAAAATGAATATCACGAGAAAATCTTACCTAACATAACATTTTCCTCTACCATCTGTAAAACGATGGTCAGGGCTAAAATGGTTAAAAACGAGAATGAATCCATTCAGATTTATGTCCATCCAGAAATAAATTCAATATTTAATAATGTCTTCTGTATCAATTCATATTACACTTTTTATGTTTTTATTTTCATATTTGTATTTAGAGCACTTTAAAAAAAAAAAAATGCATTATGATTTCCTTACCCGAAAACTTCCTAGCTATACTTCATTTCAATATTAGACAATTCACTTAAAGAAACCTGTCCTGGGTATGACGATTAACTATATCCGGCAGCAAGACTTCTGATCGGGAGGTTTTGAGGAGCGTGGAATCAGTCCTTCTTATGGGCAAATAGTTAACCACCAAACTCTGGTCAAAAAACTATGAAATTTCAGAAATACGTTATTCCAAATTTCAGAAATACGTTATTCCAAATTTACGTGTTTTAAAACACGTAAATTTCAGAAATACGTTATTCCCAAAAAAATTTCGCTTGAAGATGGAACAGAGCTTACTTTAACTCAATTTAATTTAAATAATTATATTGAAGTTTTCGGCTCTTGTTTTGAAACATGAGACTTCTTATGTCGCGATTTGGAATCATATTTTTAAATAAATAATTATATATATATATATATATATATATATATATATATATGTATTGAAAAGCTGAAGGATTTGAAAAAGTCAATCATTTACTTTTTATTTGGCAGGTTATAGAGCATCCGTTGTAGAGTAAAATGTCTACGTATTATAACAAGAAACGAGTAAAATTCACTTAGATTTTTTTATTCCATTAAAAGATCATTCATTCAAACTTACTGACAACATTGTCAAAGTTTCTCATAGCGGTAACATGATTTGGAACATATTCGTCCGCTTTGAAAGAACTGGCTCAGACGGCGATCTTCCGGTAGAGCAATATGCGCACTGACGCAGCAATGGAATGTACGGCAGAGTGTCCTTGTGGATCCATCAGCGTCTATCCATCGTCGCTCTGGTCACGTAAACATCGCTATACCATCGCTTGAGATGATTCAGAAAGTGGATTTAAAAATGTTTATATACAAGATAGAAATGGCGCAAACATTGCTACCTGAAAATAAAAAATGCGTTTGTAAATTTTATTTGTGTTTTTATATAATTCAGTGGCCGCCATATATCTATATATATATATATATATATATATATATATATATATATATATATATATATATAGTAAACATTGAAGTCAACTCTCAGAGGCCTCAGGCCTGACGATTGCGTCTAGCATGAAACAGCCTGTCTCTTCTGAGTGTTGACTTCAATGTTCACTTTTATATTTATATTTGCATACGCCTTATCTCTGATATTGAGCACTTTATCCCATAAATATAGCACACCTTAAAACTATATTTAATCATATATATATATATATATATATAACATAAATTACTAATGCTCCCACTGTAACTAAATTTCGGTATTAAATGACAAATAAGGAGTTGACATGCTGCTAAACAAACAAATTCTTAAGCAAACCAACAGATTTGTCAATTAGTCATTCTTATAAATAAGAAAAAAATCAAATTAACGCGTGTAGTTCTTCAACGATGCATAATTTAAGAAAAGCACCATCGACAGTTATTTGCCTTTAATTTTCAACTTTTTAATGTTTGGGTGACGTGAACCAGTCAACAAAATGAACATTTGATTTCGGTGAAGCCAGTTTTCGGACAAATGCTACTCTGTTGCCAAACGTTACATGCACAAGTTTACGTCATAAGGAAAGTGCAGTTAGTGTACAAAAAGTCACGGAAGAAACGTTTAATCTTTGCAGTTGTGGTAAAGAATATAAAGATGAAAGAAGCCGCCCTCTATAAATAAGTCTGGAGGAATATTGAAAAGCTGTAGTGTGAAGTGAGTCAATGAAATCGGGTATGTCTGATAAAATACGGAAGGTAAGAGGTCGTTATCAGCCACTTGTGGAATGAAGTGAAAATACTGAACAGAGAAGAGCACTGGAGAGTTAGACGTCTGAAAACATTAGCGCATATGCTAGTCTATGAGGATCACCTTAGTAGGCCTAGCATACGAAATAAATACAATATGGGAGCCACTAATAAATAAAGAAAGACAAATGGCAGCAAAGCTCCAACAGCAACAGCAATCAAAATCTTGGTCAGACACAGCAGTGGCAGCCTAATCAGCAGTGAAGTTTTCAAGCGCAAAGTTTACTCTAGGAATTGTCCTACGAGACAATTTCTTAGTGGGTAAAAGCGTTGGTTTGTGTATTTGGTAACATCGTGGTTGTGAGTTCAATTCCTGGGTCGGACACTGTGTACTTACACTCTGTGGAAACGGGCGAGCAATAACTGAACAGTAATAAATAAAATATGAGGTAAACGATATCCCTAGACATGAGCAGTGGAACGAGAACAGTCTACCATTGTAGATCAAATAAATGTTTCAGTTCGGAATTCCATTATCGATATACACCTGAGGAAAGCCGGAGAGGAGAACGACCGAAACGCTGTGATTAAAAAAGAAAAAAAAAACAAGATGAGGTAATAGTCCGAATATAAATAGTGTAAGTAATGATAACTTCTGATCCCATGAATTCAGACAAAAGAAACAATGTAATCTAATCCAAATGATTATTTTTTTTCCTTTTTTGAAGGAGTAAAGACAGTTGTAGATTAGTAGTAATAATGGCAATAATTATTTTCTTAAACAACGCAGAGTTGTCAGCAAGCAGGTCAATTTGAGACTTTTGACGCTATAATCTATTAAAATCTTCTTGGTGCTGTGTCCCTTCAGGAACTGGACGTATATGTCTCTCCACAATCTCCTATCCTTTAGCAATTTTTATCCCTTGGCCATTAATCCCCTCCCTACTCGTTCCGCCATCGATTCGCACAATCTCGTTAGGTAGATGTCACTCCATGCCTTAATCTGATAAGCCCCATGGAGGTTATGTTTTCCAAGCCGTCCTTCCTCAATGCACGGCCATGCAATTTCTGTGATTCTGAGTATAAAAGTCCTTTTTGTTTTCTTTTTTCTTAAGATATTATTCATCGCTTGCTTACTTCTTTCATGAGATCCTCAGCATCGTTCTAGATAATCACATTTCTGTAGCCTCCTGCGTTCTCTTCATCTGCGAGGAGAATGTCCAGCACTCTCCGCTGCGTAAATGGATTGGTATTATATAAGATTCTATCCCTCTTTCTTTCAGGAGGTTATTTTAGTAAAAGACGGAATTCTAGAGCTGCATAGGAATATCAAAATCATTCATTGATCAGAAAAAAAGTCCTTAGCAAATAAATGTTGGACGTTATGTACGCACTAACTAAGGAATGTTAGTGTAGGTGGCGAAAAAGAAAGTGAATACTAAAAAGAAAGGCGCTTCCGAGTTTAGAATTTATATATATATATATATATATATATATATATATATATATATATATGTATGTATGTATGTATGTATGCATATATCTTTGCAAAGAGTTTCTCATTAAGAAATCATTGCCTGCCTTTCGTAATGAACTTGAAATCTCACATGTAAGCCATGTCAGGAATTGATAATCAATTTTCTCTTTATATTTATGTGAATATATTTTGATATTAATATTGTATATCTGACAGATGCATCATATCTTGTGAAGAATTAATTCTGGAAATGCCTTTGATGTTTTATTCAGTTCTTTATCGCACATGCATTCAATCAACTCTTGGACGTCATTTATAAAGGCTTTCAAAATGTCTGAATCTAGGAAAATTGGCTCCACATGAAATTACCGAAGGGAATAAAGGTTATCGTAAATTATGGACTTTCTCGTCGTGGTCAACATGTAAAAATGGCGAAAAAGAAAAGACTAATTACTATGATGACAGAATGCAAGGTTGTCAAGAAAAGAGCTAAAAATGCTTTTTGGTTATCGGGTACAAGCAGTTGCAGAAACTGAATCCGCCGGATAATATGAGAAGACGGAAATTGTAACGCAGAAGCGGGTTGCGAAATATGCCTTTCAGAAACTAAGGAAAGCATTAAGAGATCGGAAACAGCAGGACTAAAAGAAAATGAGCACTTAATTACTATGTGTCGTATGTGTTTCACGTAGGATGACATCAGAATAGACTTTTCACTCAATATCCTTTCAAAGAAGCTAGCTGCACAGATGATGTCACCCGAGATGACATCCGAACTTGATGTGGAAATCTGCGCTTCCCCTGATGTAATTAGCTATCACTAACACGTAAACAGTAGATCGATCCAGGTGCCCCTTAGATATGCACACGTGAGGAAAGTATAAAAGATATATAAACATGAAAGAGAAAGAGAAAGAGAAGGAGAGAGAGAATAAAATGAAAGATTTAAACTTATTTTTCCGACTATGAATGTTACCAAAATTCTCTCTGCTCATCAGAGGTTTACATAGGTTATACAGTGTGGCAATAAAGTCACTATATAGTTACTTATAATGAAAGAGCTAAGCAGAATCAGAAAAAAAAGCAAAGCAATTCACGCAACATAAAAATAGTTTTACGACTGTAGCTTATAAATCATCAAAATTGTTTTATATTTGTAGCTCATCGACATTTGTGTTGCAACGTTTGTCAAAGCGTTATCTCACGTTATAGTGAATCCATTGAAGAAGATGTCTTGCAGTTCGAACGGTATCTGTAATTAATTTACTATTTTTTACCAGAGAATTTTATTGTTATTAAGTAGAACGATTTTAATAACAAATTTCTGGACTGTTGATTAATTGCTTTATCTTAATGTAAGTAACTGTATAATGACATTATTGACAATCTGTATATCTGTAAAACTCTAAATCGGGGAGATAAGTTTGAACATTTTATTCTATTCACTAATATGTTTCTTAATAATGGGCATTGCACTTAAAAACGCTCTTTGCCTTAGAAGGGTTAACTTTTTTTTTCTCTTCTACAGAGTAAAAATTATTTATCTGAGGGTCAGTATAACAGTCTGCGATTTATGCATACATGCACGTTCAATCAAACTGATGAAAATATATGTATCTCTTGCTACGTCTGTCTTCTTCGTTGATCTTCTTGCGAAGAAAATTGCCAAGCATCGAGTTTGGGCCAAGCATTTTCTCGTAAAGTAAGAACATATGATTTGAAAATTCCATGGCTTCAAAAATATTTGTACAATTCAATCTCATAAACTAACGAGTGACTAAGAAAAAAAATAAGAACATTTAGTATTATTATTTAGACAAATATTTGTACAAATATATATATATATATATATATATATATTTTATAGCGAACATCTATATTTGAGAAACTGCTGTAGGATGATGAGTAGCAAGTTCAGAATATTTGTTAGTGGCCAGTTTGATTTTTAATAGTTCTTCAGTTACCTGCACCAGACAACGTTTTCCTCGCCACGTACACAGATACATTATGTATATCACTTTCAGTGTTAGCTTTCTTGGATAGTCATGATTTAAGTAAACGCTCCGTTTATTTTACACAGTATTTCATTTCGTTTGCCGGACTAAATAAAATGTTTAAAGTAATATTAATATGTCGGAACTAATAAATAAAAATACATATATACATTATAAGAATGTGTGATTAAACAATTTATACATATAGTTGTTTATTTTTAATAGGATCCTTTCGTAATATAATCTTTGTCGTTTCATGATTAAAAAGTTCAAGGAAGGTGCCATGGTTGCATTTATTTTCCCATGTACTTTCGAGATATTCACATAATCATCTTCAGGGTTATGATGACTAGAACAATTAGATGTGTGTCAGAAGTATTTTATTTCTTTGTCGTTAAACAGTTAACGATTACGGTCATGCGAAAAGTCACAAACGGTGATTTTTATAATTTTTCCTTACTGTAAAGTTTATAATGTAGGAGACGTAACTTAGTAAAAACTGAGTCCTTGTGGTGGGTTATAGTTGAACAGTTAAAATAAACAAACGAAACGTGTATAAACTGATTAATCAGACTTGTTTAAATGAAAGAAAATTGCTGCAAAAATATACGGAATATGTGTAAGAAAATGCGTTAAAATTATGAGAATTGTTCATCTTTTTTCAGGATAGAAAGACATCTACAGATATAATTCAAGAAATTGTGAAAGGTTCAAGTTTCTTATTTGACAAACTAAATAAAAGACTGGCAATCATCTCTATCTATAAAAGGCAGAATGTGTGTGTTTGTGTAACGAATGCACGGCCGCAATTTTCGACGGATTTGCACCAAAATTTACATGCACATGCTCCAAGTTAGCGGGAAGGCCAAGATCGACTTTGCATTTACCAACTCCCATCGAGAGTGCAAATAATCGATTTTTTCGTGCTTCTACGGCAGTTTTCATGTAGTTTGCGGCCATTATTTACTGGCCAGAGAGCGAGCCTATAGCTGGCTGCCACAAATAGGCAGGAAGATTCTATTGGCCAGCGTGAGAGCCAACAGTTGACTGAAACGAATGTTAACTAGCATGCTAGCAAGCAAAAAAAATCGATAGCTTCATTCGTGACGCGTGGGAAAAAATTAAATCTGGATGGCACTTTACTCCAATTGGCTCACCCGCTTGCTTAAACTCAACGTTGATTCTGATTCCGCAGAACTGGGTTGGGTGTGAAAAAGTATTTGTTGTTAACATTCTTTTTTCATTCATTTTTTCCAGTTACAAGTTCTTTTTTAAAGCTGATCGTTTTGTGTTCATTTTGTTTAGTTCTTTTTTCGTAACAGATTTAATGTTTAGTATAGAGCTTAGAAAAAATTTGCAGTGTGAGATAGGCAAGAAGTAAGACATGTAGCAACTTCAGCACGGAAAAGGACACTCCTTTAAAGGCAAGGAAGGGCAAAAATATTTTAAGTCAAGTGATAGCGATTGCTGTATGAGTCGTACGATTTTTGAATCAAGCACGGGCAACGCCGGGCCATGCTACTTGTCATATATAAAGTACAAACAAATTCAGGGCACGATGGGTAAATTGTCGCCATTTTATATTTTTAATTTCGTACATGCGCGTTGTTTTTCTTTGATTTTGTTAAAAGCATACTATGGTAAGGTCAGTTGAGCACCGTCTGTGATAAAAAAAAAACACTATAACACAATGCACTTCGCCAGAATTACGGAAATGGAATGCTGTGTTGCTTGGCATTCGCACCGGAATCTCCAATACGAACATATCAGAGTGTTTGAATGTCAATCTGCAGATGATTCAGAAAGAGTTGGATAAGTGGAATAGTGATTACAAAAGGTACGGCAGTTGGTAAAACTCACTATTTTAGTTATGATAAGAAAAGAACTTCCAGTGAAATCCAGACCATGATTGAAAACGATGCAGCCGAGTCAATCAGATTCATAACCAGGGAGGTAGTGCTGCCCTGGGTAAAGAGGGTGGCTGCTGGAAGACCCTATGTCTGGTGAAAGGACTCTGCACCTTACCGCAGAACCAGGAGAACACAGTCATGTCTGTCAGACAATTTCTGCGACCACATTACTCCTTATATCTAGCCACTTAACTCCCCACACTGCAACATATTTGATTATGTGTGAGGCGAAGTTGAGCGAGAGACCAACAAAAGTCCCTGTGATACCAAAGATGAACCGAAGACATGGATTATAGCAACATTCCCGAACTTAAAAATTGTAGAAGATTCCGAAATTGACTGGAGGCCGTGGTTGAAATAAATGGCGATAAATTTACTCCATATTATTTCATGATATTTTTGTGTAAATTTTGGTAAATATATCCGTTAAAATGAGATGTTAGTGTTATTTTAAATTTTGCGTAATCTAGTTGACCAATTATCCATCGCCCTAATATATAAATACATACATATATATATATATATATATATATATATATATATATATATATAATATATATATAAAGGCTAAACACTAATATTCCATGGTCATAATTTATTCCATTGGAATCGTTAATACGATCCAATTCATCAGACCTACAAATTCAAAAAGAAAACAGAAAAAAAAAACAACTCCGGAATTAAAAACAGAATTTAGAGAGAGTGTAAGTATGAGGAGGAGGGAGATTAAACCTTAACGGAGGGAATTTTAGGAGAGGTGGGAGGAGGGGTTTAATTAAGAGAAAATATATTGCATATGTATGTATATTTTCCACTAATATTATCTATCTATCTATCTATCTATCTATATATATATATATATATATATATATATATATATATATACTAATAGTAATATTCGTTTGGAAAAAAAATTCGGATATCACAGCACAACGTGTAGATATGTGAAAGCAAATCAGTACCCGAGTAAAATTAGGAAAAAAAGAAAGAACTAAAAACATCAGAAGAAAGCGAAACAAATCGTCCAGTGCCTCCAAAAAAAAAAAAAAAAAAAAAAAAAACAATAAATAAGCGAGTAGTAAGACTAAAACGTAGAGTGCTCAATACGCTAAGTAGAGCGGAAATAATTAAAATAAATCCTAAAGAGTTAGGAAAACCTACTTAGGTTTCACGTAGACGGACTTTCAGGGTAAGTTTAGGTGAAACTTAGGTAGGTTTTCCTGGCTCTTTAGGATTTATTTTAGTTTATATATATATATATATATATATATATATATATATATATATATATATATATATATATATATACATACATGTTTGGTTGAATAATTTAGACGTATTATGTATATTTATTTTAGTTTTAACCCCTTTGAGTCTATGAATTAAAATCTTGGCTATAGAAAACGTATTAAGAAAAATTCCAAAATTTTCTTTCAAATAATTTTTATTTTCCAGAGTACTTTTCATCTCATCTTAAACCATCTTCAGGGATTGTATATATTTGGATGTGTTATGCGTTAACACCGTAAATACACATATAATTATATGTACAATATAATACAACTAAAAAAATCTTTAAAAACAAACTCATAAGTTACTTCACGTGCATTGAGGTGAAAAAATATTTTCAATTTACGGTGTAAACATATATATATATATATATATATATATATATATATATATATATATATATATATATATATGTGTGTGTGTGTGTGTGTGTGTGTGTGTACATATATATGATAGTAATAAAGGAATCAACACTTCAATTGTATATCCGCTAAAGGCAAAGTTTTAGGGAATTGTACACTTGTTCCTATGTCTACAATTGAAAATAAATTCATTTCTTTGATTCAGTAATTGATAATTTCTGTATTTAATTAATGCAATCTTCTGTTGTATGCATAATCTGCATCTGTCCCGGAATTTGTTGGGTGATTGAGACCAACAGATGATGTTACATTTAATTTGTGGGGTGAGGCCTTCATCTTTAATGCTTGGATAGAGCAGTTTGTTGTCTGAAGGGAGCATTGCAGAAGAAATGCCGATGATTGTAGAGTTTGTGATTCCAGGTGATATCCCTATGAATATTTTTATCATTAATATTTTCTTTCGGAAAATGGTAGCTTGGTACACCACATTTCCCGAATTACAGATATCTCCAACTGGGCCGTTGGTCCCAGTTCTCCAATTATAGGAGGGCTTGTTCTCTGCTGTTTTGCCGTCATAAAATGTTTTCAGTGTTTATTTGTTATGTGAATTAATAATATTCTGTATGTTTTGGTGAAGGATAAACCAATTTTCAGTTTTCTATTGAAAATATTTTGTAGAGGGCTATTGTGATTAAAATGTTTGTTGATTAAGTTAAAAAAAATATCTGTTAGTATTTACATTGTACAGTTTACAGAAAAGAGGGTTGGGCTATATTGTTTTTTTCTGTTTATGTTTCTATTAGTTTTATTATTTTTTTCAAAAGATTCCTGGTAAACCAATTTTTCTGAGGGCTTCGTTGTAAGTTATTTTGTTCTTATTAAATATATTTTGCTAGATGATAATCTGTATACTCTAGTGTTTACAGTGTTAGGGATTTGTTTGGTTGATTGGAGTTTACATTAATATAAAAAGAAGTTTGATTTCCTTTGCGAAATGGCGTAAAAGTATTGTTAGAGAGGTTGAAAGTGACATCTAAGAAACTGACTATTTTAAGTTTTGATAAAACTTCAATTTTAAAACCCAGGAATTGGAAAGCCCTTATAATCTTCTCCTGTATTCGAGAAGATAGAGGAACATTACTATCTTGGATATAAATAAGTCCATCATCTCTCTAAAAGCCTATATATAGATACCTACTAAATCAGCAATTTTCGCGGAGTCATATGCTCCCATAGGGATGTTAAAGTTATCATTAAGAATTTTTACCCAGCAGAAATGTTATATATTAATACCGGTTGTCTAGCATCTAAGATGACTCCACATTCATAATCCGTAATGTTATTATATTTTTTTAGCAAAATTATAAACTTTTTAATAGATCCTTTAAAATGAAGTTGCAGAAATCTATAAATCAAATTGGATAAAAGTGGACTTATTTTTATTTTTAATATTCTGGGACCATTTTATCGTATACGGAGAATCTTTTCCAAAGATTATTATAGTAGGTTCCTTGTACAGTTTCTATTATTCTTTTTAGTATATTTTTAGAAATTAAGCCTAAATCCATTTTAGAAGGATTAATTAGAATTAATTGGATTAACTGGAAGCCTTATTAATAAAAAAACAACAACAATACTCTGTAATATCAACTATGAACATAATATCTTGACCGTGTTTTGAAAATGAAAACTTTATATGAATACATACATTCTTTTTTCTTTTTATGTGCCATCTCCTTTCAGAACGTAGGTGATCATGGCTCACCACCTCCCTCTATTCCTTGCAGCACTCAACAAGTCCCTTGCCTCTGATTCTTCCCCCAAACCATGTTCTGTCATCCCCTTGCTTAAGACTGCTAGGTATGTCACGCGACGTTTTTCCCTTGTCTCTCTTTCCTTCTATTCGACCTGTGAGTATCAGATTCTCCATGCCCTCCTTCGTCACGTGTCTCAAAAACTTCATATGCCTCTTCCTGATATTAAGTATAAGCATCCTCCTTGTTTTCAACCTCTCTAAGACCTGCTCGTTGTTCACACGCTCAGTCCATGATATCCGTAGCATCCTTCTGTGCAACCACCTTGTAAATCTTGAACATTGCTAAATGTATCGCCGTAAGCGCTTGGATAAAAAGAACATTCGGACAGTTTTTATATAATTTATCATCTGAAAAGAAAAAAGAAATTATTAGATCACATGAAAAATTGTAGAAAAAACTTTGTCTGTGTATTCAATGAAATGTACACGAAAGAAGGATTGCAGCATAAATACACACACAATACATATATATATATATATATATATATATATATATATATATATATATATATATATATATATATATACTCTTCATACATTTGTTCTATCTGTTCATATAGGTTTTCCTATAGGTAAGCTAATGTGAAAATTGCATATGTAGGTTCTATTTTTGTCTACATAGTGGTACCTAGGGTTTGGATATAGTTTGTGTTGCCAAATTCAAAAGTATTATTGTTTAGATTAAGGTCTATACTATCAATAATGAATTCCTTAGTAAATCTGGGATGTAGTATTTCTGGATTTTTTCAATCCACATTAGATTGCCCGATTACCTAATTCATGGGGTATGCTGCCATATACGCTACTCATGTCAAAAGTAGCCATAAGTGTTCTCGGATCAACTTTTTGTGGTATGGAGCTAAAGAAGTTAATATCGTCTTTGATGTAGCTTTTAATCTACTTAGTAAATGGTTTTAGTATTGTGTCTATTAAGTTACTGAGTCTGCTAGTTGGACAGTCTGTTTCTGCTACTATGGGTCTGAATGTAAGGTCACAGGGGTTAGTATGTTAATGTATTCAGATTTTTCTGTCTGGATAGCTGCTTTTATTTCATTTGATTTTTGGTAGTCTGTAGAAATTGATTGTTTTTGGTACAAAGTTTATTAGAAAATCCATATCTTTTTTTTTTGTTGATATTTTATCATGTGTTGTGCAGGGTTTTGTGATTTTTGATATAATATTATTGTCTATGTTGGTGTCGATTAATTTGTAGTTGTTCTTATCTCCTAGTGTTTTTCGAATTTTTGTTTTATAGTATATTTTGTCCATGATCACTATAGCGCCCCCTCTGTAATATATATATATATATATATATATATATATATATATATATATATATATGTGTGTGTGTGTGTGTGTGTTTGAGCAGCAATACTTCTTTTGTAAATGTTTATATTCAGTTAAACGTTAAGATAAAATCATCCTTAATAATGACTAAAAGTATAAACAAAAACGCTTGGTTACTGAGTTTGCTAATTGGACAGGCTAGTCCTTCTACTATGGGTTTGAATGTAAAGTCACGGGGGTTAGTATGTTAATGTATTCAGATTTTTTTGTCTGGATAGGTGCTTTTATTTTCACTCAATTTGTGAATCGTAGAAATTACTTGTTTTTGGCACAAAGTTTATTAGAAAATCCATTTTTTTTTTGTCAACATTTTGCTATGTGTCGTTAAATTGTAGAAAAAAAACTTGTCTGTCGCATTCAATGAAATGTGTATGAAAGAAGAAACATTGCTGGATAAATACACACACACACACATATAAGAGAGAGAGAGAGAGAGAGAGACAGACAGACAGACAGACAGACAGAGAATAAAAAAGAAAGAGCATAAGGTGACATTATGAATTCGAGCTAGACCAACCATTGACGACTTCTAAGAAGTTCCGTTGGTACAATTTCACCTGTAAGGCGAGGTTCTATCCGTGCTATAGTATTCCGACGCTTTGCAAATGTTCCCCACGTTCGGATAACATGTGAAAATCAACTTCCAATGTCCACTTTTATATGCATATAAAATACACTTCCACTTCTCGATAGCTGCTATAAACTGATCTTGAACAAGCAGTTGCGCTGATCAAACTGCCTCTGGTGCCATCTATTCTATCATAATTTCCTTTTCTCCGATACTTAATTTATTATAGCTGATCCATACACCGCGAAATGCTTGGTATTTAACTGTTTCGATATTGCAAATGTTTATGAGGGATTCAGGGTAGAAGTCACATCAGGTTTTATTCCAAATCAATGTTTCTTCTAGATGATTTATGATGAATAAATGCAACCATTTTGACATTATTCAAAAATCAAGAATAAACGTGTGAACACAACATTAATAATAAGGATAAACACATGCGTGGAAAACTTGACTTGGGTGTAGGTCTTTCCATCCCAATGACGGTCGCAGTAAACCGAAAAAAGAGTGAAAGTATTCATCCATCGATAGAATGAAATATTAAGAACAGTTTGAACGCGAGTGGAGAATGCGGCACGTTGTGCCAAGATACAATCAATGGCCATGGGTTTATTTTATGTCCTGACGAGTTTATTAAATAAAAGGAATGTAAGATTGGAGAATTATAAGCACAAAAGAACCACTTGATCTTTTTAAGAGAACCCAGATTATAGAATACGTTGATTGAACACTAAAGAAAATTATTCTTAAGAAGTTATTGCCGGATGAGCTGAAATGGCAATATATATATATATATATATATATATATATATATATATATATATATATATATATATATATGTGGAAAATATTATAGTCTTTCCAGCGAGAGAAAAATATATACTTTAAAAAGAGAGAAACTACAAACGTTTTTAGTTTAAATGTGGATTTGTTTTAGTACATAGATTTTATTATTTTCCTATTTCTGTTATAAGTGTTTCCGGCCTTGTGACCTTCATGCAAATAAAAGGAATAAATTTTCCAATATTCTTTTAAAGTCTCATTGTTTGTTTTCTGTATTTTTATTGAGCCTTGAACACCTTTCAGGACTGTTGGCGAAAGTGAATTTCTTAGTGCTAATAAAATTAGGTTTGGTATGAGAGTTGGTGATGATAGATGTGTTGATGGAAGATGTCTTCTTATCCCTTTGTGAGCGCGTGTTCCTGTTAGCCTGTATATGTATATTCTCTTGTCATATATACATACTGTTTTATAATAAGGAATCAGCATACACATATACATACATATCCCATTCACACACACTTTCCCTTTGTTCCTGTGTGTGTGTCCCTGAGTACTCTGTTTTTATACAGTGTATGTATATATATTTTTGTTCTCCATGGATACCTGTTTGAGCGTGCGTACGTGTTTGTATGTGTGCGGTCTGACCAGTGTAACTGATCATCATGTGTGCATGCTGTGTGTCCATGTGTGTGGGGTTATAATCTGTTCAGTGCTTGTTTAAATTAGTCTATGAAGTTTTTTTTTTCCTGGACTTGTAGGAAAGAGTATTTGTCTGGTATACTGGCATAATTTTAAATTTGCCTTGTTTGCATTTGTAGATGTGTTGCGATAGAAAGAGTTTTCTGCAGTCGGGTAAATTGATGTTGCTTTTGCGAAGGGCATCTCTGTTAGGTACCTGGCTGTGCTTATATATGACTTGCATTTTGTGCCGTTGCGTGCATAGGTCAGATTGTTGGAATTGCAGTTTAAATTTCTTATTTATTGTGAATATTGATGTGGGTTATAAAAGTGCAGACTTCCCTTCTATAATGTCATCACAAGCCCCACATCTTTTTTGTTGCATTTTGCGACCCGCTGTATATTGTGTTGGTTAAATATGAATGAGGCTAATCTATGTCTCAGGTTTTTAGATAGGCGTTTGCTTTTAAGTATTTTGGTTGTTTTTAGTCTATTTTTCATTTTATCATTCTTGTGAAGCAAGTCTATATTTCTTGTAATTTCTGTAAATAGATCTGAATTGTTCATAATTTTTATTGAGACATATGATAGAGTTTGTTCGACGTCAAGTTTTCTTGGATTCCGTACTTGTTCAAGGTGTTTTCCTGCTAGTTCAAACATTTGTTTGTTAGTGTTGCCTCGTTATTTATAGTTCTATATAGTTCTTCTAGGCGGGTTTTTTTTTCTGGGGTGTTTGTCGGTCACTATAGTGCAAACTCTACGTGCTAGGGAATAGGGGATGGATTTCAAACAGCTTTTTGGGTAATGACTCTTGAAATGAAGATATTTTTGGGTGTCTGTAAGTTTGTGGCAGATATCTGTTATAATGAGATCGCTTCAATTTCTAATGAGTATATATAAAAATGGTAATTCGTTAAAATTATATTCTTGGGTAAATTTGATTTATGGGTGCAAGTTCTGAAGTAGAGTGTGGAATTGGTTAATATCGCCCCATGACGTTTTCCAAAACATGATACAATTATCTATGTATCGTTTCCAGGATTTAGTGAAGTGTTTTTTTTATATTTTCCCCATATATTTGTTCTATCTGTTCATATAGGTTTTCCTCTAGGTAAGCCAATATCAAAATTGTATATGTATGTTCGATTTTTGTTTTACATAGCGGTACCTAGTGTTTGGATATAGATCGTATTGTCAAATTCAAAAGTATTAATGTTTAGATTAAGGTCTATACTATCGATAATGAATTCCTTAGTAAATCTGGGATGTAGTGCTTCTAGATATTTTTCAATCCAGAATGAGATTGCCCGATTACCTAATTCATGGGGTATGCTGCCATATACGCTACTGATGTCAAAAGTAGCCATAAGTGTTCTCGGATCAACGTTTTGTGGTATGGAGCTAAAGAAGTTAATATCGTATTTGATGTAGCTTTTAATCTACTTAGTAAATGATTGTAGTACTGTGTCTATTAAGTCACTGAGTCTGCTAGTTGGACAGTCTGTTTCTGCTACTATGGGTCTGAAAATAAGGTCACAGGGGTTAGTATGTTAATGTATTCAGATTTTTGTGTCTGGATAGCTGCTTTTATTTCACTCAATTTGTGAATTCTTGGTAGTCCGTAGAAATTATTTGTTTTTAGTATAAAATTTATTAGAAAATCCCTTTCTCTTTTTGCTAATATTTTGTTATGTGTTGTGCAGAGTTTTGTGATTTTTGATATAATATTTTTGTCTATGTTGGTGTCAATTAATTTGTAGTTGTTCTTATCACCTAGTGTTTTTAGAATTTTTGTTTTTAGTATATTTTGTCCATGATCACAATAGTGCCCACTCTATAATATATATATATATATATATATATATATATATATATATGTGTGTGTGTGTGTGTGTGTGTGTGTGTGTATGTGTCTGTGTGTGTATTTGAGCAGCAATCCATCTTTTGTAAAATTTTTGTTAAAACCAACTGACAATTTACATTCAATTAAATGTCAAAGAAAAAATCATCCTTAATAATGATTAAAAGTATAATCAAAAACGCTTGGACATAATTTATATCCAGAAATGAAAAAAAAAATATTAGAATACAACAAAAAAATTGGAAAAAAAAAGAGAAAGTTAACCACAGCAACTTATCAGTCGTTTTTAATGTAACATATATTACATCAAACTCTATATATTTAAAAAAAAATTGAAACCAGTATTTGAAATAGACACTCCGCATTTACTTTAAACAATGTTTATTACATCTTTTGCTCTTTGAAAATATTCGTCCTCCATAAGCAGACATGAATGTACATGAGAGATTCATAGAAGATTGAAGTTCAAATACAGAAAAATTACAGAAATTACAGAAAATTCCAGAAATTACAGAAAAATTCCAGAAATTACAGAAAAATTCCAGAAATTACAGAAAAATTCCAGAAATTACAGAATGCTCCTCTGTGGCCAATTCGGTTAAAGGCACGTCAAGCTACATGACGGTTCCGAATAGGATACAGGTTCCAATCCTGTCGGAGGGAGAGTATTTTCTGTGAAAATTTCTCGGACATTCAGGCCGGTAAATGCTTTTTAATAATGTTTATTATAAACAGAGCATTTACTTAAATATTTGTATCTATAAAAAGAATGTATAAACATAAAAATGTCTTAAAATAATTGTCAGATTTTGTTCATTTCATAATATATATATATATATATATATATATATATATATATATAGTAAACTTAAGAAATCCACAAACAAATTTAATAAAGTGCATTAACCCCGAACCTGTACATGAATGTTATGATCTCTGTTCATAATTTCCAGTTGCATGAGGTTTTTTTATTTTTTTACAGGCTTTCATCTGTGCGTACAGTCATCATCAGGTATGGAAATAGATTTGTTTTTGTTTTTTTACTTCCCTGTAATAACAGGATAACAAAAAAATAGATGTAATCCGAAATATGTTTTTAGAAATGAGTTATTGTTAATTGTAAGAATTTTTGGGGAGCGTGCGGTTGAATTTTTAAATTTTAAGAATTTGCGTTTTTGTTCTAATATAGTAATAGGAGAATTCTTTTGTACTGGTAGGTTTTTCAGTCAATGTGGCATGAACTAAATTGTTCAATGATTAGAGGAATGTCACAGTTATTATCCGAATGATATAAGCAAATAAAAAAAAAGAAAAACAATAATCCTAACAAGCGAAACACGAATCCACTTTCGCTTAAACAACATACCAAAAGATTAATATACTTAGCTTCCGCCATAGTTTTTCTTTCTTTAACGCCAAAAGATTACTGAATATTTTAGAGCTTTTCTTTAATTCCAATTATAATGCATAACAGTATTTTTCTCAGCCCAACTTTTTCTGTTGCATAAACAGAGCTTCCTTAAGAAATTCTCCATTTGTTTGATACATTTCATCAGTGAACGAAATGCGTCGACACAAGGTTTTCCTCGTCATTTTCGTGTATTAACGTGTGTGTGAGTGTACACACACACACATACATACATATATATATATATATATATATGCAGTGGCAGAGGGGGGGCGCCAGAAGCACAAAATAATTCTTAAGAAGTTAATGGATTTTTTTAATCCGACATTATTTGTTATTAATAAAACCTCATATTAATGTAAGTGCAATAAGAAATAATGTTGCATTAAAAATCCATTATGTTTTTAAAGAAAAACTTGGTTTACGTTTCGGGCATGAAAATGAATTTACTAAATACAGACTACAAAAGGACCAGAGATGTCCGTTTTGTGAACGTAAATTTCTTTGCTGCAGTCTCTTCACATGACTTAATGGTAAATTGCGCTTGTCTTGAAAGTGGTTACGAGATTTAAAAAAAATCATGCAGGTTCCATTATGTCTGTGGCTCATTCTTCTTTATTTCAGGACGAAACACAATTACAGTTACCGTTTGCTCAAACACGTGTACACACTAAATATAACGTTTATTTATATTATATATATATATATATATATATATATATATATATATATATATATATATATATATATATATATATATATATATATATATATATATATATATTGATTTAAAAATATAGTTAAACCATATTTTAAATCAATTGTCCTCAAGGACACATGGACACAGTCGATAAAGGCGTTGGTTAGATCCAGTAACAAACCCAAAGAAGGTGAGTTCAATTCCTGGTTAAGGCAGTGGAGAACTTTCAGAGGGAAAATTAGCAGGAGATAACTGATAACTGACATCCATCAAAAACATGGAACGTGGAACTAGAACAGTCTACCCCAGTGATCGAAATAACGGGTTCAGTTCGAAATTCCAACCACCTGAAGAAGGCCGGAGCGTACATCGGCCGAAACGTTGTGACAAATATGGCGACAAAGATGAGGACAATAGTCCGACTAATGTAAATACTGTAATTGATTTAAAATATGGTTTTCCGCTTGTATGTATATATAAATAAAAAGAAAGAACAGTAAGATATATAATCTGGTGTTCTTATACATATTTTTATTATTACAAAATAGTGCTCAATGTAAATTTACAGGGCATTAATATAAATTAATTGATTTAAAATATGGTTTAACTATATTTTAAATCAATTAATATATATATATATATATATATATATATATATATAGATATATATATATATATATATATATAGATAGATATAGATATATGTAAAACTAAGAATAAATATACATTGCTTCCTCACCGTTCGATGCACCTGACGCATGCAACATTCGTCAGACAACTTAAATGTTGATTGTCCTTCAAATTATAAATCTTCCAAAAATGGCAAAAAGGGAAGGACTGGCCTTATTACTAATGTAAGCTCGCTAGAATCGCTGAATCATTCGCTCGAATACTTTCCCTTTCACCAAAACACATTTACTCTGCACGGTCTTACCTCAGGCACAAAAATAACGTATTTTCTCAAGGAGTTCCTAACTAGTCTCGTATGTACATTTCACTTCTTTATGTGCCGTGTCCCTTCAGGACGTAGGCGATCATGGCTCTCCACTTTCCCCTATCCCTTGTAGCTCTCAATATGTTTTGTCCTTTGGTACATTTCCGAGGATCTGTTCCGTCATACGCTAGGTATGTCACACACTCCATTGTCTCTCTTTTCTTCTATCCACCCTGTGAGTATCAGATTTTCCAAGCCCACCTTTCTAATTATATGTTCCAGAAATTTCAGTGCCTCTTCCTGATGTTAAGTATAAGCTTCCTACTTGTTCGCCTCCTTTCGAAACCTCATCATTGTTCATATGTTTGCTCCATGTTATTCTTAGCATCCTTCTGTAGAACCATACCTCCATTGACCCGAGTCTCTTTTTCATCATTGGGGAGACCGCCCAACATTAGCTGCCGTGAAAGAGGACAGATATCACGTAGCAGTTTAGTACTCTTTTCGTAGTTACTAAAGAAATCCTCCTGTCTCATAATACTCTGCCTAGCTTAGAAATGCGTCTTTGGTCATCCAAACAGGTCTTCGGATCTCAGCGTCACACTTAACGTCCTCTGTCAGAACACTTCTCAGATATTTAAATTTCCTCGCCTTTTTTCCTTACTTGATTTTAGTTTCCCCGACCTGTAAATCGCTTTTCGGGCTCATCTTTGTACTGATGATCATGTATTCTGGCTTTTTGTAGTTTAGGCTTAGTCCCTTCTTCTCGCTCTCCTTCGCTACCTTCTGTAGGAGGTTTGTAATTTCCTTTCTGTATCTGCTATCAGCACTGTGTCATCTGCGTATCTTATGTTGTTAAGATTGTGGCCGCCAATGATGAATCCTGGTAGGATTTAGATTTCTCTCAGAATTGCTTTGCTGTATAAGTTGAATAAGTCCGGTGAGAAGACACATCCTTGCTTACACCCCTTTATATTTTTGTATATCTGCTGAACTCGTTCTCTATCCGCATGCAGGCCGTTTGCAGCGAGTATAGATTCTTGATTATTCTAATATCCTTCCCAGATATCTCAAGGTTGCCGAGCAGTTCCAACAGATCTTTGTAGCGTACTTTCTCGAACGCCTTTGCGTATTCTATAAGACATAGGTGCACGTCCTTCTGCATTTGTATTGCTCTTTCTGGTAACATTTTGAGCTTGAATATCACGTTCCTTGTTCCAGTGCCTTTATTGAACGCGCTCTGTTTTTGTCTTGTCTCTAGCCTGATTCTGCTGCGCGCTGTATTCATTAGAAACGGATGATGAGTTTTTTCTTATTAGGCTCATTAGGCTGATTGTTCAATTCCCGTTCGTTTGCGCCTTGTTTTTAGTTCTATGAAAATAGATCTTTGAAATCCTCCGCAATATCACCACTGTTGGAGATTTCATTGATTATTTTTTTGTAATCTTGTTCCAAAAAACATCTAAGGTTGTCTTGTTAAAATTCCGTCTGGCCTGCCACCTTTTTTTTCCGCTTAATTTCGCCAGTGCATTCTCCTTTTGTTTTAGGAATTTCAGGTTCGTCGGTAGTTCTGTGTATTGCTGGTTGTTCTCTTTCGTCGTGAAAGAGTTCTTCAATATATTCTTTCTAGTGCTGAAAATTTTTTCCTTCTCTAAGATGAGCGTTCCATCCTTGGATTTTATGCAGCCTGTTGACGATAATCTCTTCAGTCCAGTTAGTCCCTTTATTTGTTTATGCATATCTCTTTTTTTTTTTTGGTATTCAGTCTATTTCTGTTTATTTTTTTTTGTTTAATTCACTGTTCTATTCACAAAACCAAATGAATTGTCTATTAGTAACATAAAACTCCTACAATCCTAACCGAGGCAGTGAAGATAGTTAACGAATCAAAAGAATGTACAATTTGCTCCAAAAAATAAATCACGCTTACAGCTACACTCCCGCCCACGAACAAATCCAAACATAATAAATACGAAAAGACAAAAGACCAAAATCATCCCATACCATCTAAAGAACAGAAATATCTGTCACCTAATCGGAAAAGGTACTGAGAAATTTGACGAAAAAGGTACAGAATAAAAGTGTGGAGGCAATGCGCTAAACCCTTCAGGTAACTTAAAACGATTTTGTTAAAATTAAGAAAAAAAATACACTAACGAATGACTGACAGCAGTATCTTCAGCTTATCACAGAGACCGCAGAGCCAGTATCCATATGCAAATCTAGACGATTGCTTTTCACACAACACAAACACAAATCTCTCGCTTATCTTTCACCGAATTCAGATGGAGGAAATCATTTTCTTTCCGCCATAATCTTGACTTTACAAACACACACGAGATCCGTTACCCATTAGGGTTTTAGGGGCATCACATGTACTTCAAACGCAGTAACAGTGGTGTTTCTGGGTAAGATAGCCTGAGGAAGCTAAACCCTCTTCAAGCTGTTTTTTTGCCTCAGAGTTTTCCTTAGCCTTGATCGGCTTCCAGCCAAGGCTTTAGAACCCGGTCTATCTTACTTTTTTCCCATAAACTTGAGGGGAGAAGAGTTTGATTCATACCTTTCCCAAGGGTAATAGAATGTTAGGAACACGGCTGGAATTCGAACTGTTCTCCGATTTCTTAACCTTAGCGCTCTCCATTGTATCTTCACTTTGAGGAAATGTTTAAAGTACATGGTTAGTTGGAAAAAAGGAACACTTTATCAAAATTCCCTTTTTCACGACGCCAAATAGGCATAAGAACACATAATTCTTTACTTTTTCCAACTGCGGTACTACATTATCACAGACTTAACTAACGTGCAGGACAAAAAACAAAAACAATTTCTGCCCAACATGCGGATCATGTAGCCTTCAACTTGCACAACGGCTATACGAAATAACAGAGAAAGAAGGTATTACCAGTGATCTCCTACGCATCACTACAGCGCATGCGAACTTTTTTTACCCAACCAGAGAACTCGCATCCCACCAGCTAGGTGAGTATTGCCTCGTCGTTATTGACGAATTTGAAACTGCGTCCAAGGCCACGGGACGCGATACTCCTTTTTCGTAAGACCGAGCTCGTCGATTGCATCATCTTGAATGGACCTATCACTGGCGAATGCACAATACAATGCCATACGGGATAACGGGCGGGTGTCAGAGGCCATCCTTCACCCTTGAGAAGCCCTTCAAAGCGCTCCGACATTCACAATGGAAGGAATACTCGCTTCGGCTTAATCGGCGGTCCTCCCACAATTCAAAGAATATACATCATAGTCGCAGAGGTTTTCTTAGCCTTTTCTGTCCAGAATCCATAGTTATCTTCTTTTTGTGTACACGTTCGATTACGAAAATCATCGGGAGCGTTTTTTGACGGATTTCAACTTTCAGGGTACTTAGACCGCCTTCAACAGGATGGGTATAGAAGAGCTGCTAACGCACCTTGAGACTCTAAAAAAGATTCGAACAATCTTAGGCATCGAGACTGGAGGAACAGTGTATGAAATAAAAAAGATGGAGTAGATGTGTGAAGCACAAACCTCCAGCCTCGGCTATACGTGAGATTCCTCCGAGCCCACAGACAAACTACGACCACGGACTTTTCTGCAACTTCCGACCAGTTCATTTTCAAATCGAGGTCGGAATTAAAGATGTTGAATATCTTCCAATACATATCCGTTCATAGGAAAAGCCCATGATGAGAAACTCTCTTGCAGGAATTTCTCAACCGCAAGCCAAACTCTCTTTCCAGGAAGTTCCCTGCCGCAAGTCATCGCGGTTTATCGACGAACTTGCTACAGTCATACATCCTTTGATTCCTCTGCCAACTTCTTCAAGCTCGCCATTGTTCGCTACAAGCCCGGTTGGTATACAGGCAGTTGGGAACTTCACGAGCCATCATTATATCAAACCTCCATCTCTAAGATCCAAGGCCACGTCGACTGTTGTTGCCAAACAGCATCAAATAGACACATAATTGCTCCCCCAGACAAGGGCTAGGTTTTCCCATATATTCAGTGCGGATTAAGTGTTCCTTCGTTATTCGGTCTTACGACGTTATTTGTTGATAGTTTTTCTCAGTGGGTAGCAGTATGTCTCGCAAGAAGAAAGCAGTTCCTTTAATCATTAATCTTCAAGACGATCAATGATTTTTTTTACTGTCTTTCGGGGTCCAATAAATCCTTGTGGTTTTCTTGTTTATCACGAAGACAGATACATTCCAGTTCGATGCCGTCTAATAAAACCGTTCCCACCTTGACAAGGTGGACGCAACCCTCTCTCCACACTCTGATGAATTGATTTATACAATACAGCAGGGATTTCCATCAACTACTACTTGTCCCGGTAATCACGTCGCAGTTCTCGTTTTTATCACTGTTTAGGCTGTTTATTTTTTTCGTTATCTTTTCTGGTATTTTCCTTTAGTTGGAATATTTTTCTTTTTGTCATTCATTCTTATCACCAAAAAGAACTTTGAAGACCTTATTGACTGGCAGAAACTGGGCCATTTTGATTTTTGAAGTTTAGTGGCAAGTCCCTTATTCTTCGTTTCGTTTTTCCACGATAATGTAACAGAGAATGGATAATACAATCATAACGTGAAGCCTAACTAAAAATACAAATGAAATTAATAAAGAATTGCGTGATGGTGGTGGGTTATCAAAACAAAAAAAGTAGCCTAATGCAACGATACTTTTAAATGTTGGTAGACTTATAAAAATAAATTATAAAAGACAAGGATGAATAAATATGTCAGATAAACAGACATTTTGGTCTTATCCTAAAACATTCAAGCGCTAAAACTAAAAGAAGAAGGTTTTTAA
Source organism: Acanthosepion pharaonis (assembly GCA_903632075.3). NCBI lineage: Eukaryota > Metazoa > Mollusca > Cephalopoda > Sepiida > Sepiidae > Acanthosepion > Acanthosepion pharaonis. The sequence goes on along the minus strand of CAHIKZ030005529.1, from coordinate 2,231,206 downwards.
AAATAAGAAAAACAAACTTCTAGACAAATCAAAATGGCCGACTTTGTTTCAAAAAAAAAAATGGAATAAATTATAAAATGTTTCCTTTGTCCTTTTCTTCTAGCAAAAATAAAAATTAGTAAATGAAAACGCCAAAAGAATTAATAAGAGGAAATTTGAAAACAGAGAATTATCAAAATGAATAAAATAAACAATTTCGACCATAAGTCGTAAAATTTAGTGAAAGCTCACAAACTTTTCTTTTTTCCTTTCAATGGAAAATGAAAACTTAGTCAAAACAGAGGGCTGAAAAAATTAAATATACATCTTAACGGTCAGTTAAGCCTAAAAAAAGAAGGTGAAAGTAAAAATAAAATAAAATGCTTAACTTATAAAAGTCTTTGGCAATTCAGCATTGTATTCGAGAAAAAAATGTCCAAAATGGAAGTCAAACGATGACGAATAGAAACTCTTAAAAAAATTCCTCGTAAAAATCATGTGTTCAATAAAGGTCCATGAGAAAAGATCAGGCACAAATTAAGTCTAGCCTATTGTTAAGATAATGGAGCAATCCATTTACTTAGGAAAAAATAAATAAAATTCTGAGAAAAATTAATTGATTCGAAAATCTATTGAATAAAAAAATGAATTGACAACGAAAAATATTTATATACATATATAAAAATAAAATAGGGCACTTAGACGCTGTGCAATGGGGGCATCTAGAGCGGTGTAATGGTTAGCAAGCTTGTCTTGCCAGGACAATTACGACTGAATAGTGAGTTCGATCCTCACTGGGTGTCCCATACTTTCGGCCTTGTGCCACATCTAAACTACGCTTGGAAAATCACTATAGACGCTGTGAAATGGTTAGAAAGCTTGTCTCGATAGAACAATTATGAGTAATGAGCTAGATCCTTACTTGTTAGCGTATACGGTCAGTCACATCTAAGCTACGCTTAGGTTAGGAAAACTTCACAGGCATCACAATGTGGTGTAACAGTTGTGATTCTTGTCTCACTAGAACAATTACGACTGAGTAGTGTCTTCGATCCTTTTCATCCTTATGCCACATCTTCGCTACGCTCACCATATATAAAAATTGGCTATCTTGTTATACACCGACCACTATTTTATTATTACAATCAGCATTCCTTCTGCGCTAGCTTTCTCTTTTCTTTCTTTCTCTCTCTCTCTCTCTTTCTCTCTCTCTCTATCTCTATATATATATATATATATATATAATACCAATAAGCAAGTAGTAGGGATAATTCCACGGAGGACATTAATCCAAAGCAAGCTCAGTGTAAGCAACAGCGCAATATAATAATAATAATAATAATAATAATAATAATAACAATAATAATTTGTGGAAGATCACTTTTGCCATGCTCCGATGTAGGAAGAAACGGTAAATGTAGCATTTATTCTTTTAAATGTTACTTTTCGTGTAGTTTGCTATGACTGTAAATTCTTTTGACTCCAGCTAATTCTTTCCCTTTCAGCTCCCTCCCTTTTTTTTTTGTTGTTGTTGTTTAACGTATATTTCAAATTTTCGGTCCCACCCCCCGACCTTAAGCGGACATCCGTGTCCATTTATCACTTTATTTTCCACTTTTTCTCTCTCACTTTAAGCATCCCAAATCTCTGTCGTTGCGTATATGTGTACATGTTTACTAATATCTATCTCTCTCTGTCTCTCTCCCGTATGTGTGTATGTATATATATATATATATATATAATTTACATGTGTATGTATCTGCATTGACAGGGATCATATTGTATCTATTTTTAATTTTTTTTTTTAAGTCGATATATTAAATGCATTTATTCCCCCCCCCCCTGGAGTGGTCACTCGGACTTATACTAAGTTAAAACTTACTATAGTCTACCCCACTGAATACCACACAATCTTTTGAAATATTCTCTCTTTATATCAATAAACCCACAATCTCATTGCTTGGGCGTGCTCCTGGATCTTCTTCGAGATTCGTCCTACAGCTGGTAATCTGAACATAACTACCCCCTGGCGGTCAAGGTTAAAACGCATCTCTACTAATTTCAATGAATACGAATAATATTTCATACCGGATCGGCCGTCAACCCAGGGCAACAAAGGGCCGCGTCGCTCAGAGAGGAACCAGTCTGAGAACGAAAAGTCTGCCACTGGAACAAACTCTTCCACACACGAAGAGACACTTGGTCACCAAAACCGGATTATTGCCAACCTTGGACCAAGTGACTCTATGCAAAATCGACTAATAAAAAAGTAAACGAACGAAATGGAGCCGCGAAGAATATCGACAAGTCATGACATCCTTCTTCACTGCACTCGAAAACCAGCAAAGAACACCACCAATCAAACATACCAAATATGGAAAGTACGGTGGGAAATGATGTAAGACCTAACCTTAATCCAAACATGCTTGCCAATGTCCGTAGGGACATCATGCGAAACAACAGACTCTCACAGGCAGAAATAGATAAGATAAAATTACATATAAGACAAAATACTATGACCCATCACTCAAACTCTATTGAGGCGAATGTAGAAATAAGGAATGCAACAGAGTATGGGGTGGATGCTGGAGAGAATGAAGTACGGAATAATCTCCCAGGAAATGAAACCCAAGACTCTACCTTAAACACAACCTACTGTCCTCCAGAAACTGCACCCGGAGTCATCTTCAGTGACAATAAGTTAGAATTCCTTGAAAACCACGGAGCTGAAATCACCGAAGCGAAAAATGACGTCATCCAAGTGCTCAGCAGAGTAACATTCACACAATTATCAGACAGAGACCAGTTCCCGAAAATCCATATGACGAACTCCAACAGGCACATCGTGAAAATATACAATGCTGCTTTGGAAACACTGTTAACAGATAAACCCCCGGGAAACATCACAGAAGTTAACAACGTCATATACGCCACAGCTTTAGCAGCGACTCGGAAGCTTGGAGTCAAGACAATAAATTAAATTAACAGACACAGAGAACCAGCTTGGAAAACCAAACTGATTCGAGAAATACAACAAATCAGATGTGAGCTTTCTATATTAGATGAGCTCACCAGAAACCCTAATATTTCCACACGTAAACTCAAAAAGATCAAGCGGAAATATAACATTAAATCCCTAATTGATATTCCATCAATCAAGGAAATGCTGAAGCAGAAACTTCAGCTAAAGGCGCAGAGAACAAGACGATACGAAAAACGTTGTAGGTTCTATCGCCAAAATAAAATATTCCGAACAGATCTTAAGAAATTTTACAGGGAAATTGGAAAAACACCTATACATGTCGAAAGGCCACCATCGATTGATAATGTACAGACATTCTGGGAAAATATCTGGAGCAGCCCAAAGGGAGTATAACCCAAATGCAGAGTGGATACGGCGTGAAGAAGAACGAATGCTGGATACACCTCTGCAAGAATGGGAAAATATATCCACAGATGATGTTAGGCAAGCTCTAACGAAATCCCAAAAGTGGAAATCCCCAGGAAGTGACAAGTTGCCCAATTTCTGGCTGTATCATCTCACATCTACCCATGAAATTCTTGCAAAAACATGATCAACGCTTGTAAATAATCCCTATGAAACCCCGGAATGGATTACTGAAGGTATGACATACCTCATACCAAAAACAACTGAAACAGACGACCCGAAAAACTATAGACCGATAACATGTCTCTCCACAACGTATAAGTTGATCACGTCTGTATTGACGAACCGTACTTATTCCTTTCTCGAAACAAACAGACTCTCCCGCTGGAACAGAAGGGATGCAGAAGAGGTTCATATGGCTGCAAAGATCAACTTCTGATAAATAAGATGATCCTGGAAAATTGCAGGAGACGACACAGGAACCTAAGTGCAGCGTGGATTGATTATCGTAAAGCCTTTGATAGTGTTCCACATTCTTGGATCCTTAAGACTTTGGAAATGTACAAAGTCTCCCCTGTGGTATTAAATTTCCTTAAGCGCAGCATGGGAATGTGGAACACGAAACTATACCTTAGTCACACCGGGGGCACTGCCATATCCAACCGTCTGAGTATCCGACGTGGAATCTTTAAAGGAGATTCTCTGTCACCCCTTCTGTTTTGTTTATCCTTAATCCCTCTTACACATGAACTGAACAACAGTAGCTATGGTTACAAAATAAATAAGAAAATATTCAATCACCTACTCTACATGGATGATCTCAAACTCTTTGCCAAAGACGACAATGAGTTGAAAGGCCTCCTTAATATTGTAAAATACTTCAGTGACGACATAGGTATGGACTTCGGATTAGATAAATGTGCAAAAGTAACTTTCAAGAAAGGTAGAATTACAGAAACACCCTTAATAGATTTAGATTTTGTCACAAAGATTAGGAACTGGAGCATGGTGAAGCTTATAAGTACCTAGGAATTAGCGAAGGAGATGGTATACAACACCCCAAATGAAGGAAAAATAAGAAAAGAATACTACAGGCGTGTACGTCTGGTACTAAATACTGAGCTGAACTCAAAAACAGGATATCAGCCATAAACACATTGGCTGTCCCTGTGGTGCAATACAGCTTTAATGTCCTTAACTGGACCATAGCTGAAATTAAGCGACTGGATGCCAAAACGATAAAGCTACTCACTTGCTATCGCATGCATCATCCCAAAGCTGATGTCGACCGTCTGTATGTGCCCAGATCCGAAGGAGACAGAGGATTAGTTCAACTAGAACTGTCCTACAAAACTACAACAATTGGCCTCCAAAGATATTTGGAAACTACTGAAGACTGGATGATGGTATGCGTCAAGGAACATGAAAGTAGTAAGCGTCTCTACTCCGTAATGAAGGAAGCCAACAAATTCAAAATGGAGTTCCAAATGGGCGTAGAGATGCAACTACAGCACAATACACCGGCTGAAACTGCAAAATACCTAAAAAAGAGAGCTAAGACGAATGCAACAGACCAGTTACAGAAGCGATGGCAAGATAAACCGCTTCATGGCCAATACTCTGCCCGTACCAAACAAGCTGACGTAGACAAAACCCGTACCCATCAGTGGCTACGTATTGCAGGGTTGAAAGCGGAAACTGAAGGTTTTATCCTTGCTGCGCAGGACCAATGCTTGCTAACTAGGAATTATCAAGCACATATACTAAAATATTGTGTCAGCCGAAAATGCAGATTCTGTGATAAATATCCAGAAACGATTAATCATCTTGTAGCAGGTTGTACGGTGTTGGCACCCACTGAATATAAAACCCGACATGACAGAGTGGGCCAATATCTGCACTGGAAAATCTGCAACTTCTACGGGAAGAAAACTGAAAGAAACTGGTATGAACACCACCCAGACCCGGTTACGGAGATAGGACCTGTTACAATTCTATGGGACTACACCAATACACACTGACAGAACAATCAAAGCCAACCGTCTAGATATTGTTATTAAAGACCACAAACAAAAACTGTGCCTTCTTATTGATATGGCAGTCCCTGCCGACTGCAATGTATCTTTGAAGATATTCAAAAATTTGTCAAAGTACAAGGATCTTGAAATAGAAATCGCGAAAATGTGGCATATGGGAACATCAACAATCCCTGTTGTAGTTGGAGCCCTAGGACTGGTTGGAAAAGATTGCAGTAGACTAATTGAACGGATTCCTGGAAGTCCATGCCTCAAGGAGATACAGAAAATTGTTCTGACAAGTACAGCCCACACCTTACGAAGGGCTTTATCTATGTAATCATTTTTTTTTTTTTTTTTTTTTTTGTCAGTGGAAGTGTCATGACGCCATTTCTAACCTTAGGTCCCTGGGCGGGACCCGGAAAGAAATTTGTAAACGCCAGAAATCAAAGAAAATAATAATAATAATAATAATAATAATAATAATAATAAGTCAAAAAAAATCCTTAAAAATCCATCTCGGTTATAATTTATTTCATGAATATATTTCTATATTCATCTCTTCAGACCGAAGATTTTTAGGTTTTTTTTTTGGTCTGTTATATATATATATATATATATATATATATATATATATATATATATATATATATATTTACCATGCCGTTACATTTTCGTTGTTAGTAACGCCTGTAATAATTTATGACCACTTTATATATATTTTAATGAATTCATTCCAAGCAAGGTGTTAATGCCACTAAATTTCTAAGAGGTTATTTCGCATGAAAACGACTTTAGAAGGAAGCAGAAAGCAAATCATAAACAGGAAGCATGGAATAAACCTGTACTCCTTTTCAAAAGGCTAGGAGGAGTGTCTACCGGGCGATAGGCGAACCTTTCTATTCCTAGCACCTTGTAAAGTATGCGATGGAATCTTTTCACATGTATTCTTTAAATGCTATATACTTTTAGGACACAAACAGTAGTAGCTTACCACATTTTTCTTTTTCTTTAATATATTTAAATTACAATGACTTCTTTTCAGACATTATAGAGTGTTTTTCATTGTATTTCCAGACGAAGGCTAAATATACAGCTACTATTTACCCATAGCTAAAGTGAGGAGATATAGGTTCATGGCTGTCGAAACGGCATTAGCGCGAGGTAAACGGAACAGCAGTGGTTATAAAGTTAACTTTTGTTGTTCATATATGTTATATTTTTGTAGTGATTTGACAACATATTTATGTTATAATTGTCTTCGAATAAATTATATATATATATATATATATATATATATATATATATATAAATACATGAATTATTCACAAAAACTAATGCAAAGGTTAATGATGTAAATGGCGAGACATCCATCATCGCAAACAATTCAAATAGTACACAAAAACCTCCAGATCCGTTATGAAAGAATTGATCCTTGTTTATATAAATTTCTGCCGTATTAGTTGTTATTTTTACTACAAGCTTTCGTCTGTTCCTACAGACATCTTCAGGTATATAATAGATGTTGTTCTTGTTTTTTTCTCTTAGTAATAAGAGGACATCGAAAATATATGTGTTATTGTATCCGAAATGCTATTGAAAATGAGTTATTGGTTTTTGAACGCGCCAAAGCAACGCTGAGTTTGATTTTAAATTTTTTAAAATGTTTGCGTTTATACCAAATATGGTGTTGAACAAATTTTTACTGGTAAATTTTACTGTCAAAGTGGCATGAACATATATATGGATATAGATCCGACAGTATGAAGAAAAATATACAGAAAAAACAAACAAAAATCTTAATATGCAATTATGCTGTATTAATATTAATATAAAGTCAACGTCGGACGTTTCGGTCTATTTTAGACCATCATCAGGACATATTCATAAAACATAATTAACATTAGAACATATAAAATTCAACATGAAAAAGACGATGAACTAATCCAAACAGATAACTGAAATTTTTATATAAGATCAGCGTTCTGTTTAAATATGATCACGTCGTCGTCACGTGGGCGATGTTGTGAAAACGTATTCGAAGATGATTTCAAAATATTAAAATATTAAACAAGCACGATTGAACTATTTTCTCATATAAATGGTTCGTTAAGAAATCCTTTCCGTTGATATAGGAATACGCAGAGATCAATAGGTTCTTATATTTCCATACAAGCTTGAAGCTTGCAAACTTCCTAATTAATTAATTATTAATTAATTATTCTTTTTGTTTGTTTTTTCTGTTATTTTTCTTCATATATATATATATATATATATATATATATATATATATATATATATATATATATATATATAATTATTTATTTAAAAATTAAACACCCAGAAGACTGCCCATTAGAAAATAAATGTTGTATTAATTCTGTGGTATACCAATGTACTATTTCATCCACAGAGAGCCCTAGCACTAATATGATATACATTGGGTCCACGAAGAATAATTTTAAAGATAGATGGAAGCAGCATAACTGCTCCTTTAATAATATAAACAAACGAAATCAGACTTCACTCTCAAAATATTTTTGGCACCTGAAGGAAACAAATAAGACACCAAAAGTTAAATGGAAAATTATTGACAAGGCTAGAATATGTAAAGCTTGGGATGACCCATGCCCTTTGTGCCTCCATGAAAAATTGCACATTATTAAACTTCTAAATAATAATAATAATCTATTAAATAATAGACACGAGTTAACGGTTTTTCGTAGGCATCATCAGATTTTTGGTTTGAATTATTAGATAAAAAAATTTATATAACTTGTTTAACAAATAGCCCAATCATCAGATTCATAGTAGGAATAATTAACTAAAACATGCATACAAATATAACACACTTCATAATCCATAGCCTAAATTAGTAGTTTAAATACCTTACATATAAGATAACCCTTTATGAAGTCGTCAAAAAAAACAAACGTTACGAAAGTTTTTTGTTTTTTTTTATATGCACAATTCCCTTTCATAATAAAAATAAAATAAAATAAATAAATAAATCTCCATAGACAAGCAAACTAGACGATGGCCAATACATCTTCCGTTTCATGTTTGACACCCCACCATTCCCCGACTTGACACCTTGAAAGTATCTCTATACCGCTACTTATTATAAACACCCTACACTCGCCTACCCAATTTAGACAATTCACCATAGCTGTTACCATGGGGATTTTGATTTCAATTTTTAAAACAAGTAAATTTCAGATATACGTTATTCCAACAAAAATTTCGCTTGAGGATGGAACGGAGCCCATTTTACTTTCAACTCAATTTAATTTAAAGGATTATATTGAAGTTTTCGGCTCTAGTTTTGAAACATGAGACCTCTTATGTAGCGATTTGGAGTCATATTTTAAATAAATAATTATATTTATGCTCTACTTTTGTATCGAGCACTATTTTTTAAAAATACTAAAGGACTTTGGATTATTTACCTAACCAGTTCCTTCCTATTTTCTATATATTTTCACATATTATATATATATATATATATATATATATATATATATATATATATAAGTGCGCTGGTATGCAGAAAATAGAAAAGAACACGTTGGGTGCATAATCCGGAGTTCCTTAGTATTTTTGTTTTTATTTTTATTTTTAAGAAGTACAATTTTAATAATTATTTGGATGGTTTCGGCTCTCGTTTTTGAAACATGAGAACTCTTATGTAGCGAAGGAATCACATTTTTGAGCAAAAAATATTATTATATATATATATATATATATATATATATGGATAGATAGATAGATAGATTGGTGTAAGCTTTTCTCGATTAGCAAGCTTTTCTCGCTAGAACAATTAGTAGTGGTGAGTTCCATCCTCACTGGGTGTCTCCTACTTTCGGCTTTGTGCCACATTTAAGTTACGCTTAGAAAACCATAATTTATATCATTAGATTGTCGGTATTTTACCTTTGTAGAAGATACCCAGATGCAGCATTTCTCAGACATATAACCTAATTAACGTGTTTTCAGAAGATTTTTGCCTGATATTTATTTGCAAATTTGAAAACTAGGAAAAAATATTTGTATTTAATTTTTAGACGCTGGAATTTACGTGTTTTCTATATTTTTTTTTAGCATTCTGTCAAGATTGACTACGGGGCAAAAGCTTTCTGACTGCAACTGTTACGGATGTTAAGCTAATTATAGCCGTTGTGTATTGAGTAACGTGGTTCAGTTGCTTGTTCTTTTTCTTTCTAAATAATTAGTTTTGTTTAGTTATTTTTGTTTAGTAGGAATATCAATCCTTATCGGTTATGGTAATGCCGAAATCTAAATATCAAAATTCAAACTTTATAGTTAGTTCACGAGAATGCCTATTTCATGATTAAATTATAATTTCTTAGTGGCATTTTTTTTAAACAAATAATCTTACAAATCAAACCAGAAGTGAAAATATGTTTTGCCTTACAAATAAGGAGGTTCTGATAGCAATTTATTTTTTTATAATTTATGTCATCTTCAGTTTTACTATACAAATTTGTACAAATGGGCATTTTGATATAGAAAAAGAATGGTGGTCATTTTACTATAAAAAAGATTTTTATGCTTTTCTAATGCTTCGATTTGTTTGGGGAGGGTCACTATTTATCCATATCTAGGACCCTTAAATGTGCTACTGCCAAAGTCAGGATGGATCTGGGGACAACAGCATTTATGAAGTAGTTATATTTCCTTCATAACCTCCAATCTCCCGATCAGAGGCCTTGGTGGTGGTTGTAGTTTATTGTCATACACAGTACTAAGAAGAATCAAAGACAAAATATTACACAATAACGGATAAAATTTTCCGCCATCGATAGTGTGGTTTACACGTAAATAGGCCCTGCCCGGATTTGAAATCAGTTCACCGATACGATTTTTCCTCTGATAATTGTTATAATATCCTGCACATCCACTTTTAACAATCAAAAATGTTTTTCATATAATTTCAGTATTTATTTTAATTAGGAGAAAATAATGTATCTGCAAGCTACAAGTTAAGTTGTGGAAAATCAAGCTTCATTTTTCTAATCATTTCATCCAAAGCAAGGCAATAAAGCCACTAAGATGCAACTTGTTATTGAGTTTAACACTCGCAGAATAGATTGAAGTCAAGCGGGACAGGAAAACAGCGAGTAACTTACCTAACGTGCTTATGCAAATGGATAACAGAACAGGGTTTAGGAGAGATATGAAACAGGTAAAATATATTAAAAGAGCTACAAATGACAGGACATTATGGAGAGCCATGATCGTCGACGTCCTGAATGGACACGTCACATAGCAGATTTAAATGACCCTCACAAAATTAACAAAACTTGTTTGGTAAACATTTTCCCCCCTATAAAATTTTAAAATGAATATAAATCAGCGCCACTTGATACATCTAGATAACCTCTTTATCTAGATTTGGAATACCACTGCCATCGTGTTTTCTGAGAATCCACGTCGATTATTTTATTGGGATCTTCGTCATGGGAAGAGAAGTGCTGAATATATTCTGAGCAGACAACGCCTCAAGAAGCAAAGTTCATGCGAGTCAATGCAGAACAAGCGTTCCTGTCATGATGAATTCTATTAGATTTAGAAGAAAACAATTCAATTATGCGGAATATTATTCAATAGCAATACACGCCTGTTTCGAGGAATTTCAATTTCAATTTCTAGAAGATAGCTATTCATTCAGTCGCATAGAAGACAATATATAATTTGTCATACGGGCAACCTTACAATATAAATGGCGGAAATTGCTTCGAAGAAAATCGTTATATTTGTAAAACAAAAGGTAAAATAAAGTGTAATTTGCAACTATTTCGTT